>PVJD01000688.1:0-372811 GCA_004026545.1 Mormoops blainvillei
GAGCCACGTATGAGGTTGTGACAAGACCATTTTTTATACAGAATTTGCAAAGGCAGTGGAAGTGCAGAGATTAGAAGTCAGTGGGTGTCAGGAGATGCAGGGAGTAGAAAAATGAAGTCTCAAGTAAACTGGGTGAGAAGTACATTTCTTTTGATTGTTGTCTCTTGCTTTTTAATGTTCTCAGAAAACGACTGTATCTTTCAGAGTCTCTCAAGGATTTTTAGATAAAAAGAGAGGTTTTATCTTTGCATGTCTATAAGCAGTGAAAAACTCCAGAGACCAAAACCTACAGGCAATTCAAATAAACTAAATCCGATCAAGGTAATATCAATGCCAGAATTAGAAGAAAACCCAGAGAGAATATCAATAACAACATTAAAACAGCAGGTTTCAACTGGAATCAATAGGCAGAATAAACAGAAAAAATTAAGTCACAAAGTGTTAGTAGATAAAAGCTCCCCACTCATTAAAATTCTGTTTGTCTTTGTGTCTTTTCATCAATGTACCTATATATCTGTGCAAGTGTATCAAAGTTTGTAATGTAAAAGAATGATGAAATAATCTAATTAATTTCCGGTGTCATTGCACATATTTCTTTCAAGTCAGAACTGCAATATTAATAATGGTTTGCAATTTAATAAAATATCTTTATGTCCTATTAACTCATATATCAGCTTGTTATAAAAGCCACTTTCTATCAAATAGCTAAACTTCAAAAGAGTTTTGCTTTGATCAGGAAAAAAAGCAGGTTCATTCCATTTGTACTGAATAACCTCACTCAGTTTTATAGAAAGACAGTTGTCTGCAACTGCCGTTCACTTACAAAAATTATTCCAATGGGTAAGAAATAAAAAAGAAGGTATTGAGGCAGCCAGTGAACTAGGGAAGGCTTGGTTTTACTCAGTAGGCAAAGGAGATAGGTTCCCAGGGCACCTCGGTTCAGTGCAGAGTCCCAGGGGCGGCGGCAGCTTGAACACACCCAAAGCATGGATAAGAGGAATTTCTGGAGAGCCAGAGAGACTGAAATTCCAGCTATTTTCTTCTACTCCTTCCCCTTCTCCTCCTGCTTCATCTAAGTCTCAGATTCAGTGCACTGACGGATGGCCAAACTTTTTCATTTTGGGGGGTTGGCAAAGGGTTTTAAAATCATTTTACTTTGTGGCCATGGACACGAATTGTTCTCTGGTGGCTTTTCTGGGTAGTGAGATATTCCTCCCTCTTGTGCCCAAGAAGTTTGGTCAGTCCTCTTGTCCCCACCCTGGGCTCCTTCTTTCCCTACCACCTCGATCCCTGGCCAATGTTCAGGTGCCAGGGTCAATTTTGAAACACCCAGTTTATTCAATAAGGGAGCAACTACTGGAAGGTCGATGCTAAAAGTGTGGGTGTTTCCTCAGGGTTCTCATCTTAGCATAAAAGCTGAAATGGAAGTTAACAACTAACCAGTATACTTAATTAATGTTTTATTTCTTCGGTGTCTTTTCCCAAAAGAGACCTCAAATGCACCATTTTCCTGGGAATAAGCCTGAATGGTCAGGGGTCACAGGAATGAAAAATATCCAGAGGTTGCCCCCAGAAGCCCACAGGCCCCTGAGAGAACCCAGCACCATAGTTAGAGGCCCTCCTCACCTCTGCTGTCTGCCTGCCCAGCAGCTGTGTCCAAGGGGTCACCTGTCTGTATTCCCAGGGACACTGCTGGGAAAGGCCAATCGCTCTGGCTTTGCAGCAGCACATTTCTGTAAAGAACTCTCTTTCTTGTCACAGATGTCAGTGGGGACAGGAGTGAGGAATGAGGAGAGGTGAGCCAGCAGGCAGGCTACAGTGTGGATGAGAGAGGTTTGGAACCTTTAGGGAAGAGCACAGTAGCACACCCAGTATGTGTCCCAGTGCTTCCGTCCTGCCCTCCCCAGTCCAGTATCAGGCACCCAGGAGGAGCCAGGTAAATGCTTGTTGAAAGGGGATGTGTAAACGAAGGGGTGTGTTGGATTATTTCTAAGTACTTCTACTAAACCCCTAAGAGTCATCTTCAAAATTGGGAATGTGAGGAAGATGACCCACAGGATATAGGATAAGAGTTAGAAATAAGTGCAGAAAAATTGAGCTTTCTTAATATTGTTACATTGGCAGTAGTTTCTGTATATAATTTAAAAATAACCATATATATATATAGGTTCAAAAATTTTTTTCACTCATGGGTGAATGATTAAGAAATTTGGAGATGCCGTTTGTCTACCACAGCTGTTCTTAATCCAAGGTGATTTGGGTGAAATGTCTGGGGATATTTGGATTGTCAAAACGAAAGGGGTGCTACTGGCATCTAGTGGGTTGAATCCAGGATGTTGTTAAACATTTTACAGCGCATAGGAGAGACCTCCTACACAAAGAATTACAAAGTCTAGCACGTGGATAGTGCTGACGTTAGAAACTCTTGTGTGCCAACTAAAATACCAAAGAAGCTAACCTGGAAGGGCAGGGCCTCTGTGAGATTCTGGGAGAGGTGATCTGCCATACCAACACTGTCCCCTTCCTGAGCCTTTGCTATCTCACCCTGGGCTTGGGTTAAACTCCCTGCCCCTTGAAACCTGGCCTGGAGGTCTGCTCCAATGCACACACATTCCACGAAGTCTAACCCGAATGTTGCAACATGGCTGGTCACTTCCCGAGGCTCGCAGCCCCATCCCTCGAGCAGGAACAGCCCCTCCTGGGCGGGGCTGCTCAGCGGGTTGAGTGTATGATGTGCAGGTTGGCACCCTCAACTCCAGAGACGGCTGCATGTGAGGAGGGGGATAAGTAATTTTGAAATTAAACAGTGTCAGTGTTTCTAGAAGCTGACTGGATCATCTACCTGAACTTTCTTACTTTACAAATGAGAAGGCTGAGCCCCAGAAAGATGAACTCACCTTTCTAAATCACAGGTATGGTGACCACTACACCAAGGAGGAGAAGCACATACTAAAACCCTACTCTGTCTCCCCGCTCAGGCCTTGAGTGTTATTTTTAGCAGGAACAGATATAACACCCCTCTTGGAACAGGACTAGAATTATATCTATTCTACAGCAAGTCTGTGTTTTATTTGACAACATTTGTCTCATAACTGATGCAATATGGATGCCTTAGAGGGAATCTATTTGTTTCCATGATCAGTAAGACAAAATTCTGACCAGTTTCTCCAAATGTAGCCAAAAACACTTCATAAAACTGGTGGAAAGCTGGGCATTGGATGAACCCTCATCTCATTATCTCATTAGACTATTCCAACTTTCTGTGAAAATGGTTTCGGTTCTTTGGTCTCAGTCCTCACCAATGGTTTTCAGTTGTGAAACGGGTTCGCTGGAGCTTGAAATCAGCGACAGCCCCTCCCCCTGGCAGGTCTGCGTTATCTCCAGCCTGATCAAAGTATTATAACGCAGAGTGGCTGAGCTCCATTCCAAAGAAAACTGAAATGCGTTGGCTCTAACCCTTCTGAGTCAAATTCTGCATGTGATAGAAATTAACTAAAGGAAGTTCTGTCAAAAAGAAAACAGTGGCAAAGTTTTTCAAAACACAGGTTTCCCAACACCGCAGAGATTAAGTGAAATTGAGCCGTCATCCTGAAGCCTTACCTTCTGTGTGATTGTGTGATGACAGAGTTTGGTTCCTGGCTGGAGCTTGGCACCTACAGTGCATCCTGCTAGTCAGGAGAGCACATCCACTCGGTGAAGAAATGTGCATGCTTCCACGAGCATCACGGATTTCTGTCACGTGACCATGACCTTTCCCAGTGGCTTCTTGGAAGGTTCAAGGACATTCATGAGCTGAGAAAGAATCTGGATGAAACGGTCTGAAGGCACAGCCCTCTCTTATAATAACAGGATCCTGGGAAAACGGACACATCTGAGCGTGGGCACGCAATGTTCCCATTTGCACAGGTCAAGTAAGGAAGTGACGGGCAGACCAGCTCTGAACTGGAAGTGACAGGGAAGAAGATGCACATATCGAGTACATTTTGTGACATTTTACACAAAGTACTAAGGTAAGAATATAATGAGATTTTTTAAATAGGTAATAAACACATGTATGTATACACTCCTTCTAATCCATATGTAGAGATATCACTGTGTCTGAGCTTGTAGCTAAAACACCCTGCCCAGCTCACAAGGGATCTCCATGTGGGGCTGGAGCAGGGCCAGGGCTCTGGATAGGGGTGTGTGCTCTGCCCATGAGAGGCCCAAAAGGGAGGCAGGTCCCGCCCGACCCAGCCGCTTACTTCGCAGGCTTTGTGCTGCTTGCCTGCTTTTGAGTGTGGGCTCCAGAGAGAAATATTCTCTAACAAGCAAGGGTTCTGTGGGCTGACTGGTGTACTGGGCCTCTGCTCACACATTCAACTTGGCTCATTGAGTTCCTATTACAGGCCCATTATCTTAATAAGTCCACCACTTTCTACTGAATACACGTCGCTAATTCACAAGACGCCACAAGGAACTCAGAAGATGGGTATGGAGCTGCCCCTCTCTGCAGTTGAACACACAGAAACCAGCTCGTCTCCCGCAGGAGAAGGCCGATTGGAAGCAAGGGGAACTCAGACCTGGGCTCCTGTCCTGAGGTCCAGAGTCAGCACGTCAGCAGCACGGGAAACCCGGCATGGAGGTGCTCGAGGGCGGGAAGGGAAGGAGGCTTCGGTGGAGAGGCAGCCTGTGCGTGCGCAGCTCTGCGAACTCACACACAGCCCTCCTGAGTTACCACGGTTGCCGCCGCCAGAGTCTTCATTCCTCCAGTCTCACTGCCCCAGCCCAGAAAGAGTTCAACTTATTACCGTGGCGTTGGTGACGGTACAGCCAGCATCACCACTGAGGTGAGCCTGATTCTCCTCTGGTTCCCTTGCTCCTGTCTTTTCTAAGAGCTGGTCTAGAGGGGTCAACATGCTCATGTTGATTAAGGGGTGGGAGGTAAATTTTATGGAAAGTTTAAACAAAATGTACTCAGCTGTGGGTTCTGGTTTAAAGATCAGCAGAAAACTCTTCCTGGGGTATTATGCTACAATTTAAACTTTCTCATGGGCTGGGTTTGACTACCGAGCAAGAGATTCATTGTTAATGTAGCTCAGAAAAAGTAAAATAGTGAAATTAATGATTTGGTCATTAGCGATTTGAGAGCACACTCAAAACAAAATGTCTATGACAAAGAGGTCTCCAAGTCAGAATAATTACTTTCTTCCCTCCTGGCCTCATCCTTCCCTTGCAAAACCCAAACACCTGCTCTGTTCACTTTGGGGAGCTTAAAAGAAAGTAAACATGAAAAATAAGTAACATCTGGGCAGGAGAGGGCTGTGTCCTGGGAAGGGGTGGACTGCAAGCCTGGCTGGGGCCTCTTCACCAAACCAGCTACTCCTTAGGGTGACAGCATCTTCCCTCTGCTTCTCTAAATAAAGGAGAAACCTAAATTGATATAAAATGAATAGATTTTAAACTTAATCTCCTACTGTATTTGACTTTATGTAGCATTGTGATGTGCAAAACAAACAAACAAACAAACAAACAAACAAAAAACAATCCTCAACTCACTGAGCCCTTCCCATCTTTCTCCTTGGCCTCTGGGTCTTTCCATTTCAGGACCCCTTCCTGGAATGATTGACTCAACCAGCATGGCCCATGTTTCTCCTGTAAACCGCCCTCCCCTCCCTACCCTAATGACCTCAGTTCCCATTACAGGTCAGCGTATCCCAGTGACCCAGGCAGAGTGTATTATTAAGATCCCTATAATTGTAGGATGATATTAATGGGACCCAAACCTCTCTTTTCACCAGTGAGTAAATTGAGGCTCAGGCATTTCAAGAGACTTGCCCAACTTCTTGGGAAAAAATAGAGGCCCATCCTGGGTCTCAGCACTGAAAGGACCTTGATGGCCTGCGGCCCATGGGCTTTCTCCCATATACATCACAGTGCCCACCCTGAGGGAGAGAAGATGATGTCCCCCAGTCCCGCTAATATATCAAAGTGCTTGGCTATAAATGTTGGGGCAGAGCGCCCAGTCAAGTCTCATTTTTGACACAAGATATCAGGTGCTGAAGAAGCTCGCACACTATTCAAGGGGCATGTGAGGAATGGAGAGAGCATTTCAGAGAAATCAGGTTAATTACATCATCTTTCTTATCATATACAACTCGCTATGTGATTAGGAGGTCAAAGATTCCCCTCTGGCCCACTGGATATATTTTGGCCTATGCGTGTAAATTCCTTACTGTCTCTATGAAAGCCCTCAGCTGTGTAATAAAACAGGAAGATGCCACTCCAAACCACAGTCTGCCCTGTGTCCTGCATCCAGCCCACAGCCACAGCGGGGGGACCCCAGCTTCCAACTTGGCTCAGAGCCTGCACTAGCACTGCCTCTCAAGGCTAAGTTCCTTCATCCAAACTTTTTACCAGGTGATCCTCTGACTTCAGCACCTGTGCTCTTTATTCTGGGTACCATCCCTCTACTATAGGTGCCATGTGGCCACATTAGTAATGCAACATTGTCTCTAAGGACAGAGTCCTGAAGAACCTCAGAGGAGCTTTGCCCAGTACCCACCTCACCACGAAGGTGGAAAGTCAACCAGACCACAGTGTCAGCCACGGAGCCCAACCCGCAGGAGGGCACAGGGGTCAGGTCTGACTCATCTTCTTATCGTCCTCTACACACACCTGATGCCACCCTGCTGATGATGCCACCCTCCTTACAGTCCCACCCATGCTAGGAAACCTCTCTGAGCTCCACTCAGAAATCAGGCTGAGGGACTCATGGCCATGAACGAGCAAGCCTTGCTCCAGCTTTCTCACCCGCTGACCATGCAGACCTCCAGGGGTGTCCCAAGCCTGGTCAGGCTTCAAGAGAAAACTGCATTTCTTTGGAGGAGGGAGATGCAGTCCAGGGATGGGGACACAAACAGGCAGGAGCAAAGGCAACCAGGTACTCCCTGGACCTCTGACCTGTGGCACGGGCATAAAGGGGGTACCAGCAGTGAGATGGCCAGCAGCAAAGCCTCTAGTGCTTTTAGGGCACCTGGGCGAATCCAGCCTGTCCTGGTCCCTGCGGGTTCACTGCTCTGCCCGTCCCCGAAGACAGTCTTTTAGCTGTCCATCGTTGATGTTCCCCATGGCAAGGATGAGGATGGAGGTGGAGGGTGTGCTCACAGAGGTGAAGAAACCACAGACACTTGCCTCAGGTGACTCCAGTGTTCCTTCCCTGCCCACCTCCTGTTCTAGAATTCAGAAGCCTGCAAGGCAGATGCAGGGGCCCTCAGCTCTGCATCTGGGCCTAGCCAGTGCCTGGCACACAGGAGGGGGCTTGGGAAGTGTCCATCACACAGCTGTGGAGTGGGACAAGGAGTGTGGACAGGGAGGTGACATAGGAAAGACATGATGAGCATCACGTCTGCTGATAAATGCCAATAAATATGCAAATGATGAATCTAGAAATGCTCTTCTTACTCTCCAATTCAATTCCAGGAACCCAGGGGGTAAATCTCTATAAATTATAGTGGAGTATGACTTGTAAATAACATTTTTTCCGACATCCCTAAAGCATTGCTGTATCTTTGGAGTTTATAAATTGCTGATGTAAATGAGTTTACATAACCATTTCGTCGTTAATAAAAATAATACTCAGAGCAGTATTGGGAATCAGATACACTTCCAAACCCATAAATGTTTTGGTTATCCAAGTGTTGGGTTATAATTTGGTTGTGCCCACACCGCTGGGAGCCAAGCGAGTGGCACAGAAGCTGGCATCACCCCGCCACATGCCTGTCTTCCCTGAATTTCCAGGACGGCCTTGGGCAGAGCGGTGGGCCTTCTTTCACTGGGCACTGTGTTAGGAGTTAGAAACGTGAAACCACTCAAGACACACCCATGCTCAGTGAGGACGGGGTCTGATAGAGTGAGGTCGACCTGCACACCAGTTCAGTGAAAGGATAAACAGGTGCATGATGGAGAGTACTTGGCTCCCCAGGGTAGAGGAAACCTCCCAACCGGATGATGGGCACAGAGGGGAGGCTGAGGGGTCACCAGCTGTCAAGGATGAGGCATTGGCTAACACGGAATAACCTCCTGGATTTATAAGAAGAAACACTCAGAGAAATCACCCACTCAGCATAGATGCAGGTTAGATCTAAGCGTGGTCACGCTGCAGGGTTGGACGGGGGGAGTTTGCTTCCATGCCCACCTGGAACCCACTTGGCACCTGCAAATGTGGGGAGGAGTCTCCTGGAGAGATGGGTTAAAGCATCGGTCTCTTCTCCTTCGCAGACATTTTATGTCACCTCCGCTAAAACCAACAAGAGCCTCAGCATGTAGACCTTTAGGAAATCTGTGGAGAGGCTTGTCAAGCAGGTGGCACTGTTGGCAAAAGGGACTTGTGTATTGGGCTTACTTCTGTGCCTGGCTCCTTCGGGAATCATGGAGTCTGTTCTGACCTTCGTTCCAGAAAAGTCCTATAGAGACACAGCACAATTCATTCCTGAGGACGGCCTGGACTAAATGTCAAAACCTCAGGGCAGAGGGTCCAACACCTGGCCCCCAACACCTGGCCCCTAACACCTGGCCCCTAACCCTGGCATTCTCCTGAGTGCACCCTGCTGTTGCATCGAATAAGAAGGACGGCAGCTTTAGGGGGAAGCAACACATCACATACACATGCACACACACAGACCCCCAGACCGCTCTCATTCATTAACACGACACACACAGTCTGCATAGAATAGTAGCAACCTAGCCCAGCAGTGTTTTAAGAATGACAGATATATTGTGACCAGACCAGGTGTATTGAAGGGATGCCAAAAGCGTGTGACCCTAGAGTGAAGGGTGAAAACCATATTAAAACAATGATAAGATTCTACATTTGTTCTTAAATTCCAAAATCTTTTGTTAAAAATGCCTTAGTGAGTTAGAGGAAAGTTCTTTAACTTTAGACATCTATATACTTACATTGATATCCATGTGCATGCACCTGTGTGTGTGTGATCAGTATGTCTCAGCATGTGTGCATTCCTGTGGGTGTGAATCAGACAAACACAGAGGACATCCATACAGAAATGTGTCCAGGAAGCCAGGCACAGCATTATTGCTCCCCACCCAGGCAGGGACACCCGGGGGCAGATGCTCCACTGGGACTGTCCTGTCGACAGTTGTTCCTGTGTAAGTCACCCCACCCTTTTCATTCTCAAAAGTGTCCTGATTTGAATAGCAAATTATGTACTCACACTACCTAAGACATGAAATGGGACAAATTTATAATATTGAAAAGAAATATGCCAAAGATATTAATTTCTGATTTTATGGTAGCTTATCAAGAAAAATCAAGCAACTCAAATTTTAAAAAGCATTAGAATTTGTAAAAAAAGGAAAAGGTTTGGTGTCATATGTGTTAAGATATGATTTTTTTGTATAGGCCAAAACTAGTTTTAAAACACAGTGTATTAAAGATCCTAGCTATAATAGTGATAAAACTATAAAATACAGAAGGTAGTTAAGAAATATGAAAAGAGATAAAGAATATCTAAGGAATTAGGGAGATGCCCACTTTTCTGAATGAAAGACTCCGTCTGAGAAAGATGCTTCAGCGAATCTATAAATTAGATTTTAGCCTCCTGCCCCACAAATGTGCCTAAATATACTTTTAATACTGATTTTAAATTTCTAGAAGAATGAAAGCAGGGAGTACTCAAGAATGTTCTACAGTGACTATTATACATCAAGCACGTAAGCTCTTTTCCACAAGCTATAAGTCCTGCAAGGATCACAAGGAAACAGACACTGCCATTGTCCCATTTTTGGCTGAGGACACTGAGGCACAGAGGACAGGTTGCTAGGTTGGTCCACTCCTACATTTAGTGTATGTGACCAGGACAATCACCACATCCTCTTTGCCATGAAGGACCTCAGGCATGTGACACTCAGGCCAGCCCCAGCTCACCCAGCCACAGCGTAGTGGAAGTGAGAGTTGCCCGCGGTGTGTCCACTCTGCAAACCACCGCTGCTCTGCCGACGAAACCAGGGGCAGCATAACCATGTTGGGCCCAGCCTAGGCTAATTTTCTGTGGCTGCATAATTGATTACCAGAAACAAAGTCGCATACACTGTCACCTTCACCAGTTCACAGCCCTGTAGCTCACAGCCAGCCAGCATGGGCAGGTTCTCTGCTGAAACCTTGGTGTCAGTGGGCAGGCTCCTTGTCTGAGGATCTGGAGAAAAATCCGCTTCCAAGCTAAGTCTAGTCTCTAGCAGAACTCAGCTCCTCTGGCTGTAGAACTGAAGCCCCCATTCCCTTGCTGGCTGTCCCAGGGGCCCCTGCCAGCGCCTTTCCACTCAACCCCTTCGCTTCAGCAGCAGGATCTTCCTATGGCCAAATCCTTCTCGAGCTCAGAATCTCCGACTTCCTGGTCTGTGAGCCACTGGAAAAGACTCTCAGGCTTTCAAAGGACTTGTGAAGTGAAGTCAGGCCCACCCTGACAATCTCTCTCTCTTAAAGTCTACAATCCCTGTAACAGTCCAATCACAGGAGGAAAATCCATCAGATTCTGAGTCCTGGGGACCCACCGAAGTATGGTTGGAAGTCTTGGGGGCCATCAAAGAATCCTGCCTGCCACACACACGAGGGCAATTCCTAAATAAAAAACATGCAGTTTTTATTAAATTCTGACTTAGAAATGCCATATGTCAAAAAGAGAAAATAGAGTCCATCATGGGAGGGTTTGAAAGTGTCCCATCAGGACATCAGTTTAGAGGGAATGTGTTAAGCTGTTCATCCGTATTTCAAAGAAACCACCAAATCTAAAATCCTATTCTGTCTCTGAGATAGTGACCATACCGGGCAGACGGCGGACCCCACGCCCTGGGTTGGATTGGCGACTCAGGTGTGGTTCTAGAAAGCAGCCCAGAGGACCTGCCATGTGATGAGGCAGAAGAGGATGAGAGGGGAGGAGAGGATTGTGGTCACGGGGTGCCAGAGCCACACCTCAGGGTGAGCTTTGGTGGGACCAGTGTTGCCCAGGCAGTAAATTGGAATACCTGCAAAGTGTGGTTGCAGGCAGTGGGAAAGGCAAGGGGCAGACCATCCGAGGTGGGTCTTGAACTTGTGAAAGGAGGCGAAGACCTCTGCCCACTCTACCCGCTCTGCCTGCTTCCTCCCCTAGCTCAGGCAGCCTCCTAATAACCCCAGCCCCACACCAGCAGCACTCATGTGCTCCCCTGCCTTGCCCCAGCTTATCCCTGTGCGTGGGGGGTCTCCCCTCTCCTCAGGAAAGGATCCTGTTCCAGGGATCGAAGACGAAGCGGGCGCTGGAGGCTGAGGGAGCTCACAACCTGGACCCCAGCCAGCACAGCCGACGCTGCATGCTCTGCCTCATGGTGCAGGTGTCTTTGCCTCAACTGTGTGACTTTGGGACACCCTGGTTCCCTCTAGAGTTGGTTACTGTGCAACTCTGTAAATTTTCTGTGGAAAACCTTTAATGTTCATTGAGACTTTAAGAAATCATGACCATTCCTTCCAACTCCAAGCGGAAATAGAGTGTGTGTGTGTGTGTATGTGTGCATGTGCGTATAATTTATTAATTTGAAGAAATAAATCATTGCTCTAAAGCTGCTGTCTTCCATAGCAGTAGATGCTATCAACTTGTCACCTTCAAGGGCATCACTGTCACTTCCTCCTCTGGCCCACAGTCCCCACTCCAGCCTTCTCTGGAACCACCATTCCAGTTAATGGGTGACAGGTGGGAGGACGCAGGATAAGACCTGAAGCCAGATCTCTCCTTCACACCCCGGATGGTTGCCCTGGAGAGCTGGGACCATTTACCAGAGCATCTCCTGGCGAGGAGTCTGAAGAGAAGACACGTTGGTGTCTGGGCACTCAGGAGCCGTGGTAGATTGACTTCTGTGTAAACCACGTTGAACACTGGCTCTGGCTTCCTTCTGATCAAACTTAAGTAAGATCAGTCATATTTACCTTGCATTTTCTCTCAGGTAGTGTTTTTCTTCTAAGTGGGATTTGAGGGTGCCCTGCAGCCAAGACGCCTTGGGCTACAGAGAGTGGCTGCTCAGGGCAACCTGACAGACACTGACTCTCCCAGGAGGAGATGCAGGCCCACCCACGGGTTCCTCCAGAGGGCCTCCTTTAGTTCCCATCCCCACCGCAGAGATACTTTTCAGCCAGAGATTTATCAGCAGGATTCTGATATTCTCCAACAGCCCCGGTGCTATAACTCCAGAGGGAAGGCATCTGCATGGGCCCAGTTTTGCACAGCTCCACTAGGATCATCTCGCTGGCTGCCTGGCATCCTCTGTCCCCACCAATTTCTTCCCACTTGTCTACTGGTGAGCCCCAAACAGGGTGGGATGAGAGAGATGCATCTGCCCACATGAGGGGCCTTTTCTTCTGTATGACCCCATTGAGATTTAGGTTTCAGAATTCCTGTCTGACCTCAGTGGGGTTGAGAGGCAGGAGGAACTGGCACTGATAAATTTATCAGCCTAACCAAACATTTCGGACATTGTGAGTTACCTCGGAGGCCAGCTATTGGAGTTCATCCCATTCCACAGACCCTGCAGCCAGAAGCCCACGTGAGACCCTTATATGACGTGCTATTTGCATCCTTATTTCTTGTACTGCAGCAAAGCTTCCCTGAAAAGTCCCCAAAGGCTTTCTGGGATTGGCGCTGCCTCACACTTCAGTCATCCACAGCGTTTCAAGTGACCAGCAACTCAGGGCTGGTGCATGGTGCCTGGGTTTGTACCTGCCCCAGCAGAGGGCTGGTCAGCATGGCAGGTAATTCCGTCCTTGACTTTCCAAGATAAATGGCCTTCCACTGTCTACACAGAGTTTTGTGTCCACAGCTGTTTTCATTTTATGTTGTGTCTGCGATTTCACCAATGTCATGTAATTTTCACATTTTCCCAAATTGAGCCGTTTTATTTTCTGCTTCTCCGTTACTGCTACATCACAGGAATGGCCTGGGCCCTCTTAAAAGGGCAGCGTTTTAAAGTTTTGAAAGACGGCTCTACTTGAAAAGGAGTTCTGTAACTCATTTTCAGTTCTCGTACTTTGGGATACTCAGGCATGTGCTCCATCATTCATATGCAGCATTTCCATGTGACTGGAGGACAAATGGCCTTAATAAATCCCATTATTCTAAAGAACAATAAAAATAACAGGTTGGTGACACTGGAGCCGTGATAAATAACATTTTTTATTTTGCCATGTCATTATTATCTCTTTCCTCCCGCCTGACTGCTGATAGACCGTCTCCCTGCAAACCCAGCCAGGATCTCCAGGCCAGCTGGGGAGATGGACAGCTGAGAGTCCGTCTTCACAAATTCGGCAAATACAGAGCCTACTGCTGTCTGCAATCACGGACAATACACGAAACAGTCCCCCCACAGGAGCCCCTGAAATCCCCACCTCAAAGCAGCTCCCAGTCCCTCCTTTCTCCTCAGTGGAATGATCTAAAATCCTGGATTACTGCATCTCTTCTCATTTACTTAATTATCAGCGATCCAAGCCTGAAAACCAAGAGTTGGTCAAAGCTGAGTTAAAAGAGCAACAGAAGGACACAGAAACAATTTACTAAAAGCTTTGAGGCCGTCAGAAAAGTTCCGAACAGTGCAGTCTGAAAATAGCGTATTAAACTTGCACAACCAAAAATGAATGAGTGAATTGTACAAAAGCTACCTATGAAACTCCACCCTTTCTATTTATCTGGTTATCAGAATAACATTGTATTTCTGGAAACAAACAAATGGGCCGACACCTGAGAAGGTGTCAGAAAAATGCCCTCTTCAGAACTCTGTTGTCTTCTCTGCCCAAGTCTTCAATGGGCAAAGGATAGGACCGTGTGTAGTTGGGGTAGAAAACCTGCAGAATGGAACTCCTGGCCAAGGGCAAGGCCAGCTTGCCCTCACTGAGCCACAGCAGGCGGGCAATGCCCGTGCCGAGGGTTCCTAGTGTCTGATGCCTGAGGTCCCTTCATTTCTCTCAAAGTTTTCATCTCGATGGTTTTGTTGAATTTGCCTTTCCTCCTGTCACATTTCCAAAGGAGCCCTACTGCTTACACATCTGATTTGAATAGATCCAATTGATTTAATCTTTCCCAGAGAAAGTCTTACCCTTTCATTTATGCCAACACTTACAGATACCACCCCTGCCCGCCAGGCTTTGGAACGTGCCTGTATCCATTGGGCATAATAACAAAAGCTAACAACTCTTTGGAGCCCCCATCGCCATGGGGCAGGCATTGTTCTGAATTGTTTTCAGTGTTAGCTCCATTACTTCTCATATCAACCCAACAAAACAGGAGTCAGCATGAAGCCCATTTCACAGGTGAGGTGGCTGAGGCCGGGAGAGGGCGAGAGTTTTGAGAGATAACAGTGAGCATGGAGCGGAGCCAGTGTGTCCTGACTCCAGAGACTACACACGCACTGCTCAGCAATGCTTCCTCCTTAGGTGCCAGGGAGTGTTCCAAGTGGGAAGTCGGGACATCTGGGTTTCCATCTTGAGTGGAGTGTCAACAGGTTCGGGGATGCTTGGCTTATTCTGCAGCTCCTCTGGACTGGGTGACTGTTTGTCAGGGGAAGGTAAGTCCTTCCTGATGTGGCACACGTGTCCAGGGAGGAAGCACAGTGGAGCAGATGGCCATGCTGAGATGGCATCCTTCGTCAGAGCCAGGACCCACCAGCAGTTCCCTGTTTCTCTCTCACCACCCCTGACACCCATTTTCCGATGCACACCCTCTTAATCCCAGACGTGTTTGGATTTGCATGATCTGGGGAGGAACTGAGTTTCAAAGGCAGGAACGAGGGGGTAGGAATGGGACCTAGTGTCTTCCTGTGATACTTCTCTTTGCCTCTATCCTCGGCATGCTCAGCCCTCAGTTCTCCATCTCGGGTACTGCACTTGTTGCCCAAATATCCAGATCCCTCTGGCCTCATTTTTCAAGAAACAATCTCTGGCCTCTGAAAGTCACTCCAGCCTTGCTCTGTCTGCTGTTTCAGTCAGCTCAGGCAGCCATAAAAAAAAGAACAGATTTCTTAGCCATTTCAATTATCTTCAGTCATAGGTTCTCCAAAGGGTTCAGACTTTATCTGCAAAAGTAGAGCATTTAGGGGGAAATGATGAAAGTCACTCATACTAGACAGAAAGTCTGGAATATATGTCAGCTGAGAACTGTGACTCAGAATCTACACAGGTGCTCCTTCTTTTTGGCCACTTCCACAGCCCTGTTATGGGGGTCAGAAGCCAGGGTGGGACTCAGATGGGACCTCCAGCCTCCAGCCTCCAGCTCTCATGCAGCCCCTTGTCATGGGGATGACACCTGCATCACAGAATAAAGCTGCCTGCAGAGTTGAACAGCCCCCCAGCTATTGAGGTGGGCTTCCTTACATGCATGAGCTCAAAGGAGTGGTAGCTATGTCCAGGGTCCCCACACAGAGCCCAGCTCTCCTGATGGCCTCCAGCCCATTTAGCTGGGGAATGTGCATCTGGAGAGAAAGCAAAGGGCACACTGCAGCCTTTTCATGCATTTCCCTGGTTGATCATCAGCCAATCTGGAAAGAATCCACCACTGTGTTCACAAGACTGCTAAGAAAACAACCCATTATTCTGACTTGTAGGAGACTCTAATGCATCACTTACTATTCAAATGGTATTCAGACCTTCCATACAGGAAATGGCTTGAGAGGACGTTGGTGTCCCACTAGGATCAGTGGCCAATGCAAAATCAGGTTTGATATTTTAGGCACTTGGGGATCCCCTGGGAGCAATATGGAAACAACGAATTTCAGAAGGACAGATTTAAAACTAGGAAGATGTTTACTAGCAGACTAAGGGGAAAAAGTTGTTTTAAAAAAACATTTAAGAAAATATAGAGCCTGCTTGGAGGCTCTCTAGAAGCACCTGGGACATTGAATGAGATGCCCAGAGAGGTTGAAATGCAGACCTAAAGGGCGGGGAAGAAAGGCCGCCTGTGTAGGCAGGACGTGCAGTGGCTCAGCCCCACAAAGCAGCTCCTATTTAAAGGAAGATCACAGCACAGTGTCTCATTAGCCCCAGATGAGAATGTGAAGTGACTGAGACAATTGTAAAGAGGGAGATGAAACAGTTGAAGAAAAATTCCAGTAATTCCATGTGAAACGAGAAGCATGTCTTGTGACTCTAAGGCTCTCCAAGTCACCCAAGAAGGCACAGCCACAAAAAGCATTCATGGAAGGAAGGACCAGGTGAAAATCGGTAAGAACCCAGGTAAAATGAATGGTCACTCACTCCAGAGGCACCTTGGGGGAAGAGTCCAATGTGGCTACAAGGATAAGAGGTTCAGTGGAAGAGATTTTTAGGGCCATTCCACAAACAGAATGGTGGCAAGGTGAGTCAGAACGAGTGTGACATTCTGAAAGTATAGAAGAAGAACAGTAAAATAACACCCACTTCAATTCTCAACATGTGAGACCTTTGTTCAAAAATGAATTTGGCCCTGGCCGGGTAGCTTAGTTGGTTGGAGCATCATCCCATACACCAAAAGGGTTGCA
Organism: Mormoops blainvillei; assembly: GCA_004026545.1. Classification (NCBI taxonomy): domain Eukaryota; kingdom Metazoa; phylum Chordata; class Mammalia; order Chiroptera; family Mormoopidae; genus Mormoops; species Mormoops blainvillei. The sequence continues at coordinate 16,525 of PVJD01000688.1, forward strand.
GGTTTGAACCCCATTCAGGGAACATACCTAGGCTGAGGCCTTGGTCCCTGGTCAGGGTGTGTATGGGAGGCAACTGACACATGTTTCTCTCGCATCGATGTCTTTCTCTCTCTTTCTCCCTTCCTCTCTCTCTAAAATCGATAAACATATGCTTGGGTGAGGATTAAAAAATAAATAAATAAACTAAAATTCAACTGAGTAACTTTGAAGATCTTATTGGCTTTATTAAGTGATCCCTAAACGGACAGCATCCCATCTAGCTCATCCAGAAGGGTTCTCCCAGGGGTGGTACAGAATGGGAGATTTTTATAGAAAGAAGAATGGGGCATGGGAGCTATTAACAAAAAAACCAGATGGGGTTATACTTGGGCCTAGACACCGTTCTTTTTAGGGGGAAGAGAAAGGGAAAGGAGTTTATCATACAGATGGCCTCTTCTTTCCATGGGGGATGGAGAGGAACCAAGTAAGTGACAGGTCACCTTGCTGGTGCTTGACAAGAACATTCTAAACGGGTTGATTGAGATTAAGTTTCTGGGAGAAGGTGAAACTGCAATTATACCAGGTATTAAATCTAATTTTGGCATCATGGTCTTTTAAAAGCATAAGTGATGCCATTTTGGGCCTGCGGTTTGTGGTTTTTGTTTTTTTTTTAACACCTGGAAATGTAAAACTGTTGAAGCTGCTAATGGGAGGTGCAGAAAACCAGGGGACATACCAAAATTGATGAGCTGGCACACTTCACTAAAATCTTGGTGTAATTAATGAGAAAATTCATAAAAACTGATAGTGCTACCAATGCTTGCTTTGTCATTTATAAACCGTTAGCTATAAATGGCCACAATTTAAAATCACATGGGCAAAACCAAATTCAAACAAGACTACTAGGCAGTCATGTGTTCAGGAGCCCTGAGCTCAGGCGCTAAACCCGGGAGACAGCAGCCTCCACACAGTAGAGACAGAACACGGAGATCTGCTGTCTTGGCTGCGTGCTCCGTGAAGCTCCTCTGAGAAGGAAGTTCTAAAGGACCAAAAACTGCAGCCCAGAGCAAATGGCATATTGAGAAAAAGGACTGGCAATAAATATGAGGCTTTAAATAAAATGCTGAATTAGCAAATTCTCTGTGATGAGACTTGCTTTTCTGTTTTCAAATAGAGACATTCTGGCCATTTTCAGGGCTATTGACCATTTAGAGTTGCTCACTGAATAATCTCAATTTTCCCCGCCAATATGATGTTTAAGCATAAGGACTCTAGAGTTGATCCACTTGGTTTTAAATCTTGATTTCTCCATTTATTACCTATGAGACCCCTGGTCTTTAAGCTGGGGATAAGAAAAAATTTCATGAGGTTCTCTGGGCAAGGAGGAAAAAAAAAAACAACTGTAAGAAGTGTTTTGGGCTGTTTCTGGGGGGCAGGGCAGAATTGAGTAAAGACATTGTTTTAGTATGATTTTAAAATCAGGTTTTACATCTGCTATCAAGATATGCTCTCTGTAACCACCTTCGCTCCACCCCTCCAGCATAAGAGGTGACACTCCCACATTGCATGATGGTGCCACTCAGGAAGAACATGCTTCAGGATGCTGTAAAGGACACACACAGAGACTGCAAGGAGGGTAAATGGGCAGTGAGAGGCAGGGTTGCTTTAAGAATCGACTCCTGACGTACAAGTGGGAGGACCTGGAAGGTAAACACAGTGGTTGTCATAGCACAGCTAAGCTGTGTTTGCCAGCAGCGAAGTCATTCAAGCAACTGTGTCCCACAGTCATGTTTTGAACAACTGTCCTTAGATTTGTTCAGGTATATCCTCCAAACATATTCACAGCCCAAAGTCTAGTTCATGCTTAGGGGTGGGGGGAAGCACCCCTCTAGGTTACACTAAGAAAAATAAACAGACAAGGAGTTTGGTAGTTGATAGTATCCTATTTTGTTGATCCTTCTTAGTTCAGACTCACTCAGCCTCATGCTTCTGCTGGTGTTTCTCAGGGCTTGTCCTTCCTCCTTGCAGAACAAGCAATAGGAGAAGAAAATCCACTGCTTTGTTAAGTGAGCATCTGAAGTTTATCTGTTAATCAGTTTACATATGACATCTCACTCATTTCTCAGAACCGGAAAAGGTCATTTTTATTTTTTAATTTTTTAAATGAAGTCATGACTGCCAAACATTGGTGCCAATTTAACATCAGTAAGAATCCCCAAATTGGGGTGTGGTGAAGAAGGAATCTTTATTCAGTATAAAACAGCTCAATTGTGAACCTGCTTTGTGCTTCTGTGGCCGGCTCTGTTCCACTCTGTGACAGTCTGCCCTGGCCTGTGTGAGAGAGAAGGGAGGGAGCTGGCTTATACAGATAGAAGACCCTGCCTCTTGTCCCTGATTGGTCTACCCTCATGCAAATGAGGACTTCAAATCCTCACAGTCTGATTGGTCTAAAGGGTACTGTCCTTAACGATCAGAAATAAGCTGTTCTAAGGGAATCAACCATATGGGAAAATATATTTGCCGATGATACATTAGACAAGGGTTTGATCTCCAAAATATATAAAGAACTAACACAGCTCCACTCTAGAAAGACAAACAACCCAATTAAGAAATGGACAAAAGACCTGAATAGACACTTCTCCAAGGAGGACATACATAGCGCCCAGAGACATATGAAAGGATGCTCAGCATCACCAGCCATCAGAGAGTTGCAAATTAAAACCACAATGAGATACCACTTCACACCACACAAGATGGCCATCAGAACCAAATCAATAAACAACAAATGCTGGCAAGGTTGAGAAAAGGGAATTCTAGTATACTATTGGTGGGAATTCAGACTGGTGCAGCCACTGTGGAAAACAATATGGAATTTCCTCAAAAAACTAAAAATAGAACTGCCTTTTGACCAGGCAATTCCACTGTTGGGATTATACCCTAAAAATCCTGAAACACCAATTCAAAAGAACCTATGCACCCCAATGTTCATAGCAGCACAATTTACAATAGCCAAGTATTGGAAGCAACCTAGGAACCCATCAGTAAATGAGTGGATCAAAAAATTGTGATAGATTTACACAATGGAATACTACTCAGCAGAAAGAAAGAAGGAACTCCTACCATTTCTAACAGCATGAATGGAACTGATCGGTCAGTGAAGATGTTGATAGGAAGACATAGTGGTGCAGCTCTGATTGGGTGGGGAAAGCCTCAGTCCTGTTGGTTGAAATAGAACTCTAGGACCCTAGGACTCTGAAAGGACCCTAGCCCTGTATAAGGGCTGGCTCAGATGGCAGGAACACCATGCAGGCAGACAGTTTAGTGCAGGTTTCTCTCTGAAGTGCAATTTACATGAGTCTCCTCTGTAAAATATGGCTGCTAGACTTTTTTTTGTTCTTAGTTTTTACTTTTTGTTTTTAATTTGAGCCCAGTTAGTTACCGGGAGCCCTTCTGAGTAGATATCTTCTTTCTTAGGGTCCACATGCCTCAACAGAGATGTAAGTAAACTGTCCAAGTTCACAGAGGTACAAAATGACAAAGAAGAATTTGGGTCTGGTAGTCTCTCTCATCTCACATCAGAACAGCCTCTGACCCCAGCCCTCCATATCCTGAATCACCGTCCATGCTACTGTCTCAGCGATTCCTAGAAATGGTATCTTTACTCCCAGGTTGAGATAGCCTGCAGTGGCGTGGGGTGACCTCCTTGGTCTGGCACATGTGTCCTGAAGAACCCAGAACCTTCACTGCCACAGTACCATCTTCAACCCCCTTCCCTAGTACCAAATCCCTGGTTAATCCTCACACTGTTCCCACTTCTGTGGTCCTCTGAGCCTCTGCACATGGCTTTCCAACCAGGAAGCTTTTCACAGTCACTGGCATGGCGGACGCTCACAATCCAGCCCGACCAGCTCATCAGCCCGGCTCCAAAGAGGCTCCAGATGAGGCAGTCAGCTGAGCTGGGGTTGCCCACAGCAGAGGCGCCCTTCCATCCCCACATCATGGGTGGTCCTTGATGTGTTCTGTGCTCTGAACTCTTTGGCATCTCCAGGTTCCATGGTGTCTGACAGCTGGTGGGCATCAGCAAATGTTAACTGAGGCGGATGGAAGATTCATCTCCAGAGCACAGGAAACCTGCATACAGCCATTTCTCCTACTCTTTTACTTCCACAGTTGATAATAGTGTCCATACCTTACCCACCTGACCAGGCCACTGTCAGGGGACATTGCAGTGGAGAGAGTCTCACGATCTTCACAAGTACTAATATAGCCGCCAAGTTCGCTGCCTAGTTATCTGCCGCTCAGAGGTCCTGAATGAGATGGGGCATGTGTCTGAGATTAGCAGGGACAATATTTACAACATAGTGGGCAGGGCACTACCCCAAAAGTTTGCATCCCCTGAGTGGTGGCTAGTGATGTCGACAGGGCTGTTTGCTCTAGAAACAGCCGTATTGTTGCAGAACCGCCCCTACACTGTTTCTGCTCGCATCATGTGGTTAGATGAGATTTTTATAGGTGCAATTTTGTCTTCCAGATTTGAAGCTGAACTTGCCTCCACCTTGTTCGGTTCTTCCTTTAGGACAGCATGTCCCAAAGGAACAGAAGTACCTAAGGAGAAACCCCTGTGACAAGGACAGCTTCAGCAGAAGCTCCACTATCCGAACAGAAGCTGGATCCCTGGTGCGTTTCCTCTGCCGGGAGTGGCAACAGTGTAAGTGCAGCTCTGACTCGGCCACTGCACCTGCTTGTACAGCTCACATTAAAACCTGGAACGCAGCAAATCCCGCTTCACAATGGCTTTCAGCGCTGGGGCCTGTGAATTAAAGGCCTCCATTGTTGGTGAGGATTATTTCCTTGCCTCTACCAGCTTCAAAGAAATGTGAATCTTCACTCACTTTTCTATTGATCCTTGTTGATCAGATTAACTTTGTTTTGGATTCCTATTGAAACAAAGGCAAACAGATACATTTTAAGCACTTTCATGTGTAGCTTTGTTTCAGTTCAGAATTCTCATTGTGCTTCTACTTTCTTGTTATAAAGATTACTAGGCAGTTGAAGGAAAATCAAGGAATTACCATAAATTCTATTCACTAAATACCAACACTTTCAGGCAAATTATCTCAATTGTAAAATACTTTGGCATACCAAGTAATTATATGCAATTAAAACCCCACTGTTCGTTTACTTTCCCTTGTTAATTTATAATAGAATACCTGTACTCAGGAAAATGAGAAGATTAGCAAGCACTAGAAATCAAAGACATCTCTCAACACCACAAAAATAAAGCCAAAACTTCATCCTACTCATCAGGCACTTCAGATTTCAGATGAAATTATTTAATACTCCACACTCTTTAATGAACTAGAAAGAATCTGAAGAGCATTTCCTTGAAGACAGAATGTTCTCAGGCCCTTTGTAAATACACTGAGGAGGCTTCTCTCCTGCCTCTTCTCCGCTCTGCTGCATGACTCATACACTGGGGGCAGGATTACTGAGTTTCACTCTGGGGCACACTGCAAGGTTTCTCACCTTCCTCCCCATCCTCCCACGGCCTAGTGCTGAATGTGCACTTAAACCTCCCGTTAGAGAGTCAGCCTCGCCACCGTCCCCAGAGCCATGCAGAGAGCCCAGGGCAGACACCTGGCTCAGCTCATAGAGACCTTTCTTTTTGCGCCTACCCATGTCCCCAACAGAGAACCCTGAATCTCAGCTCTTTTCTGACAAGTGTTTGCACTGGACCCTGTAAAATCTCCCCAGACAGAAAGCGAGTTTTGTGTATGTCACAGTAATTTACAGGAGGTAAGAAAGTTGGCATCTCATGAACATTAGATTGCAACCACTCAGACAAAAAAAAGATACATTTTTTAAGGGAAATTTTAAAAAGTTAGGTCACACTTGCCAAGATACAGTCTCGATTTTCCCAGGGTGGAGGATGCTCCTGGGACTTGAGACATTTGGTGGGAAAACCCAGAAAGTCTCAGGCAAACCAAATGAACTGGTCACCCTCACATATGTTGGGGTCCCGTTGTCCATGTGACCATGTATGACAGGGACCCAAGGGGGTATGTGCGTCTCAAGCCATAACTCCTGTACCTATGGGAGGCTATTCCCAAACGCTGGCCTGACATCTTTTGCAGGCATGGGTCAAGCTCAGCCCACTGTCAGATACTCATTGTCCAACCTACTTACAAACAAGGCCATGTGTAGGAAAAGGGTCTTCATGCACACATGCCTGTTTCACACGGAACTTTATGTATACATTAATAGTACTTGCCTTCTTGCTAACCACATCACCAACTCTACTATTAAACATCACTGAAGAGGCATCAGGCAATTCTCCAACTGGCGATAGGAAGGAAATCATTCTGTTGGGTGGGCCCATGCTGCTGAGAAGAAAGTTATTTTCACAAATACCCTTTCCTGCAGTATTTGAGTCTCCCGATGCGGCAGCAGGAGGAGCCCAACGGGGTGAACATGTTGCAAGGTGGTTCTGCCACATTGGGGTGCAAGGCCGAAATGCACAAGTTGCTGCCCCAGGTTCTGTCCAGCCCCTGCTATCACTCCAGCCCAGGACGTCAGTCTTTGCTATTTTTACTACTGTCTGTCTGAGCCTTATGGCTGCACATCTCCGGGCAGCACCTGCCCTCCCGCTCCTCCGAGGAACAACATGGGAGGTTGCCGCCCCTTCCTGGCCCACCGGACTGGCTTCAAACCAGCGAGGAACCTTCACAGCAAATTCAGTGGGGTCTGCACAGGTATGAGCCCTTGGCAAGGGCTGAGGACATGCACTGCACATTTAGAGTGAAGTTATAAATATTGACTTGATATTTTTTGATAACGGTTGATTGGAATATGAAATCACCAGATCTCCAAAGGCTTCAAGGAAACATTTTTCTCCCTGGAAGCCAAATCTGATGGTTTATGTTTGGAAAACATTCTTCACACCAAAGTTTATCAACATTCTCAAATTTAAATTTTAATGAAAAGTAAAAACAAACAAACAAAAATAACCTGGACATGAGTCTCAACTTGACCCACTGCATGCCTGTAGAACCACTTCCCGGATCAGAAAGGACATCACTGTCCTCACCTGCTAAGCTGGCACCATTCCATGTCCCTCCCACTGTGGTCACGGCTAATTAATTAAGACAGAAAATGTCAAAAAGAGTAAAGCACTAATAACAATTGTATCATAATAATATATAGCAATTATTGTCATTTGGGCATGTCTCAGTGCCTAGAGGAAACAATTACCGAAACTGTTTTCAGTGAAACTGAGTACTGGGAGCCTTCAAAAAATGGTATGTTCTATTAAATATCTGTCATGTTAACATGGCCTTTTTTTTTTAAAGGTTTGTTTGTTTGTTTGATTATTTATTTATTTTTAGAGAGAGCGGAAGGCATGGAGAAAGAGTGGGTGAGAAACATCAATGTGAAAGAGAAACATCCATCGTTTACCTCTCATACTCTCCCCTACTGGGGACCAAACCCATAACCCAGACTCGTGCCCTAATCTGGAATCGAACTGGTGACCTTTCGCTTTGCAGAACAATGCCCAACCCACTGAGCCACACTGGTCAGGGCCATGGCCTGTGCTTATTTTAAAATAGAGAGGGGAGAATTTCCTGAAGTTATCAAGATGTAAGACAAATCTATAACTGTAGCTGAGTCAGCTGAATGGTGTCTGCTTCCCTAGCTTGCAGGTGCTGCACAGCTCTGATCCAGAAGAAGTGAAACATTTGAGATCCTCCTGGAAGAAGGGAACACCTCAAGGTGAATATTTCAGTCATTGACAAGCTGGTTAAAGAGTGTTACAAATTGTTGCCTGTGTCCTATAAAAGATCCAGTCCGGATGTCTGTTTAATCCAGGTGGCCCTTCCCAGCCCACCTCTGGCTATGGTTCTAGCACACTGCTCGACAGAACTTTTTGTGAGGATAGAGATGTCCTGTATCTGCACCGCCCACTGCACTGGCGATTAGTCTCAGGTGGTTTGTGAGCCCTTGAAATGTGGTGAAAATGAGGAGCTACTTTTAACATTGTAATGTATTGTGTTTCCATTTAGATTTGATAGCATATATGGCAAGTGGCTGCTATACTGGACAACACAGTTTCCAGCTTTCAATAAGCAGTTTGACTAAAAGTAAGCAAAAATGACCCTTCGTAGTCAAAGAAATGCTAATAAAACTAGTAACTCTTTATCAACTTATTTAAGATATACTTGCAGAATTTGTTTTGCTTTTTTTCCCATTTAATACTCAATGTTGAGTATTTAACATTGAGAGAGGGAAGTCTCATAAGCCAAGAGGACATGTTTGATACAAGTTTGTGGGGATATAATTGACAATATTTATCAAAAGGTATTTTAAAACGTGTATATTCTTTGTCCCAGGAATTTTATTTCTAGTATCTACCCTGAAGAACTAAACGGAGGTCCCAGGCAAAGAGCCATGTATTTTACTTAGAATTATTTAAAATCTCCAAATCCAACTCAATGCCCAAGAATAGAGAAATTATTAAAAAGATTAAGTTCATCCAATAAGACAGCATGTTTCTAAAAATATAAACTGACATTGAGAAATGTATATGATGTGATTTTAATTGAAACCTCTGGATACAAAACAGTGTAGAAAACATGATCCTTAGTTTATTTACGTTCGTGTGTACATTACAAAAAAACAGAAAGAAAATGATGAACAAAAATAGTGCCCAGGGCCATATCTGAGTGGAAAGATTATTTCTCTTTTACAGTTTTCTTTATTTTCCTAAATGTGCCTAAATGATTTTTACCAAAAGAAAAAAAATCAATGGCATTAACTCACTTAGTCCACCGATGTGTCATTCAGAAGATGCACACTCGGAATAGTAAATGGTGCCCAGGGAGCTCAGGAGACAGCTCTGGGCACTTACTCTTTCAAGCCATTAGGGTAACAGTTAGGTGCATTCTTAGCTGAATAAATTAATTGACAATTGGCTTAATGTGTGGATCCCTGGTGGATATTCTATTCCTCTCCCTGGTGGACAGTGTGTCCCATGGAAACTCTTTGGTTCCAAGAGATAAATGGCATAGATTCTGACACAGCGGAACACTCATTTACTTCAAATTATAATAGCTTCGAAACAACCTGATGATAAGAGTTGATGGACTTTGAGAAATAACCACTTATACCTTGTAGCAAGGCACACATTTGGAAGCTCTGGGAAGTGGAGAAAGAAGCTCACTCTGCGTGGTTATGGGTCCTTCCAGAACTTCTTGTCTGATGCCACCCATAGCTTGAAATGAGCCCTCATGTCTGGGGGAAGTCATGTGCTTCCCAGAGCACACTATCTAATTTCTTCCTTCCAGGAGTGCTGGGCACTAGCTCCAAAACTGAATTTTATGCAAACTTGTGATGACTAACTCAGCGAATCATGTCAAATGTAAACTTTATTTTATTTTTTATCAGCTGCTGGGTAATTGAAGGGGAGGAGATGCCCAATTGACATCCCGCCCCAGGCATCAGCCTGTCTTGCCAGAGCCTCGCCACCCAAGACAGGTGTCAAGAAGGAGGGTGGCTTCACACTGAGGTGGTGCCCCTGTCCCCTGTCAAACTCCCTAGCATTCTCCCGCTGTCACATTGCAATCTCCTTCCCTGCTCCTTCAGCCTCTCCTTCCAATAGAAAGTAAACATCCCTCCACATCAATAATTGATGAAAACAAACTTTAAGAAAAGGTAGTGACCCTCAAATTTTACATAGAGTTTCCTGATCTAACATAACCATTATCTGCTATTTTTAGAAAGTCACCCAAATCTAAATAATTAGCAAAATATGTTTTTAATCACAGACTCCACATTCCTTCTATTTAATGACTTTTCGAGGAAGGGTACTACTTTATAGAATAAATAAATCAACGATGACTCATCTAGTACATTCTACCGATCGATGACAAAGTCTCTTGCTGTCAATCAGAAATGAGCCCCCGGCTCCCCCAGCCCAGGAGGCGCCTCTGCTGTCACCTGTCCACATTCATGCAGTAAGCTCAGCCTGCTTATTCATATTTGGAGACAAATTTCTTGTCAGGATTCATATAATTGCATTATTGCAAAGCTGGGCTTGCAAAGCCACACATCCAAGTTTGTTGTAGCCCTAAATTTGAGGCTCTGTAAAAATGGTAACTGGGTTCTATTGTACAGTCTGTATCTTAATCTGGAAAGAAATATTGAATCCCACACATGGGGAGAGTAGTGAAGTTGGCCTGAAGAATATTTCCTTGGAAATGTCCTTTCTTTTTCATTCTAATCCCAAAAATACATTTCTTAACATCAAGAGGATAATTCCAAAAGAAAACAAAGGGACAAAAAATTACAGAGAGGGTGGGCTTTTATGTTTTCACATATTTCCTGTGGGCAAAGTGATTTGAGATGAAAGCCTAGATTTTGAAAGTAGGTATTTTTGGGGACGGGTGGTGTCTGTCACCGGCAATGATTCTGACTACGGGCACGACCTACTTTAGGCAAATGTATTAATGTTTTAAGGAGAAGTTATAGGTTATTCATTTTTCAAACATATTCTTGATTATATTGATTTAAATATTAAGCTTCCAAATGTGTTTAATTTGCTTACATTACACACTTACAGACACATTTCCTTTACAAATTGAAACCTCTCGGCCACAGAAACAGATACACCCATAATAATAGGGTCTCATATGTGGACGGAGTCAATGAGTAAGGGTCGGCGGTTAGAAGAAAACTCCCGGTCTTATTTAGAGAATGTAACACATGCCCACATGCCTAAATTGTAGAGGCTGCATCAGTCATGACTGGTTTTCTTTCTACTTTTCTTTCATCTTTATTTTCACACTCTCCCTTTATCCCCTTAAGATAAAGTGATGAATGAGTTAAAAAAAAAAGTGATTCTTAATTAAATGCAAAACAATGTCAGAGCAACTATTGATATGTTGTGATAGAGAGCATGGCATGATGGAGGGGCCTGGCAGCCCCTGAGATGCCCACGAACAGTCCCCACAGCCCTCCCCCTGCCAAAGGCACACTGGTATAGCAGGTCAAGGATGGTGGAGAATCACTAGGTAACCCGCAACCCAGATGTGCGGTGACTTCATGTGGCAAAGGCCTCGTTCTCCTTGGTATGTGTGTATATCACGGAGGACACAGGCCTCTGCTCACGGCTTCTGACCATGGTCTCCAAGCTGGTGGAGGCCTCTTTGTGAATTGTGTACCAACCTTTAAAGCTGCTCTAGGGAGTGGCACATGTTCCTCTGTTGACACATCACTGCTTCAGAAGTCACACAGCTACATCCATCCTCTAGTGAGTCAGGGAGAGCCACCCACTACGCTCCCAGAAAAGAGACCGAGAGTGTGAGCAGACCTAAGGGCCAGCATAGGAGTGTTCCCAGCTTTGCAGCTAAGGTTGGGGATGTCGAGTGACTCAGGCCATCCATTCCCTCTGCCAAATGCTCAAGGCCCCTATTTCCTTTGTGTCTGGGCGGCTGTTGACCCAGGTCGGGCATTGGGACACATGAAAAGATGTGCTGAGGCACTCCTGCAAGTGATCATTCTTTAATACATGTCAGTCCTTTTCTTCTGACTGTCTTTTTCCTTGTTGGAATGTGTTCATGTGAGAATGTGATGCTTGGATGGCGGCAGCTATATTGAAGTGATGAGGCAACACCAACAAGCTGATGGTGATGGAATGAGAGAAAAAAAAAGCCTAAACATTGATGATATCGTGCAGCCACTGCCCCGGACCCTGAGCTGCACTCCAGGCTTCTCCTGAGAGACAGTGGAGCAACTTTTCTGCTTAAACCAGGACTAAGCAGATATTTTGTGGCATGCAGCTGAATGAATTTAAACTGATACAATCACACTTCTGGAAATGACTAGTGACAAAGTAGACTATCAGCAACATTGCAAAGGAGGTCTAATATTTAGTGAAGGGACGATGGAGGGAAATTAATTCCACTGAGCTGCTGGAGACACTCTCTTGATGAGAAGGGACGCTGACAAACTGGAAGGAGTCTGGCATGAGGAGATTGCCACGGCATCCCCCGCAAGGAGACAACACCACCTCATTTCACCTTTCATTTGATAATCCGCTAAGTCCGCGTCAGCCTGAGCTAGATCCTGGGGGCGAAGAAGCAATGGATTAAGGTAGGTTATTTGTTGCCAAGTCTTTAGAAGATGCTCTCATTTCATTAGCTGGAGACTGCTGGGATGAAAACACAGAGGCTGGGTGTTTGGGCCACAAGTTCCTGACAACGGAACCACACAAGGAAAAGCAGAGAAGAGAGAGATGAGAGGAGAGAGGTGGCTGGCACGACCACTGGACCCAATCAAGTCTGTGTTGCAGAAGGCTGCAGAGCACCTCATGTTCAGACTTCGTTCCATATGCCTAGATCTAGCACTGTGTCCACCCTGTAGTTGAGGCATCTGTCCGCCGGTGGGCTCTGACTCCCTCTTTGGTCTAGAACAGCCTACAGCCCCTGACTTAACAGGGGGCTGTAAGTGCCTCAAATGCTCTTCAGAGCTCCTGGATAAAGCAGCTCTAGAAACTCAGAGCATAATTAGCTGTGGAAAAGTTGAGAAGTCCATACTTGGCAACAGCGACTGAAGTAGCTTTAAAAGAGCTCCACTTCCTCTCGTGTCCTTAATGAGGCTAGGTTAATTAAATGACATTAAAATCTGGTGGTTTTTCCCTCTTTCACTGATCAATTATAATGCAGACAGCATTGGTGCAGTTCTCAAAATCTGTCTTCTTAGCTCAGCAGTCTGAGTGCTGAAGCCCAGAATGATACGCAAGGATAAAAACAAGTTGATTTTGAGTTCAGAAAGGAAAAAAGGAAATACTGTTAAACTCCATGAGATTATGACAGGTATGTGAAGAGTTAATAAAGAATTTCCTGCAGGACCTCAATATGATCAGAGTATTTGGGACAAGAGGAAGTGCTAACTCATGGCACAGGCAGTGAAATGATAGAAAACACCTGAAAGTGACAGAGGGGACGAACTCCCAGAGACTTGGAGCTCAGAGTGCAAGTGGGCCTGCTCCACTACTCTTGCACAGGCATGACTGGAGCCATTGTCATTTTTCTAAGGCCTCTCTCAGACTGACCCCATGCTATCATGCAGAGCCCCAGGAACAGCAAGTGTCCTCTCCTCACCCCATGCCCAAGGTGCCCCCAGACTGTGGTCTCTATAGATTGTATCAGAACCTGTTGTCCACATGGGTCCATTCACAAACCAGGTAATGAGCCCTGTAGTAAGTTGAATGGTGGCCCCCAAAAGATACATTCACATCTTAATCCCAGAACCTGTCAATGTGAACTCGCCTTGAAAAGAGGTCTCTGCAGAGGTAATTAATTTTAGGTTCTCTATGTGAATAGATCATTCTGAACTATCTAGATGGTCCCTAAATCCAATCATGGATGTCCTTATAAAAATCAGAAGGAGAGAGACACACAGAAAAGAAGGCCATGTGAAGACAAAGGCAGAGATGAGAGGGATGCGGCCACAAGTCCAGGAATACCTGGAGCCCCTGGGAGCTGGGAAAGATAGGAAGTGGCCTCTCCTAAAGCTTCAGAAGCTTCCCGACATGTTGCTTTCAGACTTCTGGTCTCCAGAGTTGTGAAGGAATACATTTCTGTTGTTTTAAGCTGTACAACATAGTTTTTGGTGGTTTTTGTTTTGTTTTGTTTTGTTTTTTGCAGTCCCAGGACTCTGACAGGAGACCCTCAGCATCCCGGGCCCCTGGGAGCCTGGCCAAGCAGAAGCAGCTGCTGAGTTGTTCTCTGGGTCCTTCCTCCTCTGAGTGTGGGAACGGAGTGTGGGGAGGACAGGGGTCCCTCAGCTCCAGATATCGCATCTTCCTGTGCCTCGGGCAGAGGCAGAGCTGGGACCAGACACTGGCCATTCACCCTAAGACTGCCCGGGAGTGCCTGAGTGTGCTCGGAAAAGCTGCGGCTTTACCTGCACTCACAGAACGAGCCAGGCCTCAGAGAACCCTGGTGGGGTAACCGCTGTGTGCAAGGAACAGTTCACACCGAACCTTAGCTCAGAACATTCGAAGGGCCTCCATATCAGCAAACAGCTTGTTCCAACCTCATTCTTGTGCCTGTGACTCTCCCGAACTCTGAATCCAATGCTTGTCTCGAGATCATCGCTCAACAAATATTTGTGCAACCGCAGTCTTTTAATCTGTTATGTAACCCCACTCAAGAAAAAAGCTATGTGCGCCGCTGGCACCTTAAGCATAAAATTGGGGCCAAAAATCCAAGTGGTAAGTCACTGAGGTTTTAAGTTTTCAACACACATAAAGGTAATTTAAAAATCATTCTTCACATCATTTTAAGTGTTTTCTAAGGCCCCAGGTTAGTTTTTTTGATGACCAGCTGAATACAAGTTTTCCATTTGCCTTTCTAATGTGGTCAGGATATCTTCCACTTGGGTCCTGCCACCTCACATACCAAGTTCGAGGTTAGGGGGTGCTACCTCTTTGGACATGGCCAGGAGAAACTCTTACTCTATTGTCACCTTATTCCAAACACTGAACTAACAGTCAATGGAAGAACTCTACACAGAAACCACTTCACCTTTTTTTGCTGTTAGTTACTGATGGCATTCAATGAACAGAGGAAAAAAATTAACTACTTATTCTGAGAGAAGAATTCCAGAATATTCCACGAATTCCCAAATAAGATTTAAGATGACAATATGCCAATCACAAAAAAACTTGGAATACAATAATAAACACTTCCTCAAGGTTTTAACAGTAAGGTATATTTACCAAAATGTCTATACGTTATTTATTTATTTTTTTATTTATTTAAAGTTTAACATTTCACTTTTTGGGTTTTTTTTAAAAAGTTTTATTTATTTATTTTTAGAGAAAGGGGAAGGGGCGGAGAAAAAGAGGGAAACATCAATGTGTGGTTGCCTCTCGTGCGCCCCCTACTGGGGACCTGGCTCACAACCTGGGCATGTACCCTGACTGGGAATAGAGTCGTCGGCTTTTTGGTTTGCAGGCTGGTACTCAATCCACTGAGTCACACCAGCCAAGGCTTTATAAGCTATTTAGACATAACTACATTTTCTAAAGTCAGTTGCATTGATGTAATAGAGTTTTTCCCCAAAACTGACCTTTTAAGGGTGTGGCCATAGCTCATTAAGGCAATTAATCCTACCCCATCCTCCTCCGTTCGTGCTAGTCACTCTGCAGGCATGGAGACGTGTGGCAGGAAACATCTGTCCAGGACACACAAAGAGAATGCTCATTGGATGGCTTTATGAATTTATCATCAAAATGAAATCTTCACCAATAGATACGCAAGTCAATTTATGAGAGAAAAGCTGATGAGCTCATTTGAGAATAAACACAGAGGACAAAGGAGTTATAACATCTCTGAGAAACTGAATAAAAAATGATGGGGCAGAAGCTCAGTGCAGATTATGCCATTTGTATTTTAGACAAGAACTCAACAAAGGCCTGTGAAGAATTGTAAAGTTTGAGTTAGATTTTAAAAAGCATTGCCCACTTTGAAAATGAGTAATAACAATAAAGACACTTTTAAAAAAATAATGTGCTGGTGACTGAGACACTCGGTAAAGGGACTTATTTGGTCTTTCCATTCACAGGGAGGCATGAAGCACTCACTGCGGGGCAGACGCAGGGCCAGCACCGGGATGCTGCCACTGGGAAGCTCAATCTCCCTGCCTCCCTCTGCTCTCAGGCTCCTAGGCACTGCCCCTACGCCAGATCCTCCGGGTGGAGCAGCCTGTGGTAGGCACTGATCACCCGGCCACTGTCCTTTTGTGCTTGGCACAGTCCCCTTCCAACCTCCTCCATCCTTCGAAACTCCATAGGCTCAGCCCTCTTACTTGCCAGTCCTCTGGTGACCCCGAGGGCAGATCAGTCACTCTCCTCATTGGCAGCCACTCCTCCCATTGTCGCTTGAACCTTCCCCAGAGATGCTGAAGGGCCTGTGGACCAGCACATTCAAGGTATCTCAGATTGCCCCACTTTATATACCGCATCCTGTGCTCGTCTGTGTTCAGCTGTGACCCCAGTGGGAAGTCCAGGAGACAAACACCACAGCAGGTATCATTGAACTTTCCCCCTGCCTGCAAGTCTGCTCTGCCTGTTCTCTTATTGCCTCGGCATGAGCGATTAACCAGAAGTGCCTCTGGTCCTTGGCACCCTTCACACTTGTGCAAGGCCTATCTTCTAAGTGTGACTGACACCATCAGGAGTGAACAAACCCCAGCAAAGGATGTGGCTGAGGGTCTCATCTCAGCAGGGACCATAGTTCTCACACAATGGGTCAGTCCTGGGGACTTGCCCAGCATCTCTCATGGTGGAGACATGGACACTGTTCTTAACAGAAGCCTTAACAGACACATGTGTTAATGCACCTACCCTGGAGACATCCTCTACGGAGCACAAAGATGCTCCTGCAGCCCCACGGAGACTAATAACTAATTAGGAACCATTCAAATGCCCTCTAATTGGGAGCTAATTAAATAAACAAGAGTTCTGGGATCCTGAGCAGCAGTTTTTAAAACATGGTGAGGATCCAGTGTGAACAAACAAAAAAATGCACAAGAGGTCATTAAGGGAAAAACTGAGTCACAGACAAACTGCAAAGTGGGTGGTACCACTATGGAAACACACAGAAAGTGGACAGTGGAGGCACAGGAGGAGAGAACAAGTTCAGAGGTGGACAGACTGGTGGGTGCGGGGAGGGCAGGGGTAAAGGTTGAGTCTTCTGGGCAGGAAATTTAAAGTTAATTTTGATAGGGCTCTGGGAAACTTTCCCAGATTTGCACTTCAGGTGGAAGGTAGTACGGCTTGAAGAAGGTGGTTTCTCCTTAGAGGAAACAGGTAATTCAAGAGGCAGGGAAGAATTTACAGAAAGTCAACAGCAAGAAAATTCTTAAAATAAATAGATGTGAGGGCCTTCCGGTATTTCAATGTGTATTCATGTGTGTATGTATTTATGAGGGTACATAGCAGTAGATGTTAGCAGAGGGACAAGCAACAGAGGAACTAACCACGTGAACTGGAGAACGGTTACCTCTGGGAATGGAATAGAGATTGGACAGAAGAAGAATGGAGGCAATGAGCTTAACAAGGGATATTTTTATTTTACATGAAAATTTTAATGATAAAAATATATGTTTTGGGTTTCTTCTATCATTCAACATTAAAAACACATTTAGGTACATGATAGTAATAGAGTGAGGTCTTTCTGGGCTACCTGCAGTGAGCGCAGTGATCTCTATGCAGGAACTTGGGGAGGGGAACCGGAGGAAGAAGTCCTGATGACTAATGGTGAACAATGGGGCACGCTTATCAGACTAGGGAGGGGGAAATGACTCTCGGGCAAAAGCAAAAGGCAATGCATCCTGTAGAATGAAGCATTAGAAGCTCATGTAAGGACAACAAGGAAAATAAAGGGCTTGCCTGAGCTAGACTGGCTATAGGTCAGCAACATGGACAGGAACTCTTTTTCCCATGCACAGGATGGGGTAGAATGCAGGGAAGTTCATTGGGGTTGAAGATCAAACTGTGTCTAGATTCTTGTTCATGAAATGTTTTTTTCAACTGACTAAGTCCCAACACCTCTGTGCTTATTTAAAATTCAAATGTTGGACCCAACCTCATACATAATGAATCAGAAGATCTCCAGGCAAGGCACATGAATTTTAACATGCTTCCCAAGGGACTCTGAAGTTTTAGAATTCTAAGATAATACATAGGCTTTCCAACTGGATTTTGAAGACCAAGAAATGAAAGATGGGCTTGGAAAGGAGAAGACAATTCTGGGCTGAGAACTGTGGGTTGGAAAGTGGAAGCAGTAAGAAGTAATAAATGACAAATCCAGATAAATACCAAATCCGACATTTCACCAAGAACATTCTCTCTTCTAAACGAAACACTACATTGCATTAAAATATACTTTCCAGGAGATGAGAATAAACCCGCAGCTGCTCAAGTCTTTCCAGCTTCAATGGATATGTTTCAACCACGAAGGCTGACATGCGATATGCTAAAGAGATAGAACTCTTTACTCTTTAGAGTCCAGGCAACCAAGGATATTTTAGCAGGGGAGTAAAATGAATGCAACTCTGGTGGCAAAATGACTTATGCACCAGAGAACAAAAGAATAATGGCAAAAGGATGACTTTGGAGGCCCTTGCAACAATCTAGACAGGCATTTCAATGGCTTGAATTGGGGAGGGATGAGGCTAGATCTGAAAGGCTTTTTTTTTCAGGTAGAATTGATAGGTCATAGTGAATGGATGTAGGCAGTCATGTAAAGGACGGATGAAAAGTGGACAGAGGAGGCACAGGAGGAGAAAACAAGTTCAGAGGTGGACAGATTGGTGGTGGGGGGAGGGCAGGAGTGAAGAATGAGTCTTCTGGGCAGGAAATTTGATGTCCATTTTGATAAGGCTTTGGGACATGTTCTCAGATTTGCCTTTCAGGTGGAAGGCAGTATGGCTTGAAGAAGGTGGTTTCTCCTTAAAGGAAGCAGGTAATTCAAGGGGCAGGGAAGAATTTACAGAAAGTCAACAGCAAGTAAATTCTTGAAAAAAATAGACGTGATGGCCTTCCAGTGTTTCAACATATCCAACTGAGCCGGGAGAAGCAGAGCCTCTCATCCTGTGTGATGACAGAGACCTCCTCCACAGACAGGGAGATCCACACGAAAGTGCCCTACAAAGTCACATCTCCTCCAGTAAGATTCTCAATCTCCCTGGAGGGACTAGTGCTCACATCGGGGTTTTAATGGGGCTTCTCTTATTTAACATCTTATGTAACCTGGTTACATAGTGCTATCATTCAGTCAGGTACGAGCTAACCAGAAATTGACTAGACTTGATGAGCCTTTAAACTGCCGAACTGGTGAGAAAACTACAACAGTGACAGGGTCGCTTCCTTTCTCTGTGCAGATAAAACCAACTTAACTATGGGGGACACAACGGAGTTTATTCCCAAGTGCAGATGCCAAGGGGTGGCAATAAAATACATTAACTGACGTTGAATTTGCTGTGTGACAGATGATCATCAATGATGTGTTTTACATATTTTTTGAATTACAGAGTTAGCAAGGAAACTGGATGGAAGCATCATTTATTTCCTGCGATATTGAACTCTCCCTCCTTCACATGTCAATCAGGAGTTTTGTGATTTAACACAGAGGATTGTTATTTCACTTTAACCACTATATTTGTCTTCCCCCCCCCCCGCCCGGATGAAACTTGGTCTTTGTGTTACAGCCTCAATGCTTCAAGGACAAGGGAAGTCTTGCAAATAAATTATTTTCATCCATATTACTACTAATAATAATGGCAATTACCTTTATTTGACGGCATTTTCCCCTACATTTATATCACTTCCGGTTTCTGTTTAGTTTAACATTTTCTGTATCATAAAGAATCAACCAAATATTTAAACATGCTGTCATGAGAGCTGTGCGTATGTATCCTGAGCATGTACAGAAAGCCCACTGAGCCCGACCAGAGAAGGGAGATGTATTAATATGCCACATCCACAGACAAGCGGACACTTACGCATCATCAGATCACTTGAAGACAACAGAATTGAACCCCTGACAATCACGTATGATATAATTCTTCAAGTCTGTATTTATTTCAAACAAACTTTTATCTCTAAATTCGAGATATAAAATGAGGGAAGTAGAGCTATGGTGCTTATTGGACATGAAGAAGGGCCCCAGAGTGTTCCATGTCATCCTCTCACCTGCCCCAGCTCCCTCTGATAGGACTCCCAAGGAAGAGGAGGCTGGTGGGAGGGCAGACATCCTCTTCATCTACCTATATCAGGGACCCAGAAATCCCAGGGCACAGGGGGCATTTGACATACCGGGGCTCCAGTGGACTACAGAGCCACCTTTGCTGTTTTCAGTCCTATAGCTCTGACCTAAATCAGTATCTTCATACTCCACTGACACATCTAATCTCGTCCTGCTTCTCCTCAGAGACCTGTGCTATCTCCTTATTGCACAGAGAATAACATCCATATTTGTCAAGAGCCACCAAAATCCACTGTTCAGCCTATGGCCCTTAATGACCGCTGTGCTGCAGCCTCGCCCATGTTCTCACCGCTTCCCCAGGCCTGTCATGCCGACTTCGGAACTCCCTGCACTTATGCTCTTTGTCTCTCCCAATCCAAGTCATTATGTAGAGCCTGGTTTAAGTGATAGGTCACGGTACCCTTTCCTTGGCGACAAACTAAATCCTTTGATTCTCAAGGTCCTGGTCCCTGGTGTCTATCCAGGTCTAGTACAAGGACAACAACTACAATTATTTGGATGGGTGAAAGTTATTATGCATAATTCTTAATGAGGTGTCATTATGAGTGGAATTGTGTTCCTCTCCAGGACTCACACGGTGATGTCATAATCCCCTTTTGTTTCAGAATGTGACATGATGTTGAAATAGGGCCATCGCACATGTAATTAGTTAGGAGGAGGTCATATTGGAGAAAGGTAGGCCCTAATCCAAAATGACTGGTATCCTTATAAAAGGGGGAGGTTTGAACCCTGAAATGCACACAGGGAGAAGGTCAACCGAACATGAAAACAGGGACTAGGATGGTGAGTCTACAAGCCAAGGAATGCCAAGGATCTCCAGAAACTTCTGGAAGCTAGGAGAGTGGCTTGGAGCCAGTTCTTCTCACAGCCTCAGAAGGAACCAGCCCTGCTGACACCTTCACCTTAGACTTGTAGCCTCTGGACTTAGAGGATAAACTTCTGTTGTTTAAGCCATTGGCCCGAATATGGTGTTACAGTCATCCTAGCAAATGAATTCAGTGTAAAGAATTTTCAGCTAGTTAATTAACCTGGCAAAAAAAGAACAGAAAGGAGCTACCGCCCCAGGGCCAGGAGACAGAAGAAAGAGGATAGAAATGGTGAAATGTAAGGAAGCCCCATAGGTGGGCAAGGATGTTGCTGCCTGATCGGGGCTCTGAGGATACAGGATGGCTCAGTTCTCTGAGCACTAGAAACCCTGACAAGTGGACTCAGCTGCTACCATAGAGGGCCTGCCGCTGTAGGGGGGAGCATGCCACTGGGTGGATGCTGACTCACAGGGGGTTATCAGGGATCAAGAGGATAAGGCCACCTCCCTCCTTCCTCCTTGACACCTCCACCTGGCACGCACTTTTTGGCAGAGTCTAAGGGAAAGAAAGTGGCAAGGCAGACAGGGTGTTTGTTGGACCCCACCTTGCACAGTGGAAGGTAGAAGGGGAGGTTGAAGCTGAGAGACAAAAGCTAAATAACTGGCAGATCTCTCTCTGCACTACTTCTGCCTGGTAGAGCAGTTAGGTGTTTGCCTGTGTTTTACTCAACTGTATGATTTACCATAGACACATCTCACTATTTAGACAACTGTTTAATTTATCTTAGCTCTTCCCTCAGCACAAGAAACTGTCCATTTCTTATAGTGGCCCTCTATAATGTTTGTTAAGGGAATAAATAAATGGGGAAAAAAAGAGGAAAAGGAAGAGAGGTAGGGAGGAATCAGGAGCTCCTGCAGCTGCCTACCCA
Source organism: Mormoops blainvillei (assembly GCA_004026545.1). NCBI lineage: Eukaryota > Metazoa > Chordata > Mammalia > Chiroptera > Mormoopidae > Mormoops > Mormoops blainvillei. Next base: position 38,070 of record PVJD01000688.1, read on the forward strand.
CAGAGACTGCTGCAGCAGTCACCTGAACCTGGGGGCACAGGGAGCAGAGGGCTCCAAGGGTTTGGGAGGAGTGTGAGAAGGAGGATTAGATCGGCAAATCTATGTGTGTGCCCCTGGCCCAGCATACAGACTGTGGAATTGGGTGCCCAGGTTCTAATCCTGGATTTATAACACTCTTGCTAAGTGACTTTAGACAAACCACTTAACTCAACTCTAGAGATAATGTCACACAATCTTCAGCTTGTAAAAGGATCACCGATGCTTTCTACCATCTCACCGTTAGGGCGATAATGCATTTGCTGGCAGTGAGGTGAAGCCGCTGATGAAAGACAGGGTCAGATACAGATTCTTCATTTTCATGGCAATTCTTTCTTGGCCAAAGTCTAAGGTGCATGCATTATACCTGGACCAGGAATCCAGGTAGACTTAAAGCAGAGGCCTAACCATTGTAGGCTTTCTCTTTTGTGAAACCTGGGAAATGAGGTTTACTGACACCTTGGACATTTTCCTGTGATGAGTGATGTCAGAAGTGCAATGGTGCATCTACTCAAGGGACAAAGCCATCCTCCATCCAGAGTGTGGGTCTCTCCTAGCAGCTTTGTTTCAATGCACTGACGGGCCCTTATTAAAATGTGACTATTCCCAGTGCAGGACTTGAAGTTCACACATCCCTGTCAATTAACCATCATCATAGGTACAATTAGGAGCTAGAATTAGGCTGTCATCAGTCAACTTGTAGCCAACAGAGGAGGCCCTAGACCATGTGGGTTTCTACTGGAGAGCCAAAAGAGCCCCAGAGCGTGGCACAGGTGGCCTGGAAGAAACATCTTGGCAGCCTTGGTCAGCATGAGGCATTGGAGGGGCTCTCAACCTGGGAGACAAGGAAGGTCACCTAGAGGCTGAAGTTGGGCAGTTTTCTGGCCTGAGGGCCGCCCGGAATGGCCTTCTTTTTGGTCATGAGTGTCTCATGTTCTCAAAGCTGGTATGAAGCTTGGGGCCGGGAGGCCTAGGCCCCTCAATGCAGTATTTCTTGCATTAGGACAGGAGAGAAGGAGCTGGCAGAGCCCTGAACTCTGGAGCATCTCTGGAGACAGCCGTGGGTGATGGTAGAGTTCAAGGTAACATTTAATAAGAAGCAGCCTAGGGTACTTCTGGGTCTAGGGTTGTGTTAACTTTCCCCCTTTAGGCCCATTTTATACCCCAAATTGTGTTTTTCTATAAGGATGACCCTGGAGAATGCTGGAAGATGCTAAGGGTCTTCAGAAATTCTGAGAAACTTCCCCCTTGAAGTCCTTGTAGGCGGGTCCTCTGTTGGGCATTTTCAGTGAGCTGATGTCCCTTCAGTGACTTCCAGTGCATACATTGTTAGAAACCCTGAAGGCATAAAGCCTTCTACTCAAGATGTTATGTGGACAATTATTTGTCAATTCATTTTTTAAAAAGTGTTTCCAGTAAGTAGCTTTTATCTTTAATAATATAAATGATTGAGGACTGATAGGAAGTCATGGGTGATAGAATACTGTTTGGACTAAATTTCAATTTTGGAAGAGTCTAACATAAATACACATTTAGTATTTTCACCTTCTTCCATCCCACATGTATCATTTCCTTTGAGGGTTTTACCAGAAAATCATCCTTGCATTTGCTCAGATCTGAGAAATGTGTTACCACTCCTAAGTTATTATCTCTTGTCCTTTCTGGTTCTTAGCGTCACTTGCAATTTGGACGAATATGTGAAGTGAATTCATATATGTTTAAAATATGTATGCATGTAGATCTAGTTCTTTGGAAGAAGGATGCTACTGTAACCACAATTGAATGTGAGTATAAGTTTATATTGCAATTTAACTGCTCCTGGCTGTTAGAGCATCAATTTCAAAATGCACAACTATGATAAAGATCAGGGATTCTAAGAAGAAACAAAAAAAATAATTCTTATCAGTGTTGAATTTTTATTTTATCCTATTCCTATTTCCTTGAATGCCATATTAATAATATTTAACATTTATGGGATGATGGTGACCAAATTAAATTATTTGATTAATGAAATATTAATGAAAATGACAGTAGAATTCAACCAAGTGGATTCGATGTGTTCTCATTTCCTACTCTCCATTCAGTGAGAGGGCAAAACCATCTCTGCCCCACCCCCACATATATATTTCTCTGCTGAAATTCCATCACGTAGGGGTAGAAAATTCTATCCATCTACCTGGGATAGAGGAAGAAATGAAGCAACTTGGCCACAGACAATGCAGAGGTACTGTTAGATTTCCAGCAGGTCTCGCCCCCCCGCCCCCCATTAAAGAGCCTGGTTATCAACTTCGCTTTAGCTGCACCGACTGTTAGGGTAACCTGGACACAGTCAGCTTCAGGCCTCTCAGAAAGGATGGCATAGCTTGGAATTATTTGCTCTTTCTTTTAGAAAACAAGAGGAAGTAAAAATTCTTCCACAGTTTAGGAATTAAGGGTTAAGGTCAAAGTCTGGGCCATGGTAGTTTCCATTCCCATAAGTTCAATAACGGGGAACGCCTTCCTGCTGCCAGTGTGGATGCCTTAGGGACCCAGATGAGCTGGGTTAGAATTTTCCTGAAGGGTGCCCCACTTCAGTGCAAACACTAATTATAAAATAAGTCTTCGAATAGACAGCTGTCACCTTGCACTAGAATAAAAATGTGTTACTGAAAGCAAAATGAAATAAGTTTAAAATAAACTACACTTACATGACAAAAAGTTAGAAGTTATTAATTTCCAAAAGAGATGTGTACATATGGAACAGAAGAACTGTGTGGCCAGGTGGGTGCTGCAGCCCTCTACATCCTTCAGGTGATCATTGTTTTTGTTTTAGCAGTACAGTAGCGGTTACACACTCAAAGAGTTAAAATATAAACCTTAATGCATGCCTACTTTTTAACTGTAATGTCCTTATAACACAAGTTCTTATCTGAGGTCTGCACCGTACTTGGCAAACAAGACGTTCTACCTTTTAAACAAATAATTCATTAGGTAATTAAATTCAAGTGAGATTACTCTAATTAAATATACACTGCTGTTGAATCATAATTTCTATGTGGTCTAGTTATAGATGAACAATCTCTTATTCGTGACAAAAAAAAAAAAGGAATGCTTTAAAAGAATTCCCTGGTGACTGGAAGGATAGATTTACACACGCTCCACAGAGGTCATTTCAAGAAGAAAGCGATGCCAGTACCTACGTGGGGAGGGAGTGTCCTCATGTCTGAAGATGCCAGAAGTTTGAACTGTATGCTCCTGGTTCCACTGAAAGGATTCGTGGAACCAGGCAGGAAGTCACTCACGATGACCTTCCTTGCTAGGTTATCTGCATAAACAGACCCCACCTGGGGGAGGCGGAAACCTGCGCAGTTTCAGCCCCAGCCCACTAGGCCCAGAGCCCAAAGCGCTGCAGGCCAGCGCTAGCCCAAAGACCACAGGACCTGAATAAAATGAAGTCACTTGTCCCTCATGCAGGTGGTCCAGAGGCTCCCTCCAAAGGCACCCAGAGCCACCGCCACGACTTTGCTCATGGAAGGGGGTGGGGGCTGCAGAAGTCCCAGCTGGCTTTGATCTTCCCCTCCTGGCTGCAGAGAGCTGACAGTCGCTGGGGCGGTGTGGCCGCCCCCGCCTTCATTTGTCAGACATAGGCAGTACACCTGTACTGCCAGCACTTACACCGCCTTGCTCCGGGATGGCATTGATTTGGGACGGGTGAAATACAAACACAAACTAATTAAGCACTGCATAATGGAGCCCTACAGGAACACAAATAAAACAAACACGAGTGCAGCTGGTGGGCGATCGTACCTCTGCCCCCAAGCAACCGGCTGGTGACATCAAATTATAAACACTGAAAACTCCTCACACTGTTGCCGTTGATCATACTGGAGGCATAATGGAAATGATCTGGTTAATTATGGGGAGGTTTTTAAAATATTAACGTGTGCACGCGCATATAATTCCTTGTCTCCAACACTCAGCGCGGCACTGCAGGGCCCGCCACTGCGGTGCATTTCTCTACCCTGCGATGGTGGGAAAGCCCGGAAGGTTCAGGTTCAGAAGGCTGCAGGTTCCCGACTGCACTGCCCGCCCACCGCCTTGCGGGTAAGCAAGCCCCCACTGTATTCAAGCACGGCTCTGAGATTCTGACCATCCCTATCTCTTGCATCGGCGCTTTTTCCTTCCAGGGTTTTCCTGAAGTCTCTAGGCGGTTCCTCTCTCGGGCCCTACTTGGTTCTTCCTTCTGAGGCACTCCTTCTCTCATTGGGGTCCCCGCAATCCAGGGCGTTCAAGGCTCTCACTGAGTTCTATTGGCAGTCGGGAGGCACCAGAGGCCTCTTGGACATCTTCCCCCACCACCCACCCCTGACTTGGGCCCGGGCTTGGCGTGGCAGGAGAACGCTGGCCAGGTACCAGGTTATCACAGCCCGCCCCACCTCGACCCCTTCCTTGGCAACCTTGGGCACCGGTTTACAGCTGTGTTCTCTGTACCTGGGACTGTTTGAACTCGCCTCGCTGTTGCCCAGCTGGGTGGCTTCCTGGTCCTGCTGGAGAAAGTTGCGAAGTTCTAACGAGTATTTAACAAGACTCATAAATCTGGGTGCTCACGCTGGGACGCTGAGGGCCTGGCCCGGTCCGGAGGTCCCGGCCGGGTCAGGACGCCCAGCCCCGCCATCTGCAGAGCAAAGAATGGCCATTTAGAAAGGCAGGTGAGGAGGCCACAGCACTGCCCGCTGTTTCCACGAGATGGGTCTGCGTTGCCCCATCCTCGATGTTAAAGGCAGGTCCCCGTGTTGGCTCAAGGAGGGAGTGGTCGGTCCCTCCTTGAGCTTTCTCCAGTTCTTTAGACTTCTGTCATTGGAGCTTCAAAACAGTGAAGAATTATTTTATGATAACTAAAATTGTAAATGAGGATGCTATTTGATTTGTTTAATTTAATTCTTATGCAAATATGCTGGGGGCAGTGGGAGGGGATCAAAGACTGTCCTCAGGGTCTGGGGACAAAAAAAGGACACGCTGTTTTTCAGAACCGGGATGGAAATTCCCTCCTATTTAGAAAACTAGCCCCCAGCCCCGATAATGACAACAAAACAAACTTTCCACTAGGCTTTAAACCCAATTTAACAGTCAACTTGGTTCAAACTCGCAGTGTTCACCAACCCTCTCCAAGCCCCACCCCCACTCACCACCGCCTCAGGGCTTTCTCCCCTCCCCACCACAGCCGCTCCCTCCCCCTTTTACCGAGGCCCGCACACTGGCTGGAAACCCGCACACCCACGGGTGCCCTCAGAGGCCCACATGCTAGCCGGAGCGCGTCGAGTCAGGGCTTTCCGGCTAGAAGGTCCCGGTCAACTGCGGGGCCGCGCCGCCGGCGACGCGAGCCAATTGCCACTGGTCGGTGAATGGAAGTCCTTACGGAGCACCGGGGCTCCCAGACCCAAGCCCGGACGTTGGCCAGGCGGAGCTCTGATCAGGCCGCGCAGCGACCCCTAGGTCTGGCGTTGTTCCGCTGGGCGGCCCTGCCTCTATCTCAGTGATGACGGGGTAGCGACTGGGAAGGGAACCGATCCCGCTAGGAGCACCCTCCAGACCCGTGGTTGGGCCTGCCTGCTGGCCATTCCCGTGCTAGATGGGGACGATGTCTGACAGTCTGGGAAGCGGGTCTCTTCCGATTTGCTTATCCAGAGCCACACTGATGGGGGCCATAGGTTTTCGAAGGTGGGCCGCTGGAGCCCCACTGCCTGTCCTGCTCCCGTGCCTGGGGCGCGCAAGACCCGGATATTCCATCCTATTTGCCCCGCTTCTCTCGGGCCTGCAGACGGACGGGTCCGGACTCTGGAGGGCTGAGCCGGTGAACTGGACCTGCACGAAGAGGATATTCAAGTCAGGCCCAAGGTACCTGGTAAGAGCCTCTCTCTTGGCTCAGGCACCCTGGGTCTTCCTGGACCCTACTTAACCATTTGATGATTAAAAGTGAGTAGAGGACTGGCGGGAGGACACTGTCCTTGGCAAAGCTTAGCCACGTTCTCAAGCCTTTTTTTGCCCCTCCCCCTCCCCAATGGGATACTTTGGAGGCAGTTTTCTTATTGCTTCCTAGTTCTCTATGTGCAAGTTTTCTGGTAAAGCACCAAGGAGAAAGAAGGGAAGAGGTGTGCTAAGTTGCCCAGTGTCTGCTAGGATCCCAGCCCATAGTCCTGCAGAGAATGGCCACATTGGCTGTTCCGGCACCTTTCCATGGCTCTCTTGGGGCTAGTCTAGACCTTTCCGGTTCTAATTTCCTCCATAACTTGCTAATTCTCAGGCTGGTTTCCAGGCGGGTTTTTCCCACTGACCTCCCAGGTGTCTCCAGGAACCTACATGAATGGAGGTAATACATGCAGACCATGGTGGGCTGGAATTGCTGGGTTGATGAGGGTCAGGACAAAGCCTGCTGCCCCTATCACTTCCCTCCCCAGCAGGTTCTCGTAGCTATAATGTGACAGAAGTCAAGGTGGGCCTTTGCTGGTAGGATGGGAAGGAGGTGGTCGATCCTTGTGGCTGGATTCTGACACGGGCTTACATTCCACCTCACTCCCTGGGTCACACATGAGGGCTTATCTCACCTGTGTTTACCTGTTGCCCAGAAATGTGACACTGAAGTTTGCTAAAAAGGACAGAGGTGAAGCTAAACCTTTCATTTGTTTTTGGATGTGGGGGAGAAGGAGTTGGGGTGCCTGGAGGTGGGCTGGGGAACAGGGGGAAGCTGTGGTTAGGAACTTCCCAGAGCAAGAGTGCCAAGTGCCCACCTCTGCCTCCAGCATCTGTCACAGCAGGAAAGGAACCCAGGCGGCTTCAGGAGGTTTCTGGAGAGACCTGGGGATCCTGGGGGCAGGGTGGGACTGCAACATGAACAGGAAGAAGACCTGACTCTGAGTAGAGAAATTACAGCCTCATTATAGAGTTGGTGATGACTAATCACTGTTATGGGCGGTGGCTCTGTGTCTGTCCTCAGATCCCCAAATGGGAAAACGGGGCCCTTCCTGATGCTGCGGAAGACCTTGGGCTTCCGGGACCTTGGCAGTTGGTGCCCAGGGTATAGGTGGCCCAGGTCACTAGCAGCAGAACATATTGGGAACAGGACTCAGTAATCAGCCTCAGTCCCGCGGCTTGGAACGGGCCCAAACCGAGTACAACATCGCAGTCCGTGGATGAAATTCTGACTGGGTCCAGCATACCGGACCGCGGCAGCAGGGAGTCCGCTCCGTGCACAGGCTGCCGCGTGGGAGGTGCGGTGCAAAGTGGCCCCAAAAGTCCAGGCGGGTGCCCTGGGCACACTCCCCACCTGGGCCACCGTGACAAGCTACCGAGCGAAGTTCAGGGGCTGCCTTCCCGACCCGTTCGGCATAGGGAGACGAGGAGGACCCTAGAGAGGCCAGACCCCTGCGACCGGGAGCCAACCCTCAGTGCTGCATCCGTTCCCCTCGGCTCACTCTTTCTGCGGGGCGGAGGCTCGAGAGAGGAGAGGGACGTCCTGACCCCATCGTGGTCTTGGAGCCGCCTCAGGCCGGCATGCTCCACTCGTTTACTTCCTGCATCTGCACATCTAGGGGACAAATGAGGGGTGTCCGGGACAGGCTGGTTTCTCCCATCGCCAGGGTGGGCATCGGAATATTTCCCTCCCACTGCTTTGATGCTGTCTCTATAAAGGAAAGGTCTCTGGCCCCCAAAACTCTTTATCATAGAAGGCATCTGCTTCCCCCAGCAAGTGGATTCTCAGCTAGGGTTCCCTTTCTCAAAGTTTCCACAATAGCGAAAACCCGCAGGACGCGGCCTCTTCCCGCTTCTCCAAGTGCAGCAAGGCCGGTCGTTGCCAGATGACTTAATACATAGTGGGGCTCCCTAGGACGCCACGACCGCGTCGGCTGTCACGACACGTAGGTTTACTGGCGCACCGAGGGCACCTGGGCGCACTTCTGACAAAGACATACAGGGAAGCAAAGGCAACTCCGACCTGTTACCGCACCCCGGCCAGCCCCAACGGTGGAAAAGCAGGAGCCGATATGTTTTTGTGAAACAGTAGACACACCTCGGCTGCGAAACAGCAAACCCCGGTGTCCGACAGCTGTAAACCGGTGTCGACAGGTTGTCAGACAGCCGCGGGGGCCGGTCAGGAAAGAGCCCGTGGCCGCCGGGCCCGCACCGGCTGCCCTGCGGCTCGCGCGCCCACCGCGGGCCGAGGTGGCCCGGCCAGCGCGGGGCACCACGTGCTCGCCGGGAGGGGCGGGAGAGGCCGGCGAGGGCGGGCGGGAGGCTGGGAGGAGGACGGGAGCGGAGCCGGGGGCGGGGCCAGCGCTCAAGGGGATGCCAATCAAAGCATCAACTTCAAATTGTGTCTGAAAGCCCCGCCGCCGAGCGGAGGGCGGCCGGCGCAGTCGGCGCGGGATCGCGGATCCGGGCGCAGCCGGGAGCCGGGCGCCAGCGAGCACCGGGCCGAGGAGCAGCCCCCGGCCCCCGCCTCCGGGCCGGCCCGAGCGCGCCCGGCCCGCCGCCCGCTCCCCACCGCCGCGCCTCCCCCCAACCCTCCGCTTCCCTCCCCCGCCACTTTAATACTTGCCCGCCGCCGCCGCCGCCGAGTCCGCGGACATGTCCTTCCCGCAGCTGGGCTACCCGCAGTACCTGAGCGCCGCGGGGCCCGGCGCCTACGGCGGAGAGCGCCCGGGGGTGCTGGCCGCCGCCGCAGCGGCCGCCGCTGCTGCCTCGTCGGGCCGGCCTGGGGCGGCGGAGCTGGGCGCGGGCGCGGGCGCGGCGGCGGTCACCTCGGTGCTGGGCATGTACGCGGCGGCCGGACCTTACGCGGGCGCGCCCAACTACAGCGCCTTCCTGCCCTACGCCGCGGACCTCAGCCTCTTCTCGCAGATGGTGAGTGCGCCTCACAGCTGCGCGCCTTTCTTGCCGGGGCGGCCTCTCCCCTCCGGCCCCGGCGCCCCCGGGCACGGGGGGCTCAGGCGGCGCGGCGCGCGGGAGGGAGAGCGGTGGGCGGGCAGAGCGGGCCGGGACAAGGAGCGCGAGCTTCCCTGCCCGCGGGTCCGTGGCGGCGGGGGTCCGGGCAGCGCTGAGGGACCGGCGGGCAATGGCCTCGCCATCTCGGCCGGGCAGGCGGGAGGCCCAGCCGAGAAGGGGGGTCTCGGCAGGCGTCATGAGGCCGCAGGAGCAGGCCCCGGGCGCGCGGCCCATGCTGGAGGCCGGGGCCCAGCTCGCCCGGTGCCCCGGCCGGGTAGGGAAGGCGGGGCTCCGGTATCTCGGCCCGATTTTCCTGAAGTTCCCTCCGGCCCGCTCGCACGATCTCCTCGGCTTTGGGCTGGGCTGGGGAGACGTGGTTTCTCCCTCTTTGGTAGAGCTCACACTGTCGTATCCGAGTTTAAAGCCTGGTAGAGGCTGTCAAAATCAAGGTAACAAAGGCGTTGGAACTGGCCGTAGGAGTCTCTTAATGGTGCGTGTGTGTAAAATTGAGATATAGGGGGAAATTAAGTTGAAAATTTTTTTGGCGTCTAAAATGCTGTTTGCTTTGACTTTCGTTAAGTTGCCAAAGTTTTCATTTCATTTGCACCGAAAGAAAGCACTTTTCTTCCCTGGTTACATAATGGAGGATTAAAGAAAACAGTGTCTCTGGACTGAAAATAAATGGTGTCCTCTTAGTCTTCAGTCCCAGTGGGTGTCAGATGTGGGGGCGGGGGCTCTGATGGGCACGGGACAGTCTGTCGATCCAAACGATACATTTTCCTTGATCTGATGCAAGGTCGGGCTGAAACTTGGGCTGCTGGTGATCTGTGTGCGGGGCGCGGGACCAGGGAAGCAGCCTCCTCTTGGCACTGCTGCCGGCGGGATAACGCAGTTTTCAGGCACCCCCAGGCTCTCCCCACTTCTCAAAGAAGAAACAGAAAATAAATACCCGGCAACCTTCGGCGTGCAAAGCGGCCGGTGGGTTTTCCTGTAACTTTTTCTTGTTTGGAAAGAAAGCCTGTTTCTCTGAAAGCAGCCCCAGCCGCCTTTCTGATCGCTTGCTGTCGAAAAAGATCAGCTCCCATTTTGTTCTGGCGTCTGGGATGCCAAGCAAGCGATGAGAGATTTACAAGGTTTCCTTTCAAAAAGAATTCCCAGCAGAGAGGAGGTCTCAACGTCTTCTTTTCAGTCACAAGCAAAATCATTAGAAAAGTGCAAAGTACATTTTGTAAAGATTAGGCGAAAACGAAATCTGACCAAGGACATCTTTTCTCTGTGGCATGGACCACCGAACTAATTACTGAGAGAAATCTTCTGTTCTTTACAACTTTCTCAGAGTCTAGAACCCCCTTCTGCTAATAGCAGCTGGATGATTGTACACAAACAATTATAATTTTTTTACAGAATTTTTGAATGCAGATATGTGCTATTTGACACCCCCTTATGTTTGTGGGGAAGGGGACTCTATGTTGAGAACCTGCTCCAAATGCAGTGCCATGGGGGAAGGCAGAGGCTTGGTTTTTTACTAAGGGGGTACTACAGAGAAATCTGCCCCCCCCCACCGCCAGGTGTGTATGTGTTTCCTGTGGTCTCCTTTGGGTTATTGGAAAGGAAGCCTAATCCCAAACTCAGACGCTAGGCCTAGACTTCCAGCTCTTAGGACTGGGGGGTTGGAAGTCAAAAGGTAAAATTGTGAAGAGAGTATCAGTCTGGGCAATTTATGGTAATAATGAGGCCTAATGAGGTTGTTAGAAAGATAAAATGTTATTTACCAAAAAAAACCCTGATGGGGTAATTTGACTCGCTGTGTTTTACTACCGATGATAAAAAGAATATTGATTGCAAATAAATCAGAGCCTCTAAATGCCTGCACACAGTTTGTGCTGCGTGCTGCAGATCAAAGTCAAACTTCAGAGACAAAGTAGGAGTAGAGGCCCAGGAAACCGGTTCTGTGCCTCTACCGCAGGCACTTCGGCCCTCGCGTTAATATTTTACCGGATAAGCCCTCCTTTTGTGTTTTTTAAAAAAACACATGGTGTTTTTGTTATTGTCACCCATGAGGGCCAGGATTAATTTTTTAAATTACCTGTCACCACTGTATACCTTGAAGTGTGGGTGAGCCATTATATGCAGATTAACCTGGAAACTAAAAGGAGCTGTGCTTTCGTTTTAAACGGCTGGTTGATTTGGGCCCAGAGAAAATCCGGAAGGTTTATTTTGTTTGACCCCCTCAGGGTCTGAGGGTGGGGGCACGGGCTCTGGGTTCTTCGCATTGGAGAAGCTGTTTTATCGGCCTAGTTAAAAGGTTTTCCCCTCCAGCTAGTGTGAGGTAAACTTGGAAATCAGACTTCTGGAGTTGTTGTGGGGGTGGGGTGGGGGGACAGAGAGCGGCCTGGGGAAATCTTAGCGGCCGCGGCTCCCGCTGTGGCCTTCCACAGAGGCAAGGATTCTAGAACTTTTCTTGAGTGACAGAAAAGCTCGCCAAGATCGGTGGAAGCGCAGTTCCTGGTGGCAGCTCCTTGTCTAACCCCTCTCCCCACTTCCACCTCGGGCGACGAACTGGGGCCTTTTGCTTTCCAGCGGCCAGGAGCGGCTGCCCCGACTTTCCCCTGAGTTCTGGGGACTCATCTTTCTCTCTCTTTCTTTCTCCACCCCTACTATCTCTTCCTTCGTTGGGCCCTGTGGCCGCAGGGCTCACAGTATGAACTCAAGGACAACCCCGGGGTGCACCCTGCCACCTTCGCTGCCCACACAGCGCCGGCCTACTACCCCTACGGCCAGTTCCAGTACGGGGATCCCGGGCGGCCCAAGAACGCCACGCGCGAGAGCACAAGCACGCTCAAGGCCTGGCTCAACGAGCACCGCAAGAACCCCTACCCCACCAAGGGCGAGAAGATCATGCTGGCCATCATCACCAAGATGACCCTCACGCAGGTCTCCACCTGGTTCGCCAACGCGCGCCGGCGCCTCAAGAAGGAGAACAAGGTAACGTGGGGCGCACGCAGCAAGGACCAGGAGGACGGTGCTCTCTTCGGAAGTGACACGGAGGGCGATCCAGAGAAGGCCGAGGACGATGAGGAGATCGACCTGGAAAGCATCGACATCGACAAGATCGACGAGCACGACGGCGACCAGAGCAACGAGGACGATGAGGACAAGGCTGAGGCGCCGCGAGCGCCCACAGTGCCCACCGCCCTCGCCCGGGATCAGGGATCGCCGCTGGCGGCCGCCGACGCGCTCAAGACCCAAGACTCGCCCCTAGGCTTGGCTAAGGAGGTCCAGGAGCCCGGCAGCACGCGCCTGCTGAGTCCAGGCGCGGCGGCGGGTGGCCTGCAGGGCGCGCCGCACAGCAAGCCCAAGATCTGGTCACTGGCGGAGACGGCCACCAGCCCAGACGGCGCGCCCAAGGCCTCGCCGCCGCCCCCCAACCATCCGGGCGCGCATGGGCCCCCTGCGGGCGCGCCGCTGCAACACCCCGCCTTCCTGCCCAGCCACGGACTGTACACCTGCCACATCGGCAAGTTCTCCAACTGGACCAACGGCGCCTTCCTGGCACAGGGCTCGCTGCTCAACATGCGCTCCTTTCTGGGCGTCGGCACACCCCACGCCGCACCCCACGGCCCGCACCTGCCCGCGCCACCGCCTCCACCGCAGCCGCCCGTCGCTGTTGCCGCGGGGATGCTTCACGGCGACAAGGCCTCGGCCCGCAGCAGCCCCACGCTCCCAGGTACGGCGCAGGGAGCGTCCTTCCCTTTCTGGGCCAGGAATCCGGAGCCTAGGCGGAGCTTGGGGGCGGGGGGCACAGGCCGGGGAGGGGGAGGTGTTGGCCGCAGAGCCCCGCTGAGCAGTAACCTCCGACGGAATTAGGGGAGCCAGGCCAAGGCCCTTGGGCTCTCCTGAGAGAGCTTGCTTCACAGTCAGCCTGCCTGCCGGGCGGAGGAAGGGATGTTTCTCTTGGGAGACCCTGCCCCAGCGGCGGGAGGGAGTGGGGTGAGGAGGAGACCTGCGCACCTCTGCCCCCATCCTACCCCCAACAGGTCTTCCAGTCCTAACTTTCCCTCTCCCTCTCCCTCGCAGAGAGAGACATTGTCCCCAGGCCAGACTCGCCGCCACAACAGTTAAAGTCGCCCTTCCAGCCGGTGCGCGACAAGTGAGTGCCCTTTGCTTTTACCACTGGGTAGGGGAGGGAGCAGGGCCGCTTGGCGGTGGGGTCGCATAGTCTGTGTTGATGGGACGCTGCTCACCAGTCCAGCGTGCCAGGCCAGCTGGGTCTACCCCGGTTTCTCCCAAGCCGGGAGTCGGGCGGGGCAGGCCATCTCGCCCCCCCCACCCTCGGTGCTCGGCGGGCTGAACCGACGACTCCGGGTCCGGTCCCAGTGTCCATCTTTTGACAGTCCCTTTGCCTTCTTGTCTTGCTGTGTTTTCCCCGCAGCTCGCTGGCCCCGCAGGAGGGAACGCCGCGGATCCTAGCAGCCCTCCCGTCTGCCTGATTCAGGGTCTTCTTTTACTTTTGCTGAGGGGGGGGAGGGGGGAGGAGTTCGGGAGGGGAGGGATGAAGGAGGAATTAAGACAAATATTTCAGACTGGTATAAAGGACAAACATGGCAACGACGTCAACGACTCTCATCCATCGCTTTCTGCAGAAAGGGGTTCGTCCGGGCCGAGCTCGCGTCCAGGCAGCTGGCCTCCGCCCGAGGCTGGGCTTTGGTGGCTGTCATCCTGCCCTGGTTGATGATCGGTTCGGTAAATGCCCCCACGTGCTTGTGTCTCTTTTTTTCTTTCTGTATATAGAGTGATTTCAGATTGTAAATAACGCGTCAGCGAACTTGTCTAAATCATATATTTTTGTCTAATAAACTAAATGAAATGGTGCCACTGCTCATGCTGCTGTGTGTGGCTGCCGGAATCCTGAGTCCTGGAATTCTGGCGGGGCCCCACGAGTGCCTGTGGCTTGGGGAGGAGAGGCCGTTCGGAAAGTTTCCACCCAGGCTGTGGCTGTTTCTCAGTCTTTTTGGTTGTTGAATTTGTGTTGTTGTCACTAGGATAGTTTCTTGTTGGCAGTTTGATTCTCAACAACTCTTACACATATATTTGGGACACGCCTTCCTCAGGACATAAATGAGTCCGATGTTAGGCAGTTTGTAAAACGATTTCTTAAAGTGGACAACAGTGAGGGGGGAAAGGAATTTCCAGTCGTGTCCCCAAAGGAGAGCTTCGAATTTTAAATCAATTTATACCTAGTTGTCTCAACAATGCATAGTGCTGTCAGATCGTTCATGGGTAGAATGGGGACATAATGGAGTATGAAATTTTTCTTTGAGTGTAATTTTTAGTTATTTGGTTAAGTAAAACGTGGAGAAATTGGAAGGCTTTTAAAAACTCTTCTGATGGAGGACAGGGATGCAGTGCAGGGGTGTTGTCTGAGCATGTGAGCTGAGGGGCTCGGTAGTGGTAGTTGGGACAAAAAAGGGAGGAGGCTTTAGTCTCCCAGGAACGCCCCGTTTAAACTGCGGTTCCCTCGACTGGGCGCACCAAGTGATCGAACCCTGGAGCAACCAACTCCCGAGGGGCTAGGCCAGGCCTGCAGGCAGTTGGGAGCGAGGTGAAGAAACAATGCTGGCCGGCTCCGGCTTCGCGTGCACGCGCGAGGGCAACGGTCCCGGAGGCTGGGGACCGCGGTGCGCTAGAAGAGGGACGCGCCGAAGCAGCCTGCATTTGGAGCAGGGCACAGGCGACTTTGTGTTGAATTTGCGAAAACAAGAAAGCAGACATTGCCAAAACTTCCCGTGAGCGGAGGTGGGCTGCGGGGCAACCTGCCGGTGAGGAAGAGGCGGAGTCCCTGGAGGCGTACAGGACCCCTTCCACACCCTCACGCCGGGCCTCTTACTAGCCCTCAAGCCCTTTCAGGACCCGTTGTCTGGGGCTGCGAGTGGCGGCGAGAGGCGCGGCTGTTTGACCGTGGCTCCTCTACGGCTAAGAAAGAGGGCAGCTCGCTCTGAAGACGTGGGGTGGAGACCCTCCTCTGGCGCTTGCGTCCTTCCTCAGCCATCCCCTGCCCCACCACGTCCTTTGGGATAAAGGGTCCCCTCCCTGCCCCAGGGAAGGAGGCGCATAGGACCAGGCAAGATCCAGCCTCGGGGCTTGGCAGGTGGGGGTGCGCGGCGCGGCTGGCTGGCGGGCGGGGCGTGTGGGGCCCCGGAGGAACGGAGCCGCGGAGCCGAGGAGCCGCGGAGCCGCGGAGCCGAGGAGCCGAGCGGAGGGCCGAGTGAGGCCGCTGTGGAAGCGCCTCTAGTCCGAATGGACGTGCTCGAAGCGCCCTCTATAGGCCGGAAACGGAATGGGGCCTTGACGCGGATCGAATCTCGCTCCTGGGGCGTGGCGCAGAATCTGGGGGCCCTGGGCCTTGGAGATGCCGTGGGAGCTAGCCTCGATTTGCGGAATTGCTTTTATTTTTCTGTGTTCTTAGGCGCCACTCACTTGTTTCAGTGTTGGGGGTGCGGTGCCCGGCCTGCTGGGTTTGCTGCTGACATTTGGTGGGAGGGAGTGGGTGCCATGGTCCGTGCAGGTCGTTTTCATTGTCTCTGGTGGGGCTTGTGAGTTCAGAGTGGAGGTCTTCGTTTGTCCTTGACGCTAGGGCTTCGAGGGTCACAGCCCTGGCCTCCCTATTTCAGAGTTTTTGGTGACAGCATCTTGAGAGCTCTGACCAGTCGTGTCCTGTGTGTCTGTGGAGGAATCGTGTTCTCGGCCCAAGGACATGCCTCTCTGGCATCCAGTGTGCTAGGAGACACCTTCTGGGTGACAACTGGAAGCAGCGGGTGGGATTCGGGTGGGCGGTAGAGTCCTCTGCCCTGACTGACCTCCACTCTTATTTCCCAGAATCAAATGGGATGGTCCATGCAGGCATCTACTGCTTGCCTCTATAAGTCCATTTTTAAAAACTCCAATACATTTGGGACCCCCCAGCGCTGTTGCTTAGGTGGCTGGGTCAGCAGGTGCTCACCGGCTCCAGGCCTCAGAATCCAGTGACCTAAAAGTATGAAGGGTCTGTCTGTGCCCCCTCCTGGGGGTTGCAGATGCTTCCTGTGCAAAGAAGTCAGATTGCCCGCCTCAGAATTATTTTTTCTCTAAATAAAAGCTAGAAATAAAATTTTAACCAAAGTGTTGAAGAGCATTTTTGTTCTTTGTGTGATATTGTTTACATCTTTCCCAGCCTCACACCTACCTAGGTGTGTGCAGTCTGGGAGCCTGAGGTCCTACCAGGAGTGCCTGTGCATACAGCGTTTCAGCTCCTACAATACCTGGGAGTAGACATAGAGACCGTTGCCCCCAGCCTTTTTCCCCTAAAACCAAAGCAGAAGTTCCTCTGGAGCTTTCTGCACATGCAAAAGTGTTGTCCCATGCCATCCCTGCCCAAAGACTGTTTCAGAGCTTTGCAGTAGTTTGGGTAAGGAGGAGCCTGAGCCCAAAAAGGAGTCGAGGTGAATGATATCCACAGGATTAATGTTTGCACATTGGCGCACCCTCCTCCACACCAAGAAAGGACACCCTGTGTCCAGGACAGAGGATTTCTGTCTTCGTTGAGTCTTCTGGTGGGGGGAGGGTAAGAAATCCTGTCTGGAGACCATCGTCTTTCTGCTCCAGCCCAGGCTGGCGCCCAGGTGACAGGATCATCAGGGCACAGTCCTGCTAGATCAGTTCCCCCCAATTGCTGGCCTTAGGACTTGGGGAGTGGGCTCAGGCCCTGCCCCAATCAGGAGTCTCAGAAATCTCTGCTCCCACTATCCTCTTCTCCCCCCTCCGATCAATTATATTCCCCAGCACATTTATCTCGCCTGCAATATGGAGAATTCATATTCATATCTCGGTTTTAGTGTTCTGACACTGATTAATGTCATACGCGCCATGGCTCCGAGGGGCGCGCCATCCGATGAATCATGCCCTATAAAGTTTCAGTTGTCCTTGTAGATGGGACTCTACCGGAGAGCTAGGGAGCCAGGAGGGGGAGTGAAGGAGGAGCGAGAGGGGAGGGAGGGAGGGAGGGAGGAGGAAAGGGAAAGGAGAGAGAGAAGGCAGGTCGGGCTCTGGTTCACAGGGTGCCCTTGGCCCTACCGGGGGCTTGGGTACCCTGCACCCTTTGCCAGAACCCATCTCCCCACCTTGGCACTTCCATTCTGGTCCTCCCCAGCCTTCCTGTTTTCTTCCCTTCCAGATGGTTTCACAAAGAGTAGTGGCTTCCTGACCACCCCATGCAGGGTCGTGGTGGGACTGGGGCTGCCAGATGGAGACTTTGGATTTATGGACATTGATTTGGGGAGATTGGAGCTCTGAACACTCTCTGGAAAGTGACAGGGCTCAGTTTGCCAGCAAAAATATGGTTTTGACCCTGAGATTGAAAAATTAGGGGTCCTGAAAGGAGGGAAGGAAGCCCAGCCTAAGGAAGGTTGCTGGGTGGGGGAGCATCTCCTCAGATGTTTGGGGCACTGGCACCTTGGGGACTTGGAAGGCCCTAAGGGCCTCCAGGGACCTCTGCCAATCCCCTGTGTTGCGTGGGCCATGTTGCAGGACCCAGCACTGTGATAGGAGTCACTTGGACTCTCAGGCTCCTGGAACCCCAAAAGGGAAGCTTTGGGTTACCCCATACCGAGCTCAGGCCTTATGAGCTAGCAACTTGAAAGTCCCAGGGTGTCCTGCGGAGGGGGGAACCTTGCCATTTCTAGCTGTTTGGGACTGGGCTCTAGGTGTAGAGGGCAAACAGGGGAGGGGAGTGGCCCTGGTTCTCTAATCCAGGGTGGGTGGCCAGGAGACAGAGCTAGGAGATGGGGGCCTGTGTGCTTTGGGAGTGGTGGCAGTTCCTCTTTGCCTGGAGATGTCCCTGAGCCTGTGTGAAAGAGTAACACCCACCCCCGCACCCCCCACGCCACCAGCAACATTTCCTGGGCTATGGCAGCCCACCCTGGGGCATCTGATGAATGGTCTCCAAATGAAAAGCCCTCAGCGATCTGGTGCCTGCTCAGCTGGGGAGGGAGAGCTTCACAAGTCTTCTCCAGCCCTGTGGAGCCAGGGTTCTAATTATAGCTTTGGAGCTGAAAGGCCTCAGAAGGTCATCCCATGGGGACCGCTGGCGGCCTTTTGTGCCCCTGCTTCTGAAGCTGGATACAGATTCCCTTCCCTCCCACTAAGGAGTCTGAGAAGGGGCCCTCTGAGGGCAGCTCACCTGTCAGATCAGTGAGCACTGGGCCGGCGGCCCACAGCGCTGTTAGAGGCCCACAGAAATGTTTTAATTTCTTTTGAGCTGAAAAAAAGATAAATTTGGGTGGAAAACAATTTGTTAATGTATGATATCAATATATTCACCTTTATGCCAACGCAGTGACGACATTTGTTTTTTAACATTTATTTACAATGGAGGAAGAGGCTGACCACCCAGGAAAGTCACCTTGTAGCCTCTGCAGGCCGTGAGGAGATCTGGAAGCCTAAAGTTCTGGAATTGCCTTAAGTGGGAAGTCAGAGAATCGAGGTGGCCCTGAACCTGGGAGGGGCCCCCACCCTGCACCTGGTTGACCTCACCATCTCATATCCAGGTGGCAGGGACCCAAGGCATGAGAGCCACATCTCGGGACCCCACCCCCAGGCTGTTTGTTGGCTTATGAGGCTGGAGCCAACGTGGAACCCTCTGCCCTAGCCCCCTGCCTCCTCCCCACAACCCCCAGTCACCTCTAGGAAGGAAACACCAGCACTTTCGGGGCTGCAAAGCAGGCAAGGGGCAGTGGTTCATCCAGAGCAGAAGCCAAGCAGCCCCTACACACCTTGGGCGGGGTGCAAGTGGCAGGCGGCCCTTTCTGTGTGTGCGGCTGTTTGGCTTCTGAGGGAGCCACGGGTCTCTGTTCCCTTAACCCCTTTATCCTGCGTCCCGAGCGCTGAAGCTGAATGTGGGGACACAGTGGCCTGTGTGCTGCAACAGGGGTCAGGTGGGGTAAGTGCTGCACCCAGCGAGTCCCGGCCTTGGTCTGCTAACCCCGTTGCCCCTGTCCCCATCACCCCCACCTTCCTCATCGTCTCCACTGGCCCCAGGAGCCGAAGGGTCCAGGCGTGGGCTCACTGGCAGAAGGCAGCGGTGGGAATCACGCCTACAGTTTAAAGCCTCTAAACCGAAAGGCTTTTATGCCTTGCTCCTACTTCAAACTGCCCTGTGGACAGGGAAAGAACTCGCTGGATTTCTCGGCTGCACGTTTGCGGTTTGAGCTCAGAGGCTTTGGGGAGGGGTTCCTGGGTCGCTTAGGCCGCAGGACACAAGGGCCACAGCCCAGCCGGTTACCTGCAGTCCTGGCCTGCCTTTTTCTGTTTGCTTGTTTGTCGTTGCTGTAGCTTTGCTTGTTACTGAATTTTAAACGTATGCTTAATTGCCCGGTGCGAGGTTAGCTCCGGCAACGTCTGAAAATATTAAATACACCTAGGAGATGGTGGGCAAGAGAAATTAAAAAGGTGCTTGCTGCGTGGAATGTTAAAAAGATCCTACAATAAAGTGATTAACATTTTTATGAATAAAATTAATCACGCATTAACTGCAACCAGCCCCTCTGAAAGGCAGTCCCTTTCTTATACCCACGAACTTCGGAGGCTGCCGTGGCCCGCAGCAAAGTCCCAGCCACTGGCATTTGCAGAATGTTTATGAGGGGACAATCGGTAATAGATATCTAAATTTGAGGCAAGGAAAACAAAACCTCCCAAAATACCAACATCACATATAGGGCAACATTAAAAAAAAAAAGTCTTTTTTTTTTTTAAAGCAAATCCTCCATCAAAACAGGCCCTTTTCATACTCAGACGTGCAGGTAGGATGGCGTGGACCCGGTCACGGAGGGCAGCGGAAGGTGACCTAGGAGGTGAAGCACAGCCCCAGGGCTGTGCAGTGAGGCCTCTGGGACCCTCCTTCTGGGCTCGGCTTCTGGCAAAGCCACTCGTATTGGAGGGCGGACCTTCGGCATTATTAAAATTTCCAGTCTTCCAGATAATAAAGTGCGATTCTTCCTCCCCGGCCTCTGCTCTCCCTCCTTTCTAATCTCTTGCCACTGCGGTTTTGGGATGGTTCCAGCAGGCTGTACAAAGGGACGCGCAGGCATCTGAAGTGTCACTCGGCAGCTGTGGCAGAGGAGCAACATTGCCATTTTGTCGGGGCTCCCAGCTCATGTGCGCAGCAGAAGGTGAATCAAAGCGCCGGCTTCCTCAGCCCACACATTCTTCTTCACCGCTGTGGCGAATCTCCGAGCTCCAAGAACCAACAGAATCACCGTCCCTGTTTGAGTTGATATATTAATATTTACTGAGGATTTGCAAGGTCGGGACTAAATGTCAGCAGATTGCTGGGGCAGTCCTGTGGGGAATAATTAAACAAATCTCACAGCAGTTCAGCCTCTTAACATCTTTATTAATCTTCCCCCCACCCTCCGGAAAGAGTATGTTGAAGTATTGCTTTTGCAACCTTAGAGAAAATTCAGAATCAGGGTGATAGTAAATAAAACAGCGTGCTGTGGATGTTTGCTTTGGAGACCTCTTGGCCCCTCCCAGGCAGATGTTTCAGAGGCGGGAAGGCTCTGATGTGCGAATTACAGCCAAGAGGTTGTCATTCTCACCTGCCCCTCCATCAGGTTTATCCGGACCAATTTGCCAAACACAATCACACTGTTTCTGTGATTTGATCCGCACCCTGTGTCCACTCTGCTAGCTCTGGAGGCCGGCCTCCCCTAACATGATTACAGCATGCACTTTGTTACAAGTTGGACAATTCTCTTTAATAAGCTTCATAATTAGTGTTGGGATGCCTCATTACAAGTCATAGCCTGTAGCAGTCCTAGGCCAAATGGCCTTCCGCAATCTGATTTATTTTTTTATCAGGCATCAGGAGCTGCCTGGAGTTTTTGTTTGTATAATGGGGACCCGCATCAGGCCCCCAGTGTAAAAATACCACCAGGAAATTAATTGCTTCTGTGTGGATCCACCACAGATGTGTCCTGTTGATCAGAATGGTATATTTTTGACTTTGCTATCCTGCGGTGAGTTGTAAAAAAATAAAATGAAAGCCAGCAATGCAAACATATTAGCATCAATATAGGTTCAGTCTGGCATAATTGAAAACATGGGTTTCTGAGGAGGCTGGGCAGGGAGAGTCCAAGTTTCTGGTGAGACCTTTTCCCTCCTGTCCTCTTTCACAGAGTTCGTATTTATTTGTTTGTATGTGAATATATTTATTTATTTATTGGTTCCAAGCAGAACCACTTCCTGGCGGACGCGGCTGGAATTGCAGTTGGTTTCTGACTGCAAGATCTTCTTAGAGTAACATACCCCCAATGGGAGCGGGTAATCCCCCTACCCTGCACCTGACCTCAAGGCCCCTGGTTGAGGTCAGTGGTTTGATGTTCTCACAACCTTGAGGACACCGAAAGATTGGTCTCACCTGCTCATCTAGAATGTGTACCCAAAGGGACCTTAGGTGGCCTTGGGGGGTAGGTCTTGTGTGTACTCTTATGTTTGCATGTGGTGTGTGTGTGCTCCACGTGTGACTAAGCCAAGTGGGCAGGTCATTTTCCTGTGCTCTCCGCACTGCTCCCAGCTCAGATATAAATAAATGAAGAAGGCATCCTTCCTCCTGTCTGCTCTTTCAGTTAGACCACTTGATCCCTAAATTCTGATGAGGTTGCCAATTGCTCCTCTAACTGAGCGCAGTTTAAGGGTATTTTTAGACTAATTGGCCCCTGAATTAAAATCTGTCACCGTGTGTTCTGTTCTTGGCACTGGGCAGTCCATTGCTGGCTACTCCATATGGATCACTGTCAGTGTGTTTTAGGTTTGGTTGCCATATCCCTTTTATTTATTTATTTTCCTAGAGGAGTTTCCTGAGCTGCTCTCTCTGAATCCTTTTGAGGCCCTTGGAGATCAGCAGTCTGGTTTTCTTGCTCAGCTCTGTTTTGGGATGGAGTTTATAAACTTCAGCTCTGATAACTCAGCAGACAGTACCTTATGCGTGGGGAAAAAAATAGCGTCATGATGATAGCGTACCATTTTTGTGTAGAAAAATAGCTATGTTTCATACGCAAAAGAACACACCTCTTTGGCTTTATGTGAGCCCACGGAAGCGTCAGGTGTTCCCGCAACCGTGGGAATAGACGCCGGAACTTTTACCATTGGATTTGCAAAGTCCCGTGGTTGGGAGAACACTAGTGGTCTCTGGGAAGGCCATCGTGCGGCAGGTTACAGTGGTCTCATGACAAGGCCTACCTGAGCTTACAGGTAGGCCTGGGCTTCTAGAATTTAGGAATCAAGTGGTCTGATGAAAGGGCAGAGAGGAGGAAGGGCACTTTATTCATTTATTTATATCTTAGTCTGGGAGCAGCCCAGAGAGTGTAGGACAAAGATCTATCCACATGGTTTAGTCACACGTGGAACACACATACACAGGCACGAGACACAAAGGGACCCCTTGCTTTTTCTCCAGAGAACACAGATGTTGAGGCCTGACTGGCACTATGTCTTCAGGTCCAGACAGAAAGTCCAGGGAGACTTACAGATCTGATTGGTGAGCTCAGCGTGCCGCCCTGGGTGGGCGGGCGGTGGGGGTCGGGCTACCTTGTGAGAGAGAGAGGAAGGAGAGACAGAGAGCAGCCTAGAACTGCATGTCTCCTGCGGGGTGACCCACCCTCTGTCTTCTTTCCTAGATACCTCTCAGTCTCTTCACTCTCTGAGCAGCGTACAGCAGGACCCTTAAGGAAGTATGTTAAAAATACATGTTCCCCGGCAGGCCCTCCCCAGTCCCTGATTCAGCAGGTGTGGGTGGGGCCCAGTAATCTGCATTTTAAAATCAGGGTAATTCTGAAGCTGAGGGTGGAGCCCTCACTTGGAGAAACAACATGTGGATCCTAAGCTGCTGGAAATGACTTCTGTTAAAAGGCTGGAGTGTCTGTCACATTTCCTGGAAAGTTCTAAAAGATTGGAGAACTAAACAAGTTCATCTTTAATGATAATAGTTATCCATGCTGTCGGAGGGAGGCAATCCTCTGGGGCACCACGGCAATGCTCTTCCTCTTTGGAGGACCCCTAGGGCCACACTAGTCACTGCAAACGTGTCCTATCCATGGCTGTCCAGAGCTGCCCCAGGACAGCAGGTCTTTTTCGACATTCCGCTTCATTCATGGCCAGGAGAGTCATTTATTAGTTCCCACCTGGAAAAACAAAAATAATACAACGTTACCTACCCTCGTTAATGGCAGGGACCTAAGTGCATGGTGGTCAACACTCGTCATGTGGCAGCAGCACCTCTAGGCCCTCGAGTCTCCCGACAGTCCATTCCGTGACTCTCCCCTTCCTTTGAGGGTCACTGATTATTTGTGCATATACTTAACCTTTACTTGTGCATAACATTTTTCCCTTTTTACTATTCATGCAGTTGACAATTCAAAACGTCGGTGTCAGTTGCCCCAGACAGAGCTAAAGGATGCATGCATGAATTTCTTATCTGGTCACAACCAACCTGAGGGTGTTTGATTGAAAGTGGTTGTACCGGGCACCTGAGGTTACAAGAGTGACAACTTATTATAGCAGTGTCACCTGAGTGCAAGTGGAGGGCTGAACATGGACCACACCTGACCTAACAAAGGACAAAGGACGAGACCCTCCCAGGGAGAAGCTAAGACTGAAAGTTTCTTAAGTGCCTACCCCCACTCTCCCCCTCAACCCCTCACCCTCATTTAAAAATATAGATAGAGAAAAATTTCTTAGTGAAGTTTGAAACTAGCCTAATCTTTAGGGAACAAAGTTCATTTTCCCTGGGGAAATACTTCTCTCCTTTCTAAGAAAGAAGTTTTTTCTGTTTTTTTAAGTTTAAAAAAGACTCCAAATCTTCTTGGACATCAACTATCTGTTTAAAAAAATAAACAAACACCATTTTGATAAGCTATGTATAAATGAATCAAAAACATGTGGCTTTGATTTTCCTTAAAAGGCTTACTTTGAACCCCAAATATTTTTAGAAAGTTTGAGGTGTTCAAACGCTGTGCAGTTGGGCACACCCAGCCATAATTTAAGGGGATGGACTCAATGCACATGTTTCTGATCTATTTACAATTATCAGAGTCAGCTCTTCATTTGGAGTCGCTTTTGATGTGCAGGAATGCCTCTGAGGCTTCAGAAATCTCTCTGCATCTCCCTCCCGGCCAGCAGGCCAGCAGCTAGCAGCAGAAGGGCGTGTCTTCTCAGCGTCACACAGCCTCCTCCCCTGAAGGCCGCACATTGCAAGTCTTTAACTCATGCATTTCAGGAAGCATCAACCTTGTAAAAATGCCTTTTTCACGGGAGGAACATGTTAATCTTGGAAGAAGAGGTCAGGGCAGATGGCGGTAACTGCCGACCTCTGGTTTGAGGGTGACGGTCATCATTGTTCAGGTAGATGAAAATGCTCTGAAATTCCTCTGATGATGGACAGGGTTTCATTGATGTAATTCTCATTTTGGTAAGCCAGAAATCACTGCTATGGTAGAAGCAATCCATATGACCATGGTTAATTAAAACATAGGCTACCATTACGCAGCCTTGAGGAGATGACTTCGAAATGCCCCCCCACCCCCCCGTGTCTGCTTGTCAGCCGTGTACACAGACATAAGCAGACAGAGGAGGCAGCAGTGAACTGGGTTTTAGAACTCACGAGTACACATTATTATATTGGACCTGCGTGAAGATAACCAGAATTCCTGACATTTAATGAGCAATGGC
This sequence comes from Mormoops blainvillei, assembly GCA_004026545.1. NCBI lineage: Eukaryota > Metazoa > Chordata > Mammalia > Chiroptera > Mormoopidae > Mormoops > Mormoops blainvillei. Next base: position 62,823 of record PVJD01000688.1, read on the forward strand.
TGGGAGCCAGGTGCTACTTGTAGTTTACATGTAGTAGGAGATTTAATCCTCTGATAAGGCAGTGAGGTTAGCATTATTATTCATTTGATTTTAAGGGCGAGAAGACCGGTGAGGAAGCAGCTTGAGGCCCAGGTTTCTTACCACCCTCTGCTGCCTGAATACAACCTTTCCATTAGAATAAGAGAAAGTTCTGGCTCTTTCCATCCTTCCCGGAGTACTGCATGTGCCTGTCTGAGGTTTTAGGCTCCTTTACTTTGGAAACTGTCCCATGACGTGTGCCTCCATCCAGAAGGGCTCCCCGTTCCATGGAGAACCTCCATCACCCCCAGGTCCACCACGAATCCCTGGGGGTGAAGCTGGTCCATCTCAAAACCGGTGTCTTCTCAAAATCTGGTAGTAATTTTTCTGGCATCAATAGGCAATGCTATTTTTTTTTTTCTTAATGATGTATTTTTACACCTAAATAGGACAAGCCGGCATGTCATTTCTCACAGTATATCTGTGGGGAGAAGTCACTTGTTTTTCATGGACACCACCATTTGCAACAGGATGACCGTGGCTCTGGAAACATGCAGTCCCTTCCAGCCTCCTGGTTTCCCAGGTCTCCCTTCCGCCCAGGGTGATGATCCTATTCTCCGCCATTATCCCCTCATCCCTTTGCCTCTTTCCCAAACTTCCCGTGGCTCCTCTGACACCTACAGGGCACCCCTGAATGTGTCCAGGCTGGTTACAAGGCTTTGTGGGAGCCAGTGAAGTGCAGACTATGGGCACAGTCCACCCTGGAACATGTTATCCACCCCCATGATTGCAAGTTTTATTCTATCATGTGAGAGATCTGCTGAACTGTCCAAAGGGTACCTCGATTTTAGGGGCTTATAGTTCAGTGAGTGAAGTGTGCATGTGATGTTTGTGTGGGCGTGTGTGTATGCGTGTGCCTGTGATGGCATGGGGAAGGTGCAGATCAGGAGGGAAAGGTCAGCATTGCTGATGTGGTCAGTGTAGCTACCAGCCCCATAGCTGAAGCCCCGCCCCACCATCCCTCATTCCTATTTATCAGGGTGGAACTGTGTTTTCCTGGGGAAAGTTTTGTATCCCAAACTATTTGTATCTCATATTCATGGACTCACAGACTCTTTAAGGCACAAAAGCCTCAGTTTAAAGGTAAGAGAATGAATCCCACCAGGCCAAGCAAACAATCTCGGGACCCACAAGTCTCTGTCTGATGATGTTGAGAAAGAAGAATGTCCAGTCAGGGAGCCATGGTGGCCAGTGTGAGCCCATGAGCCTGTACAAGGATGCACGAGACCCTGTGTCAGCCCACCCCACAGGACTTCAGGAAGGTGAAGATACCTGCATTGATCAGAGAGGCAGAGGGCTGAGGGCGGCGTGGAGTGAACTGGGTGTGTCGGCAGAGTCGGCTGCCGCTTTTTGGTCTTCAGGACTTGGCTCACTCGTGCCAGGTTCAACTTCTCTCCCAAATGGACCCCCCTACTCCTCCTGTCCCTAGGGCCAGCCGGCCGTCATCCCCTGTGACTCTGGCATAATCCATCAGGTAGTCTTCATTTCAGTTAGAATTGGGCGAGAGTGGCTGTCATCTGTGTCACTTAGACTCCTGTCCTCCCGGGGCTCCTGGCCCGGCAACTGTGGTGACAATGCAGAGTTACCGAATACTGAGCCTCCAGGACATTCTCACTCAGATAGACTTTGCAAGGACCTGCTCAAGCTCACTCAGCTCATAGCGACTGCTTTGTTTCTGGAGCAATACTGGGCTCAGTATCTAAATATGTTCCAAGGCCTTCCATGCTTCGCTTTTCCTCCGAGACCCGGATCTCCTCAGGTGGGGCCTTTCTGCAGGGCAGCCAGTCAGTGCCATGAAAATGAATTCTGAGTAGGAGGGACGACCCCACCTGCCTCAGTTTTCTTCATCATGTCTAGTTGTACTTTGGGCTAAAGGGCTTTAAGATGGTTTTGTATACTCATATTCAAGAATGACACTGACTTTCGCTTAAACACTTAATTTTGGTGGCAGAATAGGTAGTATTGAGGGAAAGAACGCCAAGAGCGGTGAGTTCCAAGTTACTGAAATTGCAGGGGGCAACCCGGGGAGACACGAGGGGCTAAGAGGTGGAGCTAAGTGAGGGGGGTTGTGGAGGCAGCCAGTTAATGACCTTCCTTAGAGCACTCCCATCCACGGTGTTTATCTTCCAAATGTCCCAGGGACCGTGCACATGCCATGCTCCCTCCCACTTCACGGGCTTCCTTCTCATAGCATTTTGCTTTCTGGGCCCATTGCGAAAGCATTCTGAGGGGATTTCCCTGAATTTTAAACGTGAACACATGACTCTGGAGACCATGCCGGCTGGTTTCACTCCAGGAGTGTCGTGTGCTTCCATGTTGGAGCAGATGTGGCGCATTCTGTGGTAACTCCAAGAGCCTGCGGCGGTCAGCCTTTTTTCTGCTGGTGAAGAAACACATTAAATGCAATTTGTTACTTGCGTTTTGCCCCTTGGTCCATCCTGAGAGCATTAGTTGGCCAAGTGACTGCAGCCCTCCAGGGCCTGGGCGAGAGGTCTGGGGGGCTCCTGCTGATGCAGCATTCCTGTGGGCCACGGGGATGGTTTCCTCCTCGCATCCATGAAATATGTTAACAAATAAGAACAACCGGGGATTCTGTTCTTCCAAGTTCGGTTTCAAATCCCTCTAGTTAATGCCATCGGTGAAAACAATTAACTTCTGTATATTTCAGGATACAGGCAGGACCTTGTCGGAATTTTATTTAATTATGTGCTATATTAATGTTATATTGATTATGTTATTGCCTGTAAATCCAGTTGCTTAATAAACCTGCAGTCATTTCGCAATAAAGTTGTGTTTGCAGTCAATTAATGGGTGTCTGGGGGCAGACAGCTATGCGCAGGGGCCGTGGGCTCTAAGAAAAATCATCCTGGGGCCGAGCACCATAGGAACCAACAGAGAAAGTCAGTTATTCAACGTGTGTGCGGGAACGCATGGATACATAGGTATACAGTTGGATTAAGTAAAAAGGAAACACATATACCCCACTGCACTTATTTTTAGCACATGGATCTGGAAATTTATGAACCACCGTCTGTATGGCTGAGCTCTAAATGGCACTGAGGCAGCATCTGTCCGTGGGACGGGATAATGTATGATTTAAAAAATACAAGTAAACGATAACTGCCAATATTGAGACCATGTGAAGGCAAAGGAACAAAGCATACTTTCATTGCTAATCATGTTAACATCCACGTTGGAGGAGCACATCCACTCGTCCGGAGGAAATGCCATCGCCCCTCTGAAGATCACATCTGCCGCGGATATCATGCCGCATGTGGTCTGACTTTTATCTCTCTACCAAAATTTCATGTCATGATTTTCACATCTGATGCTAAATTCAGGTCACTACAAAATAAGTACAATAATTTATTTCTTTCTTGTCTTCTGTGATGTGTCCAAGATGTGTGTCCTAATAACAGAACATGAAATAAATATTAAAGTTTTATGGGTGTATTTTTAATAACGCACCCTAGCAAGTGGAAAATAAGTCAGTTCCCAATTCAGATAGGCAGTTGATCTTTCCCATAAATGAAAATGTTATGTCAATCATATGAGGATGCTTACATAATTTTATTTGGGGGCAGGCCGGTGGTTCTATCATGACAATGTGTCTTTGAACATAAGGATGATATTGAAGAGTGTATAATTTTGTGGTCAAAAACGTGATTTATTACAATGGGGATTATGTCAGAGACCAACCTTCTGTCACAGGAAGATTCCAAAAAACCTCAGCTTTGCATAGCCGAGACTCCCTGATGCCAGCAACAGGCTTTTGTCAGTGGCAAATAACATTAAGCCACAAAGTAAAATGTATTCTCTCCAAAGCTGCAGTTGGATCTTCTGAGCATACACAATGGCTGTGTTATCTCTCCGTCCATTTAGTTAGTTTCTCCTGTGCCCCGCAACGCTGCCAGTGTGGGTCGTGTCCCCCTTTGATGACACACAGGTGGTCGGTCATCCCTAGGGGCTCCCTGGGGGTGCCCAGGCTTAATGGGTTTCTCAGTCCATGACTTTGCCTGCTCTATTGCTGTCTATGTTCCAGATACCTGTTCGCGACACAGTTCTGAGATGTCCCTACTCGAGAACGAATGTTCCATGTTAAACCAAATCCATGTCTCCTAGGCTGCTGTCACTTTGGCTGTAAGGACCCACCCACTTGGTAATGGCTGGTGGGCATTTTGCAGTGCAACAAAGACAGAAGGAACAAGTACTCCCCACACCAGCCTGTGTTACTTGTTTGTGTTAGGCTTCAGCCCAGAGAGGCAAGAGTGAGGGATCTGGACTTTACCCCTGTGATCATCTGCAGTAGGGATGTTTAGCTCACAGGGAATCAAAGACCCCTAAATTCGACTTGATCCTCAATTACTGGGCCCACTTACTATTAGTGTTGTAATTAATCATTGCAAAAGGTGGCAATCCAAATTTCCTCAAAACTGGCATGTGCATCAAACAGAAATGTTACCAAATTAAAATAAATATGCCCTGACATCATACTTTCTGGATGGGGACTGAAAAGAACTTTGAGTGAAGTGGGAGTCACTTCTGGAAGCCTCATGGCTCATGAGGGGACTGGGCTTCCCAGAGAGCAGCGTCTGCCTCATGCTACAGTTCCACGGGATGGAGTTTTGTCATGTTCCACAGCCTCTGAGCAGGGGAAAAGAAGACAACACAGTTCGTGTATAAACCACATGCGTCCAGGGCGAGAAGGTACTACGTCACGCATGGTCTGTTTCCTGGAAGCCTGAGGGGCATCAGGAGGGCAGGGATATGAACCGTGGAGACCATTTCCCTATGGTAAGGGCCCTGGGTCGACCTGGGTGGGGAGAGGTGTGAAAGCAGTAATCACTATCACCTATGGTGCGCAGCATTCATGAGACTTACCTGTGAATCCTGCACACCACAGCCAGGTCACTTACTGTTCTGATGTCAACTCACAGTCACCACTTAAAAGCCAGATGGCAGGCCAGGCACTGAGAAGCAAAGAACCAGAGGGACTGTTGATTTTGCCAAGGAAAGGGGGAGAAAAGCTGCCTTTTGGGGCCTGTGTTCCTTTCCAGGTCTCTTGGCATAATTCTTTTCCTCATGTTTTCTTCTCAAACAAAGTTTTGCCTAATTTCCCACCAAGGAGCATGTAGGAACTAATGTCTTTTAAATCAGTTGCAAGAAAATACCAGGTCAAGGCTGTGAATGAAACCAGGGCTGACTCACACTTTACATTGGGGCTGTAAAGAGGCACAAAGACGTGGAGGCAGACCGGTTGCCTTTCCCTCCTTAGGAAACCCTTGGAAAGGCTCCTTGGGCTCCAACCTGCATGACATACAGGGAGAAAACCCAAATCCCAGCTGGACCGATCAGCCTTGGACCAGCCTGTCTTCATGAAATGCGCACCGCTTACATTGCAATCACAGGAAGGTAAAAAAGGCATCTGCATTGAGCAACCAATCAAGAAAGGGAGCAAGCATCCACAAAGGAAAGCCTAGAACATTCAGAAAGGAAGCCAGCTCATCTTTTAGGAAAGTGGCATGAGTTTGGAGCTTTTACCTAGACCAGCCACAGGGTGTCTGGGGCTGTCAGAGAGCAGCTTGAGCCACATGCACCTCTGGGAGCTCAGGGGGACTCTATTCATTCGAAATCGGGTTCTGGGATATGTGGAACCCTCTGTCATGGGAGCATGAACTTCTAGGGAGCGAGGAGAATTGTGTGACCCCACCCATGGGTGCATACCTCTGAGGGGGCACAGCCAATGCTTCTGAAATGGAAGTGTTATATATTGTTTCCCCAACACACGGGCGAAGAGGTCCAGGATGAATTCACATAAAAGGCATACCCATTACGGTCCCATTGTGCACTGCCCCGTGGGCCAATGGGCTGAGCACTGGTTACTAGTCTTACCTGCTGGATACATACAGCTCGCATTTCTCCTTGGGGGCTTTTTCATAATGGCCTGAAGAGCATGCTTCTGGAGGGAAACGTGCTCCATTTTTGCTGTTTGCATTTCAGTAAAAAATACTAAATTTGAGGGGTTGTTTTAAAAACAAAAGGACTAACATAGATTCCCAATACAATAACATCACAACCATAATGGATGAAGCTGAAATGCTCAACCATTCAAGGAGAAAGGAAACGCTGCCCCACTACCTCCCACCCCGTGTGACCTCTGTGGTTATAGTGTCACCGGGATGGATTTTGTGCAGCAAGCTCCTGAGTTTCATCATTGCTAAGACCTGGGGGAGCAGGTCGGGTCTGAAGAGCCAGTTCTGTTACCTCCAAGTGGCTGACATTTCTAAATCCATGGAGAGCTCAGCATCCATCCAGATGGTTCTGTCTTTGACTTCGCCTCCCGACCTCCGGCTCTGCATTTGCTTCTGTTCTTAATCCTGGCCTTTCCCCAAAGGCGACAGTATTAATTTTGACTTTGAACCCCGGAGCAATCCAGGGGCATTTTTCCTGTTTATATATATATATATTTTTTTTTAAAAGAAAAAGAAGAGAAAAGAATAAAAGTATAAGAAAGAAGAGTATATGGAAGCACTCTCTAAGGAGAGATGAGAAGGGTTTAAAGAAATTCTTAAAGAGTTTCAGGGAAAGATCTGCGTTCATCACAGTATTTATGAGAGTAAAACATCACTGTGTAAGTTTAAGGTATATGACACCTGACAGATATGGTGAAATGATTTCTGCAGTACATTTAAATACCCACCTGACATTTTTAAATGAGAAAGAAGAGTTCTGTAATCAGAAAAAAAAAGTAATACTGCAAATACTTTTGGAATAAATTTTACTTAAAGTTACAAACTTAACTGCACTAGATTTTTCTGAGATTGGGACTTACACCCAGTTTGTCCTTTAAAATCAGACATGATTCCTATATGTGTGTGTTCCAACCCGTGCGGGACATAGAGGCTGAGCATGTGGAGGCCACGTGCAGCTCCACTCCCTCACCCCTGTGGGTGCGCCTCAAGGACAGATAAGCACCCTCCTAAGAATGGGGGAAGGAAGAGTACAGAATTCAGTCCTCCAAGTGCCACTTGGAGATGACAAACCATCTCATCTAAACACACACAGACCTGAAGGTGTGTGTCCTGAGGGGTTGATGCATGTGGACCCTGCCCAAGTGCATGTCTGGTAGGTGACAAACTACACGAGGCTCCTTTACGTGTTTGTCCACCTGTAGTGAAGCTGTTCCAGTGACAGTGGTCATGCCCTCATGTCCTCAAACTCTCCAAGCTAATCAGCAGGCTAATATCTCAGATAAAAGCCCCCAGTGGCATTCCCCAGTTTCTAAAAATAAACATGTAAAATTACTATTTTGGGGTCACACTGGTCCAGACTAGAACCCATGCCATGTGGAGGTTGTGGTGGTGACCACAAAGGTAAGCGTCCTGTTCTTTAAGATTCTGGGGTGGCCAGAGAGCTCTGTCTTCAGGAGGGAAGTAAGTGTCCCTGAGGCAGGTGGGGCTGGGGACAGGCAGAGGGGTTGAGCTGTTAGTCATAGTGCCTACCCACCCTTTCCTTCCAGCCTCCTGCCTGCGGAAGGACGTGGAGCAAGAAAGGACACACTGAGAAACAGCTCCCATGTGGAGCCCCTCAAACCCTGTGGCTGGCCATGGCGAGCCACTGCTGAAATTGAAGTACAGGCCACTGCCTTTGCACCTCATGGATTCGTGTTCCTATTAATGCGGCAACTTCACACATCCTCCCCTGAAGTCTCAACACCTCCATTCTGTTGACCACCCCGGTCAGATAAGCACCACCTCCAACCACCTAACACTGAGCCTGGGACCCCTCTGTTGGCTATAACCAATTCACCCTTTCCCTTGACAGGAGGGGGTGGGAAGGAAGGAGAGAAAGCATCCCTGCCTGAGACCAGGTCCCCATCTGTGCTGGGGTCCCTGTGTCCTTTCTGCCATTTAAAGATGCACCTGGCTCTGCCGTGCATGCCCCTTTCTTGTCTATATGATCAGGTTTATTTCCCTCCCCTCTGTGTCATTTTCCTTTGCATACAAACAAAATATTCTAATATCTCCCATCTAAAACTAACAAATGCCCTCTCTTGATCACATGTCCCCATTGAACTGCATCTTCACTGAAAACATATTCAGCACTTACCTAACCCGGATCTGCTTTGCCACCGCCCATTCTTATCTCCCACATTCCCTCGATTGAGGCTATGCCCCTCACCCTCCACCTACCCAGGTCCCACCAAGCTCACCAGGACCCTCCTTGTGCAAACCAGACAGTTCGTTTGTCCTTTTGCTTCCGTTTCCTTCTGCTGCTCTGCACATGTGGCACAGCTGACTTGCCTCATCCTGGGAGCTGGAAATCACTTTCCAGCTTGGCTCCCGGGACTGTTTATTTCCCCTGTCCTTCCCCACACATTAGCCATCTCCTTCCAGTCATTTCTAGGGCCTCTTCCTGACCGCTGATTCTGGGGCATTTCTGTCTCTAGTTCTTCTGTCCCTAGGTGATCTGGCCCGCTTGATGGTCTTAAAGAGCATCAGTGTGCAAATGACTCCAGATATGTGCCTTGGTGCTTGGGCTCCAGGGCCGTGTCTAACAGCCATCCAAAGTAATGTGTCCACAGGGAATCCTTGACCCCACTCCGCCCTGGACTGGCCCCAGACCCTGTCCTGTGTGAAAAAAACCAGACTACTGCTGCCCCAGGTGTGTAGAAACCCAGGGGCTATCTTTAATTCTTCTCTTTCGTTCACCCCATAGCCTGTAGGTCAGTAAGCTGTGTGTCCCACCACTTCTTTCCCCAGCAACTGCCCTGCTCCCATCCACCGTCTCTTACTTGGATCACTGGAAAAGCCTGTAACCTTCCCATTGTCTCTCTGCTGAATGGTAAAGGTAGCTTGGGAGGGATTTTAAAAAATGTAACTCGTATCACCTTATTGCCATCATTATGAGCTCCCAGTGGTGTCACTTACCAAAAACGGAATAAAACACACACACACACACACACACACACACACACACACACTGTGGTTTACAAGAGAAAATATGAAATGTCCGCTTCAGAAATGGGAGGAAAGCCTACCCCTTTACAGCAACAACCTGCTCGGGCCACTACACAGTCTTCTGTGCGGTAGTAACTAATCATGCTTTCAGCAGTTCAGTTCCAGGATGGCAGGAAGAGTAATGAACACTGTCATGCATCTTTGCGGCCACCTTACGAAGTAGGCATCATGATGACCTCACTCTGCAGGTGAGGAAACTGTGGGGAAGGAAGGCTAAGCAGTTTGCCCAGGTGACACAGTTTATAGATGGTAGAATTGGGCTTTGACCCTTGTGCAGGACAGCCCACCTGAGAAGGATGTGTGAGAAACTCAGTAGGGAGAGCTCTGCAGATGAACGTCTGTGTGGGGAGGGGGCAACCAGCCTCAGGGAAGTTCGCAAGGGTGCTCACAGGGATGGGGTTAGGGGCCCGCTTTTTGTGTCCTCAGGACAACCAGTGATGGAGCCACGGGAGGGTGTGTTACTTGGGGCGAAGTACTCTCTCAGTGAGGCAGAGACAGAAAGGCTGAGGGGGTCTGTGCAAGACTCGGTAACCAGGAGAAGTCCCCCAGTCCTCATTGGGCACCTGAGTGGCATCACCGTGTCCACCACAAGTCCCGTGCTGTTGGCTCCAGAGCCTTCACACAACCCCTGTGCTGAGCACACAGGCTCATTTATGTCACTGTTGGGAAGGGGAGAGGGCCCAGAGCTTGGAAGAGGGCCTGTGGCCGATACAGGTTCAGCTGACAGGCAGAGAGGGAATCCCATGTATCACACTTCACTTAGCAGTTCGTGGCCAGGCAGGCCTGAGCATCTGTTTAACAGAGTCATAACCTTTTTCTCCAAAACTGCCCGTCTGGCACTCATGCCTTCTTGCAATATTAACAGGAACAACTTGACTCTTTACCTGGGGAGTTTTAAGAATTAATGAAGAGAGTTGAAAGATGTGATTGGGTCATTGGGGTAATGCAGCCTTTGCAGGAGGACACGGGCCCTTGTGCTGATGACATGGATCTGAGTTTCCTGTGGACATGCCCAAGGCCGTTTCTGTCTGGCTTTCATGGTGAGTTACGTTATCTGGGTCCAGGAAAGGAAAGAGATGGCTCAATAGGTTAAAAGGAGTGAAGGGAAAAAATTGATTTTTCATCCAAAATGTCATCATAGCATTGATAACAGATGACTGTGAGATTATAAAGCTTCATAGGCTGTGTCCACTGCAGTAAACTGGAATTCTTTTAGTTTTTTTTTTTTTTATTAATGAAAAGATCAAGATTAATTAGCTAGCTAAACAAATCTTTATGAAATTGGGTTCTCTGTAGATACAAATGGATAATTGTTATAGTTTATCACTGTGGCTTTGCATAAACAAAACATAAATAAAATGAAAAGCCATAGCGAAAAAGCAGTTTTGCATGATAGCTAGACAACTGTTTAATCAGTGAGTTAATAAGAGCCCCATTTGCCTGCGTGATGATGATGTATAATACTCAGTAGTGTGATTGAAGATTTTCCCACATCTTCCTGGGCATTCAGGTCTTTTTTTCTTATGAGGCAGTGGGATGGCAGTCTCAAATTATTCTGGAATTTGCAGGCTGGACCTCAGGGCTGGCATTATGGAGAGAAGCAGGACTAATGTCCTGTCTTGAAGATGCATTTCCATGGAAATAACACTGTTTTATTTGTTTTTATTTGAGATGTTCTTGGGAAGCTGATGGAGATCCAATGGGCTGTGGCTTTCCTCTCGCTTCTCCTTGTGGCTGCCGTAGAGACGGGCATTTTCAGATTCCAAGGTTTCCCTTACATATGTGGACTGGTCGGCTGAAAGAGGAAAGCCTCCAGTGGGCGCCCTCTTTCTCCCCAGCTCTTCCCAACGGTGCAACATGAAACTCAGTGCGAATAGCACAGAAGTCAACCAGCCTCCTTTAGCTTTTCATTGCTCGATGCCCAAGGCCCTTCTTTTTCATTCTCAGGTCAAAGGACCAGGGTTTGGCTTTGCAGTCACTTCTTACTCTTCCTTTGTTCCAAGGTCCCTCTTCACGTTCATGGTTTTTAAAACAGTGGTTAAAAAAAGTCTGTCCAGAAGTAATTATTTCTTTCTCAATACACTAGACATCTCAATCTTTTCTCTGAAATATGCATTCGCATTGCCAAAAATTAGCCCTGATTAGTTGCTGATCAAAATTATTTTCTGGAAATATTTTCATCCTGACTCTATTAGTTCATGTGCAGATTCACAACCACCAGCTTCACAAGCCTTGTAACTCACTTCTCTTTCCTGGGGAGACTGAGGCCCCACCCTCCGGGCCGAGGCCATGGCTCTGTGGTGCAGAGTTTTTCTCCGGCATCTGGACTGGGCAGGCACTTTACATGCTCTTGCAGAATGAATGAATTCATGAGTCACGGGAAGCCCTGTGTGAGGGAATGATTCATTCAGAGCCGAAAAAAGTGGGGCTTTCTGAATAGCTTTTTAAGGCACATCAAGTCAAAGCAATCAAAAAACATAATCACTCACAGTTAAACACAAAGCTGTGAACTTGCCTTCTGCTTAAATGCAATATGTTCTGCCTAATGTCAATACTCGAAGCGTACATTTGCTTCAGTTTATTTCCTATTCTCCATCTACCTCTAAAAATGGTCTCAGATGCTTACAGTAAAGGCACATGTACCAAAAAGTTAATAAATAATGCATATAAAATTGTGAATGTCAGAAGTAGAAGCAAATGCACCAACGCCAAAGTTTAATATAGGTGCAATGGCCGAATCCAAAATCAGGAGCAAGAAAAATCTAAGTGACACAGGACCCATTCAATCAACAAACACCTGTTTAAACTGTGCTATGTATAAGCCTTTGCACCCAAGGGTGCAAAAATCAAAGGACTCAGGTCCAAACCTAAGACTCATCCTTGGCTCTCTTCATTTTCCCAAAAGACAAAATTGACTTTACTTAACCACATGGATCAATTATTGTGGAGATTCTAAAATTGTACTTCATAAAACAGATATTCCCAATTTCCTTAGCCACAGAAAAATTTCAGGGGCATGCCCACGGAACATGTGATTGTGAGTGATGGAGCCCCTGGGGTATATTTCCTATTTGCACAGAGCAAGCACAGATGTCGGAGAATACTCTTTCACCGTTTTGAGCATACACCACGATTTGTATAATTAAAGTAATTTTAAAAGACCTCATGTAAACCATGGATTTGGGTACCAATGACTTGTCCATGTAAGTTCATCGATCGTAAGAAGGCACCACCCTGGTGTGGGATGTGGAAGGCGCGGGGGGGAACTGGGCGTGTGTGGTCAGGAGTATTTGGGAACTTGCTGCGTTTCCACTTGATTTCACTGTAAACCTAAAATTGCTCTAAAAATCAAAATCCATTAAAATATAAACACAATAGCAACAAGCACAACATTTCTAAAACCAAGATTCCCCTGACTGTGCTCTGGTCTAAAATCTGGATCCTCCCCGGACCTCCTTCCTCTGTGCCGCATCTGTGCTGCCCCCTTTCAGCTCTTGAACTTCAGATCTTTCCATCATGTGTCAAAATAAATCCAGGCTCTTGGCTATAGAATACCTTTATCATCCCTCACTGCCCACAGACTTCACAGGAGCCCGTACCTTTCGTCTCCACAAGAAAAAAGGAGGCTGTGATCTCCATATTGCAACACTTTTATTTACCTTATCTGTAATATAATTAATAGATGACTGTGCAGAGATCAAGGCACTTTCAAAGAGAATGAGACAGCTTCGTATGAAACTTGCTCTTTTGAATCAGTCCCGGACTCTATCAAAGTCTCTGTGATAATTCCATGTAAACCCTGGCGTTCCAAATCTGTATCTTTTAACCTGTATGTACCATTTTTAACACACTATGTTTCAAAGACATTGAAGGCTGGTCTAATTTGTATTACAGAATTATGTTATAATCAGCAAGCATCACATTATATAATTTCTTTAAATTAATGTGGAAGCTTATTATAAAGACATCACAGAGGTTTCCTATAATCATCACAAAAGGGCTCTGATGGGGAGAAAACACATTCTCAAGTTAAAACCTTCTGGTTTCCTGTGGTTGGATTCCGCCATGGATATTTGGGTTTTGAAACTGCCTTTGGCAGGACCTGGAGGTTCTGTGACATCTGGGGTTGCTCCGCCATGGGCACTAACAGTCACAACTCGTCACCATTTGAACTTCCCACATGCTTGTTTACAGATTCTCCTTTGTTTCATTTGATTTCATAACTAATACACTTCATCTCAGTGGTCCAGCCCATGGGCTTTCTTAATGATTCATTCACTAGTGTTGTGTGTTTGGTGCCATAACCCAGGAGCCAGAGGAGGCCTTCATCCTGATGCTCCATCTGTCAAGAGAGGAAATTGTCCTGTGGTTAGAGGGAGAATTGATACAGCCCTGAAGGAGAGGCACACAGCATTCCATTCCTGTGTGGTTAACGGAATCACAGTCATGTGCAAGTTACAGCCACTAGCCAGGGAGCTACTTTAGAGCAAATGGCGGGGCCTCCTTTTTCCTGTTGGAAGCTGCATTTCTGTAGCTCATCAGGGTTGAGTTGGGGAGGGATGGTCCGCTTCCTGCAGACACTTCCTCAGTCTTCCCAGCAGTTCCCCGACACTCCTTCCCTCTGTCTCTGCCCTCCCCAATGCCCAGCACCCCTTTGGCCAAGTACTACCTTCTCCACAGTGTCCCTCCTCTCATGGAGCCCAGTCTTCTTATTTGCTGGGAAGATGGATAGGATGCAGATCAGGAACTATTAACTGTCTCATATGAGCATTTTGGGACTGTGAAAACAAAGCACCACCAACTCGGTGACTGACAACAACAGACACTTACTGTATTCTGCCATGTATAATGTGCTCCGGTGTATAATGCATACCCACATTTTTGGTTCAAACTTTGAGAAAAAAGATCTTTCTTTCTTTTTTATATTTAGATACTTGTTTTTTGTATTATAAAGGAATTTTAGCATTTATTTTTAAACATATTTTGGTACAAGAAATTTTATGCAAGAAATAATTATGAAACACAAGAACAGATACAAGGTATTTCAGGCACTGCCCACGTATAATGCACACCCTCATTTTTCCCAAAAAGTATGCATTATACATGGCAAAATACGGTACCTTCTCACAGCTCTGAAGGCCAGGAATCTGAAATGCAGTCATAGGGCCATGCTCCTTCTGGGGGATCCGGGGGAGGATCCTTCCTGTCTCTTCCAGGGGGCGCCAGAGGCTCTTGGCCTGTGGTTGCTTCACTCCAGTCTCTGTCTCCGTCTTCCCAGGGCCTCCTCCTGGTGTGTCAGAGACTCAGATCTCCTGCAGGCTCGCTCTTAAAGGGACACCTGTCATTGGATTTAGGGTCCAACCTAAATCCAGCAGGGTCTCACTTGGAGATCTTTAACTTAATTATATCTGCAAAGACGCTTTTTCCAAATGAAGTTCTGGAGGCTGGGACTCGTTCACATCTGTTCAACCCCCTACACTTGGAGAGTCTTGGGGGGGAATTTGGCAGACCCCAAACCCACTTTAAAATGTGAAGGTGCGTTTTCCTGTGGTCTGCATCTCTGGGGTTCTAGCAAAAGTTCTCAGACTAGAGAACAGTCCCATTTAGCATTCTGGTACATGTCAACGTGTCACTCTGTCCTCACCGTGACTTCAGAATCATCTAGTTGGGGGCTATCATGACCACCATGTGAGACAACGAGGCGTCGAGGAGACCATCACTGAGCACAGCAGGGGGGCTTGCAGGGAAGGAACAGATTCAGTCAGGAGCCATTTACTGAGTCATTTCTCTCATAAAACCTCAGGACTATAACTGTTGTCCAAGGTCATCCTTTGGTGCTGGGCAGATCTTCCCTGTAGATCTAGGGCTTCCCCTTCCTGAGTCACCCCTTCTCCATTTCAGGCTACCTGCTAAATCTCAGGACAGTCTATGTCTGTCATGTAAGTCACATCCTACCAAGAGCTTCTGTCCTCATTCACACCAAGGTATGAGGGAAGGTGGTCCTCTCAGAGGCGTTTTCTGCATAGACAAAGAGATGAAGCTCTAATTGTTTAGTTTCACATGTCTCTGATCCATTTTATTTTTCTACATAGATCCTTCCTCCCCAGGTTCCCTGTCCTGCCCTCTTAGCTGAGTGAAAGATAACAGCTCTCAGACTTGGAGCTAGAGAAGAACCACCATGGAAGCTTCCTGAAATGTAGACTTCTGTGCCTGACCCTCAGAGAGTCTGATTTGTAGACCTGGCCTATGTCCCAGGAATCTGCAGTTAGACACTACCCATTCGATTCTGACCCTATGGGAGGAGTACCGATGGTCTGCCGGTACCACCTAGCTGAAGGGGACAAACCCCAGGGCCTAACCTGAGCTGGACAGGGTCTAGGCCCAGGTAGGAGAAGGAGTAGGACGGACCGCTATCCATTCCCTCCATTCAACCATGGTTCACTCAACAAGCCTCCTTGGGGGCCGCCTACGTTCTGGTATGGTGGGGTCCCTGCTGCTCTGGGAGATCCTAAGAGGAAGGTGCTTTGTCTGCTCCCAGAAAAGGGGCTTTTTTGGAGGGAACCAGTTCCTAAACTCCTTCCCATGTTCAACCACATGTTACAATGGAGGAAGAGGAGGAAGAAAGAAAAAAAACAACAACCTAACAGTTGGTCAGCCTGGGGCACATCTGGATGCTCTCCTGACACTCAGCAGTGCTTGTCTCAGTAGCACCTGGAGTCAGAGGAGGGGTCTTGAAAGGGCCTGGGGCCTGCAAGTCAGGAGCAGAGGGCTTCTCCTCTCACTGGATCCCAGGCCATGTAGAGGTGTCCCCATGACTTGTGAAGCTGGACAAGGGCAGTAAGGAAAGAGAAGAAGGAAACTGAGAGAACACGAGGTCCTGTCTACCCAAGAGAGGAGCCAGGCTGTGAGTCTGGGGCTGTGGGAAGGGAGGGTCACTCTCACTGGGGGCTGTGGGGGAGCAGGGGAGTGATTTTGTGGGAGCTATGGGAGGGAAATGTACACTCTTATGTGGGGCTATGGGGGGGAAGTGGTGCTCTAAGTGTGGGCTATGGGAGGGGGTGCTTTCCTGTCTAGATTTTGCCTCTTGCTTCTCCCTTTCCTCTTCAGGTCCTGGTGCTTCCATTCCAGAATCAAGATTGACCCTTGTAGAGTGTAGACCCTGAAAGCTTCTTCTTGGCTGAGGTACCCACGGCCCATGTAGGTCTTTCATGAGGGGTGTTAAAAGCAATGATGAAGGAAAGGATTTAGTTAAATTGCTCTTCAATGTGTTGCTTTTAAGTGGTACCATCTTGCACAAACTAGCTGGGCTGACTAATCTGGGTGCACTATCTTTCTCTCCTCCTGTTGCCTGGTGTAAAACTGGAGCCCTCTGAACTCTGATGACCACCTTGGTGGGGAACCACCTTGACACAGAATCACCTTGGCATCTTCTGGCTCTTTCTGCCCTCCCTACCCCTTCCAGGCCCAATGTTCCTTTGTGCGTTTGCCGTGTGAGACCTTTGAGGAGTATTTAGGACTGACTACAGCCTCCTTGGGGCCACTGATTTGGGCCCCGGTCAGTCACGTGGTGATGGAGGAGGGACCTTTTGCCCCTTGAGGTCAGGTTCTCCTCAGGGCAATCAGTGTCATCAAGGTGCCAGGGCTCCAAGTCCCTGTGAAGCTCAAAGCAGACAGCACAGAAGAAGAGTGAGAACTGCAAGTCCACTGTCATCACGATGGATGGTGAGGTCCTTGATCACTGAGCACTGCTCATTCCTCCAAACCCCATGCTCATGAACAGGCAGAACTGCTGCTGTCACCTGGTCCTCCCAGTGTTAATAAAATGTGTCTATTTTTCCTTCTCTCCTTCACCCCGGTCTAGTGGTTGGTTAAGATTTGGGTTGTTCTCTTTCTTTTCCATCCAGACATCTTGGATTCCTCAGGATGGACATGGATGGAGCCTGGATAGTTCTGGATTTTCCAGGCCATTCTGGTCTACACAACTCCCTCTCAGTGAGCTCCACAATGATGTGTTGGCCACAGACACAGACCTGGGAGGGCCAGGCATCCTGAGTGTTGTCTTTGCCATTTTTGCCAAGGGGAAGCAGGCGTCCACACTGGCCCCTATAAAGGATGATTTACTTCCTTACTCCTTCACCCACTGGACTGACCCATCTATCACCCATCAATCAAGTACCTCAATAGCTGCTCATTGAATGTTCAGTTGTGGCTGAACACATGGTCTGTGCCCCAGGAAGCTGCAGGCCAGCACTGGGCACCAAGGAGACACCCCAATGACTTCTGCAGTGGATGTCACAGGCATTCTGTCAGGATTTTAGCAATCCTGCAGCTAGCAGTGGATTCTGGGGGCTTGAATGGTGCTTCTTCACACTGGTGCCAGGAATGAGGGGATCCGATGAGCTGTGCACCTATTAACCTGTTTATTAATGTCATAAAAACATAGTCCTCAAAAATAATCTTTCCCGTTTATAGATTAATGGTCCAAAATGGACAAGAATGATAATTGCCCCCTGTTTGCCTAAATTACATTGTTATCTTAGACTCTGGATTTGAAAAAAAGACTCTATTATCTTAGCTGTAGAGGCTTTATACTCTTAAAATTCTATGTCTATGCTCTTACCTTTATAATTTTACTTTTGTAATGTAGGAAGAGTTCAGCATTTGGGTGCAACTGGGCCCAGGTCTGCATCTCAGCCAGGGAGCCTAGAGAAGGGGCTCCTCTCTCTGCCTCCCAGATGACCCCTGAAGTCCTCTCCATCTGCAGCCCCTGGCTCTGTTCTGCACACCAAGTCAGGAGCACTAAGAAGGGATATTGAGGTGAGTACTGTATCCGTGGAGAGAGGTGGCAGCTTTCCTGTACCCTTCAGTTCATAAGTGGGAGTGCAGAGAGCTCTTAACCCACTACATGCAAGGTGTGACCTGTTGTATCACAACAGACATTTTGTGCACAAGGGAAATATTAGTGGGGATTATGTATTTTCATGAAACCCAGGAAGGATTTTTACTTGGTCTGGACATAACCATTTGCAGTGGACACAGATGCTTTGTTTGACAGCAGGAATAGCTCAGCATCCACCTGCAGTTGTGACAGAGAAGATCCCTGGGTGGGCTATTTCTTTCGTGTCTGGGGGAAATGAGTGTGATTCCTATAGGCTTAGCACCTCTTCAGTCTACCCTTTTAAGTACACAACAACCTCAGAAATACAGATGGGGCTCAACCTTTAGAATGAGGTTGATCTCTCCCTCCTGTTCCTTGCATGCAGACCAAGGTCCAATATTGCCCCCTTCAGCCACGTTTGTCACAAAGGTGTGTTCCCCTCTGGAGAACTCATGTCATGGTTCAGAAGGAACCAGGAACCAGAAAGACATGGGTGGAAATCTCAGCTTTTCTCTCTAAAAGGTGACCTAATGGTCAGCATTTCTCAGTGTTGGGAACTTACATCTCCCTGAGCATCCAAGGAGAGGCTGCAAGGGGATGAGCAGTGAGGCAACTCTTAGCATAGCCCCTGGAGCATAGTATATGCTCAACAAATGTTGGTTTCTTCCTGCACTTTGCTGTTCTTGGGATGGAGGGAGAGGTCCTGGAAAAATCTTCATGGTAAAGGTTATTCTATATTCTAGCAGATCATCAGTGCCTATGCAAAATTTTGGATGTTTTCTGTTGCCTCTCTCAAGATTTAGGGTCCTAAGGGGGACCCAAGCTAATCCCTCAGCTCACCTTCAGGATTAGTGGGGAGTTTGGCCCCCACCTATATGTCTCTTTAGTCTTTCTTCCTTTCACCTCTGTCTTTTTGGGAACAGAGCCTTCAGGGCCATTTGCTGTCTGACACCCATGAGCCATACCTACAAGGGTCCGGGAGCTAGGGTTTCAGTGAGCAAGGAAGAAATTAGAAGGAAGGGAACTGGGTGGGGTCCAAGGATAGCCGGAAGGGGTAAAAGAGGACTGAGTTGGAGTTGTTAGTGTGGGAGTACCCAGCTGGATTGTCTGAGTCCCTCCTCCTTCACCTGGAGATGGGATGGCTCCACAGGCCCCTGCAGGAACATCACTTCCTGCTTCCTGTTCCAGGCGAGGCACAGACTTCCTGTCCTCTGGGGGCATTTTCTACCTTTCAAGAACTGATGTTGCCCTGGCTGGAGAACAAACTTATTTTATACCATTCTTAACAGTAATAGTCAATTCTGCCAGGAAGCTAGTAAAAACAGAAACTTCTCCTATGAGAAGGTCTGTCACACAAGTGGCTGTTTTGGATGTCAGGATACTCTAGGAGACTCATTCTGGTTTGTGAGTCCTGCCTGGGGCAGCCTCGTTAGCTGGGCTGGTGCTTGGGACAGAGGGAACAAAGGACAGTGGTGTCAATTGAGGGTGGGAAAGAGCAGAGAGAAGTAATAGCTTTTATTTTTCTGTTGAATTAATTCTAATTTCTACAGCAATTCATAGCACATTTTTGGAGACATTCAAATAATCCCATCCAAACATTCAAACCATACATTGCTGGGAATGAAAATTGAAAAGCCCTGCTACTTTTGCACAGTCTAAGTCATTATGTTTTTACGACTTTGGTTAACATTGGGCTATAAAATCCAGTAAATAACTGTTAAAAGCAGGGTCATTTGCTCAAAAATATTTTATGAGCTTAATTTTTGGAATGGTTGAAATTTCCACTAGATTTTTTCCCCTCTGTATACATGGAAACTTTGTGTTATTTACATCTCTGCTGGTTGACAGTACTTCTCTTTCCTGACAGCTGGCATGATGGAGCACATGAGTGGAGGTTTTGAGTCTGGATGATGCAACCAGCCATGCTATTCTTCCCCACCATTTTCTTGGAGGAAACCAGGATTGTATTCTAAGCTCAATGTGCTTCCAGTTGGTGGTTACACCTAAATATAAATCACTGCATCCATCTTGGAGGTTCTCAGCCCTTCAGAATTTTCTGTGGTTTTCATTCTTGGGCTCAAGAATGGTGAAATTGATCCCCCAGACATTCATTTTCACTCAGAGGTCTATGTGGAGTTGCACTTCAAATAGGACACACATACAGGACAACTTCAGCTCTTGCAAAGAAGATGCATTGCAATAGGAAGTGGAAGGGGAAAGGATCCCAAATGGCTCATATGCTGCTGGCACATGGTGGATCCACTGCTCATTGCTCCTTATGAATACTCCATGCCCCTGAAATCCACGAAAATCCCTCAGTCCCAGTAATGACCCAGTGTGCATGCATGTTTGAAACAAGGTGCTGGGAGGAGAGCGTCAGGACCACAGTTGGTGGGAAAATCGAGAAGTCCCTAGATCTCGATTCTGGGGGCCACCACTCAGGGAGGGGTCCCATGTTCCAGGTGTGTTATCCAACCCATTGTGGACAAAATGTAGTTGACTATTTATAGCAACTCTGCAGGTGGTATTAACCAATCTGAGAAGTGAGTAAACTGAGGAGGGTGGGGATTAGGGGTCTGCCCCAGCCATGCAGCTAGGGAGTGATAGGGATACACTTGTGTGGCCCTCACTGTGTCCTGAATGGTGATATGGTGTCTAAGCAGGATACACGTATCAGGAACCACCCATCTCATCTCAGGGCTGCTTCGGTCTCCCTTGACAAGGCCAATGGACTATGAGCTCCCTGGGGGAGGCCGCCCAACAATGGTGCCCATTTGGCTTTATCCGGACCTTTTCCAGGCTGCATTCCAAACTTGTTGATATATTTCTAGCTGTATAGCGTGATTTCTGTATCATCGGGTGTGGACACAGACCTCAGACCTTGCTCCTTAATTAACTTCGGCATTTAAATTGTCAATGCATTTTTTTAAAAACAAGTAAACCAATTGGATAAGTGATTCTTACTGCAACTGTTTTGCTTTATACAGTATATGGCAGTTTCCATGCCAGGATCCGCAGAGCCAATAGAAATCAGCATTTTAATATTAGGGACGTCCTTGAAAAGGCAGTAGAACTACCTTCCATTGCTAATACTATCATCCCCACACATTCCCTTTTGAGTTATCATACGTCACAAAATACTTGTAGTTGCTGCTCTTTTCAGTATTTCATTTGGGGAATGCTCACCCCTGAAATGAGTCCAGTAGGTAGGACATGAAAGCATGGAAATCACTCATTGATTGGTGTCCCCAAGAATTCTCTGGAGGGACAAAACGTGCTAACGTTGCCATCCGTGACTCTCAGCCCCATATTTCTTTGTCAGCGTCAAACATCATAAGTCACCTCTGACACTGATTTTCAACCATTTTCACCTTAATTTAAGGTTTTCTGAAATGTATAATGTTTTTACCAGAGTCTGTACTGCCCCCCGCCCCCTAAAATCTTGTAAGTGTTGATCAGTGTTGATGACTAAAGATGGAAACAGTGGGCAGGAAAGCTTGGACAGGGGTTGTGAGAGCTGGTAACCTCATGGAAACCACACAAAAGCACAGTGAGGCACTTGCCACCACGTGCAGTGGGAAGTGTGGATACAGAAAGAGCCTTTGTGTTGGCCCAGGTTTAGAGGATAGTACCATAGATTAGAATTTCCCACTTCTTAATAATTATGTTTAGGTGCCCATATTTTGTCCCAGATAAATAGATGGCACGCCCTACTACTATTTCAGAACTATAAAATACCTAAAATGTAGTTTCCAAATTGGGCCTGCTTTGAACTGCAACAAAACATTCTGGTCAATTCAATCTATTTTGTTGATGAAAATGTAGAGCGGAGAAAATATGACAAAAAGACTAAGTTGGAAGGAGAAGTAGTTTTATTTGGGGAACCTACACAGTGTTTGAGATTTGTTTTATGACCTTAGAATCGGACTGTCTTATACATTATTTTTTAAGCTTTGGTAAGTTATGATTTAGGAATTATTATTCCTGTTGGTCTGCGTTACCCTGCTCGCCTTGCTTTGAAGTGTGGTTGGCTGCCTTGTGAAAGGACTGGCTTAGGAGATAGGAGGAAAGGAGTTAATAATTGTCAAATGCTTCTTAAGTATCAGGTGCCCACTAATCACATCAACTATCATCTCATTCAAATTTCACAAAACCCCATGAGACAAATAAAAGAATAACCCATTCATAGATGAGAAAACTGAGGCTCAGAACACTTAAGCGTCTCACTCAGGGTCGAGGTATCGCTGAGGCTATGGCAGACCTGGAATGGCACCCAGGTGTGTTGGAGTCTGAAAATGGCATTTTTTCCATTGCATTGCACATCTGACGAGACACTAACACACAACCCACTGTGAAATATTGCCTGTAATTATGAAAATACTGGGATTTGTATGTCATGTGCCTGCATCTCACTCTTCATTAAACCCCAGTCAGAACTCCATGGTAATACTGATCTGCTCTCCTATCATCCAGCCAGTCCTAACAGTGTCACTTAATTCTCAAAGTGGGGGAAGGACGTTGGGAATATTGAAAAGCTATTCAACATGAACATTTTATGGCCTGTCTGACAGAGATGTCTGAGTTTGTACGTTTTCATGGTCTTCATCTGAATCCAGATAGTAAATGCTATGTCAAGATTTAGAGCCCAGGAAATAAGTCCATTACCTTCTCAGTAGGTGCCACTTATATGCTTCTGAGCCACATCTGTTGAGATGAAATGCCATTCCCGGGATATTTGGCCGCGTTGTGGCTACACAGTTGTTACAGAGCATGGAAGCGTCGGGCCAATGTGAAGCGGGTGCTGTTTCTGTTCTTTTCAGGGACCCTCATTCAACACAGAGCTTAAAACACCCTTGC
Organism: Mormoops blainvillei; assembly: GCA_004026545.1. Taxonomy (NCBI): domain Eukaryota; kingdom Metazoa; phylum Chordata; class Mammalia; order Chiroptera; family Mormoopidae; genus Mormoops; species Mormoops blainvillei. Next base: position 85,656 of record PVJD01000688.1, read on the forward strand.
CTGCTGCTTGTTGGGGAGCAAACCACTGGGGACCCAGTCTGGCTGCCTCCCAGGACCAATCAGCTCCCAGACAACTCATGCTAGTTGGATTCACAACCAATATATTTTTCCTTGAGACAAAACCCTGTACCCTGCCCAATCTGATTAGCGTGGTCTAGAAATCTGATTGTCATGCCGTGAGGTACATCCTGGCAAAGAAATGAGAATGTCCATCAAAACACAAGCTAACACACTGGAAAGAGGCTTCCCTTCCCAACATTCCCATTTCTGCTCTTTCTGCCTCTGTGAGCCACGGCCTGTTCCTTACACAGCAGTCCTCTGCCAGCTCTGGGCTTGCCAGAGCTCCCAGCTCTGAGCCGCGTCAGCACTGGGGCTGCCTCAGCAGTGGTCAAGAGAAAATGATTCTGGCTCAATTCTTTTATTCATTCTTTTTAAAAAAATTGTAGTGATGTTGTCCATGAAATCAGCTATATTTATTTATTTTTATAGTTATGCTATTCTTTGAATCAGTTATATTTATTTCTTGGCAAAGTCAAGGTAAGAGTTCACTTTTCAATGCTTTTAAACTTTCATTTTACTATTTTGACTATGGAAAACACTTGCGTATCAAAAAGTAATGCCACATGCCCAGGGATCCTGAAAGAAACCTCAGCCCCATCCCGAGGTCTTCCGCCCGCCCCGTCTATCTCCTATAGGTCATTTTCATTCTCAGGGATTGTTCTTGTGCTACTTTTTGACAAAATAAGAAAGTGTATTTAGACTGTCATTTATACCCCTTTTTAAAATGTAGCATACTTTCTATACTTTGTCGCAAGGTGCCTAAAGACACACCTGGAAGTCACAGTCACTCACGGAGACCGTCTTCGCTCTTTATGCCTGCGTGGTGCTCCACTGTGGGGCTGGCTGTACAGGCACTTAGTTGACCTCCCCCCTGAGGATTGGCATCTGTGTTGTTTCGCCTTGGCCAAGAGATCAGATCAGCACCTGCAGTGGAACAAGGGACACCACCTGCTCGTGGAGATGTAGTGGGAAGGATAGGACATTATCCATGAACACTGCTTGCTGAAGATACTGCACCTGATTTGAATCAGGAGAAAATGCAAAGACTAATCAGAGTGTGAAACATTCTTCCAAAGTGTCCAGACCAGGAAAGAGAAAACGATAAAAAGAGGCAGCTGGGGGCCCAGGGAAGTGAGGACACAGAAGCCGCCAAGTTCCATTCTTGGGCCTTGGCTGGGTCCTGGGTGAACTGAAAATGAAATAGCTCTAAATGTTTTGGGGACAACTGAGGAAACCTGAATATGAACTGTATCCTAAACCATTAAATCAGTGTTACAGTCCTCAGGTATGATAATGATTTGGTGTACTATAGTGACATAAGGGGACATCTTTGATGAAGGATTTAGGGGCAAAAAAAAGTCCTCATGTCTCTAAATTGTTTTTAAGTGGCTCAGATAAAAAGTGAGAAACACCTTATATTTTAGTGGTGGGAAGTGATTCCTTACCCGTTCTTGGCAAAATGGACAGGGTCTAGGGTCCAGGGTCCTTTAAGCCTTCCAGCATGCTCGGGATGACCGAGATGTGACAACCCCTGAAAGGACTTGCCCACCGGTGTCAAAATAGACCTTGGTAGAACTGGGGCAAATCTCTGAGGAACATGGTCCAGCAGGAGCCGCCGACAGCGGTTGAGGAGGCTGGGGCTCCTGTATTGGGCTGAAGTTATGGTCTCACTAGTCCCTATTCTGAGGGTGTTAAACCACAGTGACTTAGGGCCAGACTGAGCTGGGGGCCAAAGTCAGTATGTAGTATGGGTCACAGCACCAACACATCTGTGTGAAGAGGCTGCTGCCCAGGGAGACCTGGGGCTCGGAGGCAGAAGATACAGCAGCAGCGTGGAGGGGAGGGGCGGGCCGTGGGAGACACCCTGGCTCTGTGGGGCGCAGCCTTTGAGCCCTGCGCATGGGGAGGAGCTCTGAGGCACCAGTCTGCTCACCCAGCAGTGCTTTTCTGCACTGGTTTCGTCCTCACTTGTCAACATGGTCATGGTGTTCTGTTTCAGCTCACTTCTTCATGTAGCCTGCTTTTCCTAAACTTCGTTCTCAGTGTCTGAAGGAAATAGAGTAGAACAGGGGATAATTAAATATCACATCTCCTTAATTCTAAGGTGCTGACAACTGTAATATGCACCATTAAGTTAATAACAGTTTTTCTGGAATTCATCTGACATTTAATGCTAACAGTCTTCCCACATGCTCCCTGACTTCAGAAATGTTTTACATAGCACCTGATTACAAGGAAATACTGAGAGTTTGGAAAACATTTGGTTAAATAGGTAAGTATATCTTTTTTCTAGGACTCCTCAGAGCTTTTAATATGCTCAAGCGCCCTGCACAATTTTAGGTGGATGTATGAGCGCAGATTAGTTAAATTCGCGTCAGCCCCAAGGGCTTGGGCATTCCCACCCCCTCTCGGGCTGCGCTTTGGTACGGCCCCGGGGAGCTGAGTGATCTGATTCAGCAGTGCCTGTGATGTCCAGATTGCCCCATGTCTGCTCTCTGTGAGCTGCTGTCATTCAGGAGTGGGAGTCTGTGCACCCAGCCCAGCCTGAGCCTCAGCCTCCCCTCTGCTGGGCAACAATAGGTTTGATGATTTCTTTCAGGGCACCACAGGTGCAGAGCAGTCGCAGGGCAGAAGCAGCAGCCACGCAGCAATGCAGGAGCCTTCAGGGACCCAGGCCTTTGGTGTCAGGTGCTTCTGGGGCTTCCATGTCTCCAGAACCTCCTAGGCTCTCTTCTCCCTGCAGGGTCTCAGCCCTGCCCCCTAAATTCTCTTAAGTTCTGGGTCTACTTACTTCTTGATGATCCTAAAGTTGCCAGAAGGTGAAGTCATCCCTGCAGGTGGTTGCCACAGGCTAAACAGATGTCCTGATGCCGCATTGCCATAGTGTGTGGACATGCATCACAAATTGGGACATCGGAGATATTGATCCATTCATCCAGCCAACATCGACTGGTCTTCCTGTAGGCACCAAAGCTCTTCTAGGCTCTGAGATGGGGCATGAACCCCCACCCCCCAAAATGAGCATCTTATGTTCCAGAGGTAGGAAGCAATTATAAATTAATGTAAAATACAGAGGATTTTAGACAATGTAATGCCAAGTAGAAAAAAGAAGTAGAGGAGGTGAGGATGGTGGTGAGGGGAAGATGTTCCTCGAGGTCCCTGGATGAAAGCTAAAAGTGTAGGTTAGAGAGCACCACAGGCACTCCGTGCGTGGGCTGGTCCTGGGGTCTCGTAGTGCTCAAGATGGTGGCTTCGCCTGCAGCCTGACCCTCCTTACAGTTCTGAACCACCCCCCCGCCCCACTCTCTGTCTAATTGCCCCGGGATGAGGAGGCCTAGAGGCCAGTGAACACGCTTGGGATCTGGCTGAGGTTGAGTTGGGACACCTTAGAAAAGGTGATTTGTGAACTGCCTGGTGTAGTCACACAGCGTTGATGGGAATGTGCCCAGTGTCATCCACGAGCCACCCCATGTGGTTAGGTGTGAAGATCTGGGGCCAGAGGACCAGCTCGCAGTGGGTGTATCCCTGAGTGTCTGCACTGGAAACCAGGCCTGACATGCGAAGTGCAGACATTCTTCCAATCACAGCTTGTAAACCTGTGTAAGTGGAGGGCACTTGGCTCTCCTGCAGGCTTGGTCTACACAGGAGCCCCTGCCTTTTAGGAATCTTCTTTCCTGTACTGCATGTTCCCCTATAAATGTAGGGTGTTTCTCTTTCTCACTAAGAATAGGCCAAAGTGGGATTCGCCAGGATTTGCTTGTGGAGCACAGTCTTGTACCACAAAAAGCAAGTGTACCTGTGTACCTCAAAGTGCATCAAAGGTACAAAATGCATTCCAATCAGCCGGGCTCCGTCATCGATCCATTCCCTCTGTAGAAGAATGAGATTAGTAAATCACTGTCACAAGAAGAAGAGATAAAGATGTAGAAAAACGGTGTGATAGAAGTGTCTCTGGCAGGTGATTAATATGTTATCATTTTGGGCTTTGTGATATATGTGGTCTTCATTAAACTTAAAATTTGTAATTTGTTTTATGTTTTTATTCTAAGTGAACACCCACTTTTGTGCCCAATTTATTTTATTGGTAATTTTGTATTATTTTCCTTTGATGCTCCCGTTTCCCTCGCCTGTCCCATGCTTGCATAAGCTTCTGTCACACAAAATCTGGATTTCCCTTGACCTGTACGTATCGAGGGGATGAGCTTTGCCTGGGTCCCTGAAGACTCCTGGGATGGGAAGCATGCTGGGAATGTCCAGGTAAAGGAGAGAGGCCACTGCCTAGAATGAATGAATGAGTGTAGCAGGCAATCAGAAAGGTGGTCCAGGGACACAGCCTGGGTGGGGCTGTGGAGGTTATGGTCACACTTTGGGCTCTTCCCAAAGAGATAAATGGGGGTCCTAGGGAGTGCTGGTTTAAAGAAATAGCCTCATCCCACTCATGCCTTATGAGCTGATTCCAACTGCTGTGTTAAGAACAGCTCTTGGGGTTCTCTATGGGCTGCCCCAGCTTTCTTCTCCCCAGCTTCTCCGCAGGGTGTTCAGGTTGAGTCAGTGTTCCTGGAATATTTCTCCCCAATGAATCTAGAAGATATCTAATAATAATATGAAAGTGACTTCTAAACATCTTCTCACAGAAAAGTAAGGTCAGGACTGGCAAAAGGACAACCAGAAACCAACAGCAATGCTTTAGAAATGGACAAGGAAGAATTTGCCTAACCCTACCTGGCCAGCCTTCTGCAGGGACCTGTGGACGCTGATTCATAGCCGGGGCCACAGACTCTGCTCTGGATAAGGGCTGAAAGAGCGGGGCTTCCATCAATTAATGCACGTTAACCGACTGAACTGCATACTACCTGGCATTCAAGCAATATCCTGGATGCATTACATTTTCATTTTAAATTAAACACTTCCCTTTCATTTGAGACCATTACAGAATTACATTCACTGGTATGAAATAATACAAAGGATTCATATCCAGTTTCTGTCAATAATAAATATCTCGAAAAACTATAATAGGAAGTCACAAGTTGATATTGACATTGGTTTATGCACTGGTTCTGCCTTTATTTCCCCATTTTCCATGTTCTCATTTGTGTGCACATTTAGGTCTCTAAAATTTTATCACCCATGTAGGTTCACATACAAGCCAAACCACCCAATCAAGGTACAACCATTTCCTTCAGCATCAGGATTCCACATGATGTTTTGCCTCTTTATAGACACAGCCACTTCCCTCCTGCCCTACCCCTCCTCAGTCCCAGAAACCACCAATCTGTTCCCCATTTCCAGGACCCTATCATTTCAAGAATGGGACAGAAATGGAATCACACAGTACGTAACCTATCCGCACTGTTTTTTTCTCCCCCCCCCCACTCTGCATAAATTCCTTGAGATCCTTCCATGCTGCTCTGTGTATTAATCCTCCATTCTTAAAAAAAATTAATAAAATCTATTGAGGTGACATTGGTTAATAAAATTGTGTAGGTTTCAAGTGTACAATTCTATAATGCATCATCTGTGTATTGCATTTGTATGTAGCATCCACTGCATGGATGAGCAAGACACTGTTTTAAAAGCATGCCTCATTATCACAGTTCCAGGGAGAAAATCCAAAGGAAGGATTCCCAACATGCTTTGTATGATTGCGGAGTTCTGGAGATGAGGTTATGTCAATGCAAGAGACATTACTCATGTGACTCTGGTGACTGACACTGGGGTGGTGATTTAGAAAAGCAAACCAAATCCCGGGACACCCACCCAGCGTCCTGAGTCACCCAAAGGAATGGGACAGTTCTAGCTGCCAGCCATTTGGGCTCCTGGTGCTTATTGGGGGTTGGATGTTATTGTGGAAGGAGGTCTTGGGCACAAGTTGAGGCTTCTCTGTTTCCTGCAGCACTGGGAGGCGGTGCTGCTGTTCCCTGAAGAGTGGCTGGGAACTCTTTTCCCATGGGGTCACCTCATGTGACATGGAAGGTACTTGAAAAATACAAGTGGGTGGCAGTAAATATCTGCCAACGGAGAGGGCGAGTCGGTCTGATTCTCACTGGATGTGGAAAAGCCCCAGCAGTTTATGCCATTACGTCTTGGGTAGCACTACCTTCCGTTCTCTGAGAATAAATTGGTTAATTTTGCAGAGTGCTTTGGAAGTGCAAAGCGCTGTAAAAAGCTCATGAAGTAAGCAGGCCCCACATGTGCACTCGAAGGGAAAAGGGGCAGAGGGGGCTGTGGCTGGTAGTTTGCATAGTAAATTCCACTATTGCCTTTGGAAATTAGGCTTTCTTATTTATAAGTCTTGTCAAAGAAATAAATTGAATGGAATCACCAGATGGCCCTAAATATTGTCTTTATTGCCTAGAACCACCTTTGGAGAGCTTTTGTTATAGGAACTGGAAGCCTTAAGACTGTGAAACATGGGAGGGAAAGGGGCTCAGTGCCTAATTTCAATGATTGTCACGACTATCTATTTATTTGCTCAGTGAGGTGAGGGGGAGACCATCTCATTTAGACTTATTAAAGGGTCCAAAAGTGTAACACTCTTCAAAGGGGTCACTATAAATATGCCACGTACTGTATTTCATAGAGTTTATGGGAAAGGAAATTGAAATCTCCTAAAAATAGAATTGAATCTTGTCCAAACAATATTGGATATACCAAACCAGTGTTTTTGTTATTACATATAACAGGCTGATATTCCCAGCACATTTTCATAAACCTTTAGTTTGTTTTCATAAATTTTGAACTTTCCTACAATTCTCCGGTTTCTTACAGTTATCAGCCAGCATGACTGGGGTTTTAAAAGTGAACATGAAAGGCTCTGTAATGGCAGAGCTGTCATCTCCTCCCATGATTGTGGGCAGGGACACTACAGGGCCAGGGCACGAATCCTGACTGGTCTGGACTGTCCTGTGTCTGGGCATAGAAGGAGTCTCCACCAGGGAAGCTCATTATCTCGGTCCACAGTACACAAAGGTGCCCTGAGATACTGCTCCCATCTTAAGACCAGGAGGCATGGTGACCACCAGGAATGAGAGACACTTACAGAGACTTGGACCCGACACCAACAAGCTTCTGAGCCACTCACCTGCAGGTACCTGTTTCACAAGAGAAATAAGGCCTCATTTATCAAAGCCGGTCTTTTTGGGGTCTTGCTACCTGTGGCCAACCAACTGCATTGTCTTTCAACTACTCACCTCCTGGGACAAGTGAGGGAAGGAATACAGCGGTCAGGAATTATCGTGAGAGCATGAACAAATATGGCCTGAGTTTCAGACTTGACAAGCAGAGATGTACTGCTATATCCACCACCCGATCTGCGTGACTGGGTGAAGGGAGGGGTAGAAGGCTGAAGGGAGGTGGCCTTACTCCCATATTTGCACGGTAATGCATACAGTCTGAACTTCATGCAACCAGTGTGGCGACTCTCCTCTGCTTTCTGCTTAAAGGAGGCCTTAGCAGTTCACGAAGGAGTCCCGGTTTCATTCGTTTCTGATATCTCGCTCTCAGCAGTGTGAGCACGGGTGGCATATCGGTCCTCTATACAGGGGTACCTTCTCTCAACGTGTATTGGTGTTGACATAAGTTATTTTAAGTTCTGTTTCTTGAAGATGTACACAAATAAAGCTAGTATAAGCCATTTACACTTGCCTTTCTACACATAAAATTAAAAATTAAACCCAAAGAAAGCTTTACTCTCAGTGATATTTAAATTAATAACATCAATGTCGTCGTTTGGTTTAAATTAAGTGGCTGCCCACAGTGTGAATATCTCTGTAACTTTGGGGCTCTGTTTCTTGTTCAGTAAACATTCTCTGTGTTGTGTGCTGACAAAACTCCTCATCACTTTCTTTGTTGAACTATAGAAAAATGGCCTGTTGGTCACCATGGATAAATGGATATTGCTTGGTGCAGAAGAATCACTCATTAATTAATTCTTATTCTGCCTTTTTTCTAAATTAGCAGGCTATAATCAGGGCCAATTTGTCAATAAAACAGAGCTGACAGAAAATAGATTCTTCCTTTTTGGATTCTAATTGAAACTAAAATGCAACATTAAAAAATCATGTAATGGAAAAGATGCAAAGATTCCCGAGAGCGTCTATAGCCCCTTCCTAGCCTGAAGAACATGCTTATTAAGAAACAATAAACTTATTTTGGAGCCTTTAGGTCATAGCATCTAAAGACCAAATTACCTTAAGAGTTATGCAGACGTGAACTTGAACTGATTGGGATATCCTTGTGGGGACACACTTTCTTACATTTATAGGAAAGTAACTTAAGGATGTTACAGTAAAGAATATGAATAACAGTAAGTTTCCTTTTTCGGTCAACTCACCAAGCTTGTTCAGTGCAGGGATGCCGCCTGTTGGAAAGCCACGTGGACAAGATGCAGGGAAGGAGGTGACATCAATGATCGAATGATCATTCTTCTCTAAGCTTTTCCTCACAAACAAATAAAATTATCTTTAATCTCTCATTAAAAGAAATGTTACTGTCCTCAAAACAATATTTAACAAAATACATAATGCAATACTATGGTTCAAAATTAAAAGAAAAATAGTAAAAGAGCACACACAGAGAAAAAATAAAAACTCCCTTCCGTCCACTATTCCTGGGTTCTGTGCATATCCCAGAGGATGTGTTTTTATGTACAGTCATGTACACATGCTTTTACACCAGTGGTGAAAGGCCATACAGTGCTCCGCACCTTCTTTAGGGTTGTGGTAATACTTTTGTTGTTCACTATCTCATGACCATTTTGGACCTTCTCAGTAGATTCCTTCAACATAGTCGTGCAAATTTGGAATTTGTGAACAAACTCCATCTGGAACTCTGGAAATCAGTGACCATGATGGAACTTGAGCATGTCTTCTATCTCTGTTTTTGCAAATACTTGCTTCTTTGGTGGGATCCTGTTCCTTTCTGCAAGGAGACCAGCAGAACCCTCACCGGGCTGCCCAGAACTGTAGCCTGCAGCTCAGTTGTTTGGCTGGTGATGTCCGCATGAGAAAGTGCAGGGGAAAAGGTGCCGTCCGTACCTCTCACACCTGCAAGGTTCTCTCTTAAGTTCATTTGCTACCTGCGTTTCTTGACCATTCCTCTCTGTAGTAAATGCGATTTATCTCACTTTCTCAATCGCTGGTTTACTTTGGTGCATTTGTCATGACAAGGCTCCTGGTTTCCCCCCTAGAGAAAGTGCCGGTCCTCCCGTGGGTGGCTCTGGCCTTTACTTCAGCTCACCTTCCACCTCCTTCCTGTGCAGTTTCTTCAGCACACCCAGTGTCTTCCCCCTGGTATGTTTGTGCTGGCTGCTCCCACCTGGCAGCTCCCACCTGGCAGCTCCCACCTGGCTGCTCTTCCCCTGCCTCCCGAATGCCACCTTCTCCACGAAGCCTGCCCAAACTATCCTGTTCCCACCTAGCTTGCTCTCCTACTCTCTGCTTCTTTTGTATTTTTCATTATAGGTATAGATGATGTGCTTATTCATATCTTTATTTTTTATGACTTTTTTTCCCCCATCCAGATTGTAACTCCCATGAGAGAAGGATTGAGGGCTTCTGTCCATCTTGTTTCCCAACGGACCCCAAGTGCCTAGAAAAAACACTCACCAAATGAAAGAACACACACCTGGGTTTCCGGGAATGTGGACGGCATGTGAGTAGTGGCCTCAGCACGCCGCTAACACACCTCAGAGTCCCCGGCGGGGCCTGCCCACACCTGCCTGCTTCCCCAAGTGAAAAATGGAGGGAGAATGGACACTGTTGGCTTCCCTTCTCTCAAGCTGTCTTTCAACCTTAATATTTTAAATTATAAAAAACTACTAGTGGGACAGAGTATAAAACCAGGAGGATTGTTTTCAAACAGAAAAGGGATTCTAGTGAGGGAAAGTGAAGCCGCAGAGAGGGTGAGGTCTGTGGGCTTCGCTCCACTCTGTAGCTCCTCACCTGTTTGATGAAGGCTTCTGAACGTGTCACTTCTCCGCTGTTAGAAGTTTAGTCTTTTGTTAAATTATTTAGAGCTTTTGGGTGCTGCCAATCAGGGCAGGATTAAAGCTGGATATTCCTTTCTTGGTCCTGTTGGTCTGTAGCTACATATTTTCCAATAACATATTTTCCAAAAACATCTTCAGGAAACCCAATTTCAATAGGGAAAAATTAGCATTTGATGCAGATTAATCCTGTTGAGTGTGGTTCTCTCAGGGTCATGGCAAGAGTTACGCTTTTGCAATGGTCATAGAAAAAGAAAATTCTCGATAAAATTAAGATTTATGAATGTCTTATTTTTCTACTGTTTTCTCATTATTATGCTAATTTGAAGGTGGAAAGTGCTTCCTATTAAGTTGATGACAATGTCCATCATTAATTTGATGTTGGAATTATTAGAAAAATCAACTTCTAATGATCTTAGAAAAGCATGTATGCATACGTATAGATCTTGTCTTAGTTTATAACTTGTCTCATGAGCCTGTTACTTTAAGAAAGACATAAATCTAAACATTATTGACAACCATCAAAGACAGCAGACCCCTGGCTCATGTGGCTCAGTTCATCGGGCATCATTCCACAAACCAAAAGGTCACCAGTTAGATTCCCAGTCAGGGCACATGCCTGGGTTGCGGGTTTGGTCCCCCGTCATGGAGGCAACCAATTGATGTTTCTCTCACATCAATGTTTCTCTCTCTCTCTCTTTCTCCCTCCCTACCTCTCTCTTTAAAGTAAATAAATAAAATCTTTAGAAAAATATCGCGGAAACCATGACTCCTATTGACATTCACATCTACAGACAGCTATTTGTGGCAAACTCTACAACCTTATATAAAGCATTCCTAACCAGAATTTCTCACTGTGTCCATGAAACCTCCTAGTGTTAGATTTTGATGATTTAGTCTACATTCTTGATTCATTTTGAATAGAGAAATTGCAGGTTGCACCATAGCCATCACTGCTGAAGTTTTTCTCTGAGGAAGGATAGCAGTAGCTGCCTTTTATTGGGTGCTCATTATAGCCCAGTTCCATGCTAGGTTTTTGCATATAGTATCTCATTTAACTCTCACAGCAACTACAGGACATGGGTGCTACTATCAAGGATTTAGAGATGGGGGACAAGGACTCAAACATGTCCATGCATGTCCGGACCTCACAGTTGCTCAACAGATGACACCTAAAACTCAGGCTCAGTCTCCCAAGTATTTTTGCTTACTTGGGGAGACACGAACAGGAATTAGAAAGTTTATAAACATGTCTCATGGGGATGTTTTCCTAACTGCATTTTGATTTGAGCTTTCAAATGCACAGACAAGACTTACCCTTGCATGTCAAGACACCCTGCCAAAGCCCATGAAGCCCCCGTCTCTGAGCTGCTGCAGATGGTCAAGCACTGAGCAGTTCCTTCCGAGTGCATCATGGGGAGAGCTGTGGAGAACCTGCAGATGCATCTGGCCGTCTCTTTCTAAGAAAGACAGGCCGCTGCCCCTGGGTGGTTGACCCAGACGCTCTCCGTCAGTGTGTAGTGGCTGCCGAGGGCCCTCCAGCTGCGAGGCACAGAGCCTAAGTACCTGACAACAGGCCGAGACTGGCTCACCAGCTGGGTCTCATGCCTCATCACTCAGTGCTCTTGCCTCTGAATCTGAAAGTAAATAAATATATTTATGTTTCAAGAGCAAAGGATCATAACTGTCAGGCTTGTCACAGCCAGGAAGCCATCACGTGGGACCCTGTGTGTTCCTTTGTGCTTCAGGATGACTTTCTTTGGTTACAGCAACAACCAGGAACCATTCAAGTGGGAAGGAAGAGGAGGACCAAGTTTTTCACATGCAAACAGATCCGTTGTCCAAGTGTGGTCCTGGAGAGAGACTGCTTCAGTCTGTCTTCCTCCAGTTCCTGTCTTCAGAAATAATGTTTGTTTACACTGAGGAAATTGACAAACGTTACAAATCAGCGGCTCCCTCCCTGTCCACCTCACTCCAGCCCTCCACCTGAGATCTGGTAACCTGGTTATTAAACATTACCTTGCTGAGGTATGGCTGCTATAGAACAGGAAGGATGAACATCGTGAATGTATGTCATAATGGGAAGGCAGGCTGTACCAGCCCAGAGGGACAGGTGTCTGACCAAGAAGCTCCTTTCCTTCCTCCTTCCCCCTCACTGTCCTAGACTGCAGTTGAAACACCACTTGTAGGGGTTCCTCTCTACTGCCAGGGTCAACGACACCCTTTGCGCTGCAGCAGCACGGCTGCAGTCAGGGAGGAGGAAATGTGAAGGACATAGATCATCTTCCCTGGGATTTCAGCAGCCTCTCAAACTTGCCGTTGATCGATACTGTGCTGAATCTCAAGCACTAGCTTTGAGAGCTTGTGTCGGCTGGACTAGAGAGGAGGCGAGCAGACCGGCCAGCATTTAAGGACAGTCAGTGACTCTCAGGGTCGTGCAGGGCTGGCCCTGGGAAGCAGCACTCTTTACATGCTGTTCCCCACACCAATCTGCCTTACCCCATCCTGGCCTCACACTGGAGCCAGCTTGGATTGGTGGAGAAGCATTTCTGTGCATCTCTTCCCAACTCAGTGACCCCACATTAATTGACATGCTGATGGCAACGTTTACACTGGGGAAATTGACAAACGTTACAAATCAGCGGCTCCCTCCCTGTCCACCTCACTCCAGCCCTCCACCTGAGATCTGGTAACCTGGCTGTTAAACATTACCTTGCTGAGGTATGGCTGCTATTAGAACAGGAAGGATGAACACCGTGAATGTATGTCATAGTGGGAAGGCAGGCTGTACCAGCCCAGAGGGACAGGTGCCTCCTGCCACATATGAGAGGCACCGCCCCATTAGGTTACCAGTCCAGCCAATGGAGACTGGTCAGTAGTGGGAGGTTTGAAGGAACACCCCCCACACCCAGGAATTAGTCTCAGGTGGGAGTCTTCATGTTTGAACATCCGTAGGCAGGTGGATGCTCCAGGAGGATATAAAGTTCCTCCCACACAGGGCCACCATGGCCTTGGCATAGGCATTTCCCAAGGACAGGTTCTTGTTGATCCTGGCCTTTTCTTTTGCTGTCTGAGGGGGCCTGCAAACCCTGCAGCACAGATACCCTCAGCACTCCTGTGGGACCTTCCGGTCTGAGAGAGGTGGCCAGGTACTGTGTCCCTGAGTGGCAAATGTTTTGCCTGGAAATGTGACCTCACTTCCTGATGCTGTTGACATCTCCTGTGTGACCCTGCGTTGTTTTTGGCCACAGTTCAGCACTGAGCTCCTTAACGTTTGGTCTGTCTCCCAGAATCATCTCTCCCTCAGATAGCTCTCTGTCTCCAAAATCTTTACTCCCCCAGATGACTGTCTGTCCCCAGGATCATTACTCCCCCGGACAACCGTCTGTCCCCAGATCATCACCTACTCCATCGAGGTAACTGTCTGCCCCAGAACCATACTCCCTCTAGATAACTGTTTCCCTGAGCCATCACTAAGGCACTGACCATCCATCTCCCAGAATCTGCCTGTGAGCCTTCCTGAGACTGTTGGCTGTTTGGTCATCAGGCAAGTTTGGAGCAGAGGCCCCTTGCTTCCTTGGGTGTGCCATGCCCACTGTGGGGCTATCCTCAGACTTGGTCATTTTCATTCTTGGACCACGTGGCCCTCCCATCTATAGACCTTAGTAAGCCTGAGCAGCCACAACAAAATACCACAGCCCATGTGGCTTAAAGAACAGACATTTGCTTTTCACAGTCCTAGGGGATGGTAGTCCCAGATATATTGATAAGCTGTAGGAGATTTGGGTTCTGGTGAGATCTCTCTTCCTGGCTTGCCTTCTGACAGTGTTGTCACATGGGCTGATTGCCATGAGTGTTCATGGAGAGAGAGAGAGTTTCTGGTGTCTCTCTCTCTCTCTCTTTTTTTTTTTTTTGCATTTTTAAGTATATTTTGTTGATAATGCTATTACAGTTGTCCCAGTTTTTTTTCTCCTCTTAATCCCCCTCCTCCCTGCACTTCCCTCACCCTCTAGCATTCTCCCCAGCCTCAGTTAATGTCCATGAGTTGTACATATCATGTTCTTTGGCTTGTCTATTTCCTATACTGTTCTTAACCTCCCAGTCTATTTTATGCTTACCAATTAGGCTTCTTATTCCCTGTACCTTTCCCCCACATTCTCCCCCCGCAACTGATAACCCTCCATGTGATCTCCATTTCTGTGATTCTCTTCCTGTTCTAGTTGTTTGCCTAGTTTTTGTTTGTTTTTGTTTTTTTAGGTTTAGTTGTTGATAGCTGTGAGTTTGTTGTCATTTTCCTGTTCATTGACTTTGATCTTCTTCTATTTTTTAGATAAGTCCCTTTAACATTTCATATAATAAGGGTTTGGTGATAATGAACTCCTTTAACTTTACTTTATCTGGAAAGCACTTTACCTGCCCTTCCACTCTAAATGATAGCTTTGCTGGATAGAGTAATCTTGGATCTAGGTCCTTACCTTTTATGACTTTGAATACTTCTTTCCAGCCCCTTCTTTCCTGTAAGATTTCTCCTGAGAAATCAGCTGATAGTTTCATGGGAACTCCTTTGTAGGTAACTCTCTCCTCTTGATGTTTTTAAGATTCTCTCTTTATTTTTAATCTTGGGTAATGAAATTATGATGTGCCTTGGTGTGTTCCTCCTTGGGTCCATTTTCTTTGGGATTCTCTGGGCTTCCTGGACTTCCTGGAAGTCTATTTCCTTCTCCAGATTGGGGATGTTTTCCTTTATTATTTGTTCAAATAGGTTTTTGATTTCTTGCTCTTCCTCTTTTCCTTCTGGCACCCCTATTATTCGGATGTCGGAATGCTTAAAGTTGTCCCAGAGGTTCCTAAGCCTCTCCTCATTTTTTTGAATTCTTGCTTCTTCATTCTGCTCTGGTTGGATGTTTATTTCTTCCCTTTGCTCCAATGGTTGATTTGAGTCCAGATTCCCTTCCCTTCACTGTTGGTTCCCTGTATATTTTCCTTTTTTTCACTTTGCACAGCCTTCATTTCTGCCTTCATTTTGTGGTTGAGCTCAATCAGTTCTGTGAGCACCCTGATTCCCGATTTCAGTGTTTTGAACTCTGCATCAGGTAAGTTGTGCATCTCCTTGTCCCTTAATTCTTTTTCTGGAGTTTTGAGCTGTTCTTCCATTAGGGTCATATTTCTTTGTCTTGGGGCACCTGTCATGTTGTAAGGGGTGGAGCCTTAGGCATTCACCAGGGCGGGGCAACCCTCTGCTGCGTTGTGGAGCTGTCTGTGGGGCGGTGGTCAGAAAGGGAACATGCCACTTGCTTGATCCACTCTAGCCTCACTTTCCGTCACTTCCCTTGCTTCCCACAAGTGGATTGGGCCCTTTCAGGTGCCGACTCCCAGGTGGGCGGGTTTGTGTATATTCTAGGATCCCATGGGTCTCTCCAATGAACTCTCCTGCGAGGCTGGGAGTTTTTCCTGGCTTCTCAACCCCCACAAGATTTTACATCTAGAGGTTTTTGAGTCTTTAATTCCCTGGTAAGCAAACCACCCCCGCCCCTCGTCTGTGCAGTCCTCTGCCTTGCCCAGGGTATTCTCCGCCCAGCTGCCCATCTCCACCCCTCCTACCGGTCTGGATGAATGTTTCTTGAACTCCTTGGTCATCAGAGTTTAATGCAATTTGATTTTCTGGCAGTTCTGGTAGTTTATTGATTTTAAATAGATTGTTATCCTGCTTTTGATTGTGTAAGAAAGTGACATGTTTCTACCTACACCTCTGTCTTGGCCAGAAGTCCTCCGGTGTCTCTTCTTATAAGGATATGTTTTATATTGACCAAGGTCACACCCTTATGACCTCATGTAATTTTAACTGCATCCTTAGAGGTTCCATCTCCAAATACAGCCACACTGGGGGCTAGGGCTTTAATGCATAATTCTGGGAGGATACAACTCAGTCCCTGACAAAACCCAAGGATATGGAAACAGGACAGACTGGGCTTGAGAAGGGCCTTGCTGCTATGTGGTTGGGGGCTGTCCTTGTAGATTTGGATTCACTCTGAGTCGTGGCAGTAGGGGAGGGTCGGGAGCAGGGAATGCTTTACTCACACACACTGATGGAGGGCAGGGAGCAAGGACAAATATTTCCAGTGAGCCAGCTCTTCCTCTAGTTCCTGAGTGACATCCTTGACCTGGATGCTGAGTGTAGGAGTTGAGTGTGCTGGGAAGTTTGGGCTGATTTCTGTAAAAATCTTCCTGAGTCAGCCAAAATCAGGAGCTAAAATCCTGACTCCGTGGACCACTTGACCACTTGAGGCTCCTTCCCACCCTCTCAAGTGGACCTGAAGTCTGCTAGGCCAAATGGCATTTACTTAAGAATTTAATTTAAGGAGAAAACTCACCAGGCACACAGAAAGGTAGGCACAAGCAGAACTTCGGGCAGCAGCGATGTTCTTTGAAGGGTTATGAGAGCTACATTCTGGTGTCAGCCTCATACATCAAGGACAAGCTCACTGAGGTCAGCAGTTTTGCCATCCATCCATCCCTGGCTTCCACCACTGCCCCCGGCTAGAATAGCCCTTCACTCATTCTGGGTACTCAAAATATCTGTGAAATGAATGGATGAATGCATTGTTCAATAGAGTCCTCCATTGTTTCATAATATATTATAATAAACAAAATCAGAAGCATATGCTTTTTGACACATTCATCAGAAGTGATTCATGTCCAACAAATGTTTTATAAGCAAAGTGCATTGGACACATGAGGCTTTTGTTGGTGAGAGTGATAATGATCATGTACATTTTGATTAAATGGGATCCCTCAAGCAGACAAAGACACACCAGGTATTCAATTTCACCTTATTCAAACAGTTGTTTTTTGTATTGATGTATATTATTATCTGCCAGTAACTTTCTCCCCCTTGCTTCTGCTCTCCTCCCTTCTTTCCTTCTCTTTTAACGTTTTTTTTTTAATTCACAATCTTCTTATCAATCAATTAAAATATCCATTTACCATAGGAACCTCAGTTGGCTCATTCCCCAAAATGATTCTAGAAAGCAGAACAGAACCCTTATAATGACAAAATTTATTGATGTCACGGGTATTTTCAAGGGGACAAATGTTCCCTGAATTCCTGTTTCCTCCTGGGATGGGATGGAGGATTGCTCATAATGTGTTTCCTGCTCTATGGCTCTCTGCCTGTCCATCTCTATCCATTGAGTGTGTTTTCTTCTGCTTCTTTGATTCATACCTTTAAGTTATTTGGGAAACAAGTGGAGATTACCCTTCTAAACTGCTGATTACAGGAGAAAAGAGCTGTACTTTTCCATGGAATTAGTTGATGACTTACTTTGTTCCTTCTAAAAAAATGGTATTTTAGGAATAGCCAGATAACTAACACGGGTGGGATGTGATTCTTGAGTGCTGTGTGAAGGGAACTAGTTAATCCACAGATTAGGCATTGGTCTGACCCCACAGACATGGTGTTGTCAAGTATTTTCTTCTCTATTTTTATTGGCGAGTGATTTAGACACGACTTCCTCAGAACCTCAGCCACAGTCCCATTCATCTGGGTCACATGGTGGCAGGGGCTTTGACGGGCACAGGGCATGGCCCCCCACCTTTCAGACGGAACCGTGTGGAGCCGCTTCTGGATCCCTTCCAGAGCAGCCGCTGCTCTGCCTCCTGATCACTTAATCCATCAGCAGGAAGGCCCAGGGATATAAAACATCTCGTCCTTTCAAGTGTTTCCAGATATGAGAACAACCCATCGCCTTGGTTCTTTGCGAATCTGTCCTCTTCCAGAAGAGGAATGTGGAATCAGAACCAGCTGAGGTTAGGGTGGGCCAATCAGCAGTTTGTATTGAGAAAACCTAAAAATTATATTTAAACCAATTGCTACGGTTCAGCTTTTAGCAGCGTGTGAATAGCTTTGGGACTGAGGTGATGGGGCAGGCTGAGGAAGCGATCAGACTAGGGCTCTCCACCCCAGCTCAGCCCGTGTCTTCATCTGTGACGTGGGGCAGTGAATTAAAGCACGTGCTGTAGATGCTGTGAGGATTGGTGAGAGCACACGTGAAGTGTTGTTACTAAGAGCCTGGCTCCGAGTGAGTTTCTGAAGAATTTATTTTGAGGTATGAGGGTGTGAATACTCTGGGGAACATGTCTAGTGGAGTGGAGTTGCTTCATCCACATGGTGGGAAGCATCATGACTGAGCCGTCAATGCCTTGGGAGTGTCTATCGAGCGCGCTGGGAGAGGCTCATGGAAGGTCACACCTACTGGGTTTAGCAGACAGCTGCCCTCAGTGCCCATGACTCCTGCATTAGCAGCCAGTGGACATTCCAATCCTCATTTCTGCCCCAAGATGAAAAAAAGCCCTTTCTCACACTTTCCCACATAATCAGCAAATGGAGCCCAGTAAAGGCTCGTTTGGAACAAGTACATTGTCCTTTCTCGCAAGACACCTCCCTGACCCCTAAGCCCTGGGTTCTCTGTGGCCAAGGCAGGTGGAGGTCCTGCCCGTCAGATCCGGGGAGCGCTCTGGTTGCTCCGTGGGAGGTTGGCTGATGGCTTTTTAATTGGACGCCAAGTCTGTTGACATAAAGAAAGAGTCAACAACATCCAATGTGGAGGGGGCGGAGGGCAAGATAATTTTTTTTTGCATTTTAATGCTTCCAGGAAACTTGTGTTAGCTTTTTCTTTTAATTTTATTTTTCTTTCCTGTTTGAGAAATGTTGAGAAGCTTAGAAATGGTCTTAGGATCTTCATAACAGCGATTTTTTTTTCCAAGTTAATTTTGGCAGGACAAAAGTTGTTTTAGTCTCACTTTGGTTGATAAATGACACTTGTTTTAATTTTATATTGTGGAGAATTGATTCAAGATGACTTGTAATGTTTGGAAGGACGATGCCTAATACAGTTCCTGTTTTGACTAGTCCAAAGAAATTCTTGTGTGAGATAATGAGGCCTTTAATTTAGATTATGTTACAGGGGATCTATGGACAATTATGGAGACTGGCATGAGTTCTGGAGTCCTACGGTCAGAGTTCAATCCCAGCTCATCGCTTCCTAGCCAGGTGACATGGGGCACAGACCCCAGCTCGCTGGGTACCAGCTTTCTCATCCATAAAATGGGATACTCGTGCTCACCCCGGCTACCATGAGGGGCAAGTGATATGATGGCTATAAAGTGCTCATCCCCGAGTGGGGGCCTGGCCCATTATGTGTGGCAATGAGTGTGTCGATAACTGGTCTTTTTTCTTCACATGCTTCTCTCTGTCTCTCTGTTCCTGATTCTGTGTGCATCTCTCTCTGTTGCTATCCCTGTGTGTCTCTCTCTTTCTCAATTGAATCATCTCCCTTAGGTGGTGGGCGGCTGGTGGGGGTCCTATAGAGAGAGAAGGAAATAGAATGAACATGAGATAGCGCAGCGGTGCCAGCATTTGAGCCCGGCTACTGATTTTATTAGAACCTTCCAGCCAGAGGTCAAGTCTCAGTGTACTAAAGCTGGCAGCTTCATCTATTCAATCAGAAGACTCTCTTTAAAAAATATTAAAAACACTTGTGATTGCATTTGACAGATTCTTTTTTAAAGAATCTGATATAAATTCAGTTTCCTGCGTATAAAGACATAGCACACCCATCTCTCACAGAGGAAAGGCTGAGCCCCCTGTGTTGGGCAGCAATTCCAGTGCCCTGATTGTAGACCTGGTGTTCATCACTGAGGGTGTCTCTGTCCAGGTGAAGCCCTCCTGAATGCCAGCTTAACCCCTCAGCTCCAGGGACCATGCCTCCAGCTGACAAGTCTAAATTAACATCAGTCTTCTAGAAGGAAGGGCAAAAGAAGGGCATGTCCCAGCAGGATCACCTCACCTGTGAAATGAAGACGGCCGCCTTCACTTAGTTCTGGGAGAATGACACAAGACTCAATGTTAGCACAACTTAAAATGTAAAAACAAAAAACAAAAAGCAAAAAACCACAACTCAGTGCAAGTCATTGCTTTTCCCTGATCTGTTGTTCTTAAACATCAACCTTCAGATTTTATAAATGCAGAGATTTTATTGCATGAATCTCTTTGTGCGTTTTGTGTAACTGGCTCCGTTACATGAAATACATAAGGCGATTCACGCAATTAAAGTTTCCCTAAAACAAGAACAGAGTTTAACCCTACTTGAGCATTGAGAAGACAGGCTCTGCCCTGCATCCCCATCACTCCAGCCCATGTGTGAGGTCTGCTTCTGATGTGAACATCTCCAGATGGGATGAACGTGCTTACCTGGGTCCCCTTTGTGGCTGATCCTGTGTCCCCATGACTACACATTTGTTTGGGTGTTGCCCACTGGCTGCCCCCTGAGATACCCTGCACACTGACCAGCCTGTTGTGCGTTAAGGCTGAAGCCTGGGCAGCTCGGCTGTGAAAGTGCCTCTGTGTCCATCCCAGCTCATCACAAATTGAGGCTATTCCTCTGGGTTTCATTTTTGACCAAGTGAAATGTCAACTTTTTTTTTTTTTAAATCAGGAAGTCTTTTAAATAGATTTTCACCAGTAGACCTTAGGTCACAGGAAAAAATCCAGGGCAGAAGTATTAGACAAAAACTCTCATTTGGCTTTGCTGAAACTGGTTATATCCATCCAATTACTAGTCTGCCCAGTGCAACCCCGAGACTTTTGAAAACCCAACCAGAAACTCTACTTAGAGTGCTTGGGGAAATCTTTGCTAATACAACGTCGTGAAGTTTGCAAGCATAAAGATGTTTTAGAAAAATGTCTGCTTCCCTTCTGAAGCCCTAATGCCTCTTTATCAAATACCTTCTGCCTCCGTTCCAGCTGGGGTTGCTCCAGAGCCATCTGTGTGCCCTCCTAGGCTCTTCTGGAAAGAGCTGTCTCCCTGTGACCCAACATTGGCCTGAGTTGGGGAGAAATCCCTCCACCCATCCCTTGGGAACTTCAGGCACTGAGAACCCAGGAGCATCTTTCTCTTTTGACAACCTTGGGGCAGTGGTGGGACATGTCCCGGGCCAAGACCTTGTATCTGCAGGCCCTCTGTGTTCAGCTTTTTACACTGCCCCCCGCTTTCTCCTTCCCACATGGACTTTTCTTCAACCTAAGCTACGACTGAAAAAATTTATTCAAATACTTTAAACTGAATTAACTTTGCTTTTCTGACCCAATTAGGACATTTTAAGGAGAGTATTCATGTGTTGTAATGATTTTACTTCTTTTTTCCTGTTTATCTTGAGCACCGCCTTCATAATTGATGATGGCTTTTTTTTTTGTTAGTTTATTTACTGAAATGTAATATATAGTCTAAAGAGTAAGTATAATACAAAGGAATAGTAATAAAACAAATACGTTTGAGCCCATACTACACTTTAAGACATGGAAATATCAATACCTTTGATGGTTTCTGTACTCCCCCTCCGACCCCGCCCACACCATGCCTTCATCTTGAATTTCCTGCTTCTAGTCCCTGTGGTTCCTTACAGTCTGGCCGCATACGGATGGCAACTTAAGCACACCCTGTTTCCTGTTGGGTATTTTAACTTTATGAAAATGAAATTTCATTTTATTTAGTCTTTGTGACTTGCTTTTTTCATTATTATGTTTTAGATGCCCATCTACATTGATGTGTGCTGTAGTTCAAATATTTTTACCCTGCATACCATTTCTTCATATGAAAATACATCAGTTTGTCCCTTCTCTTGTCCATTTAGCTTTTGACTTGTTCTAATTTTTGTCGCACCACACGTTCTTCACACATTCTTCTAGAAACCTTCTTGTTCATATCCCATGAAGGAAATGTGAGAGTTTCTGTAGAGTATATATGTCCAGGAGTGGACATACTGAATGGCTGGATAACAACCAGTGTCACGAAATGCATTTGCATCCAGATCGAACTGCATGCCCTTTCCCATCGCTACCCTGTCCCTGTCAACACTTGATGTTAGTGGATATAGTAGTGGTTCCAATCTGGCAGCTCTCACCCAGAGTTAACATTCTGTGGCCATGGACACAAACTCGTCCTCTTGGCTCTATCAGCAGAGGCCCTGCGTGAAGATGGGGCGGCGCCTTATGGCTTTTTCTTCCAAAGCCAGGCCTATGTCCCTTCTGGAGCTTTGTGCTTCCCAGCCTTCCCTGGTGGTCGAATTGTGAGAGGCACGGAATGATTTATTTGCCATGCTCTCCTTCACTCCATTCCTTTACCAGGGCAGCGAAGAGAAGCCTTGTTAATGTCCGTCTTCTCACTTTAATTTTTTTGTGTGTCTTTCAGGAGGGACCACAGCTCATATGTGTTTAGATAGCTGTCAACCCCCAGACCTGCTTTTTGACACCAAAGTTTATTTATCTCCTTTTAAAATATGTATTATTTATACACAGTGGAAGATATTTGTTTGCTTGCTTTTGATATGAAAATATTGAGTTCTTAAACTGATCTTCCAAATTCTAATAAATCTAAAGCTCTTATTATTATCAGGGCACAGAGTTAAGTGTAAGACTAGGGCATGTATTAGAGAAAGTTAAGAAAATCTTCTTTCTTTGTTTCATGTAAAATTATTTTTTTAAGCTGGAATTTATCAGTGGCTATGTTTGTGGATTAATGCCTTTTCACTGTAAAAGAAAAAAAAAAAAGGTGTTACACCTTCAATTTCCAATCATTCCTGCAATTACCTTTGACCTATACTTTAGAAAACAAGAAAAAGCACTTGCCGAAAGATGTTATCTTTCCCAGGCTCTGCACCACTACCTTCTGGGGCTGGGGGCAAAGGATGGAAACATGATACGCTATTAAGCAATACCCACTGATAAATATCATAGTATAGTTTTGTTCTAGAAATGTAGAAAATAATAGATTTCTTTCCTTGGAGAACCGTAGTCTTATCAGGCAATTATTACTTGACTAATTGGTTCTAAGTAAGTACAAAGTTGAGTTATTGGCTAATCTGGACCCTAAAAAATGTAGTAGTCAATTGTTTAGATGTCTCCTTTGATTGGCATCACCTATGTCCTAAATAACTGTGGTTTTATTGAAGTCAATATTGTCTGCAGTTATCATGCCTTGAGTGAAAACTTTGGCATAACCGTTAGGATAATTGGGCATTGGGGATTATTAGAAGTCTTTATTATGTGAAAATGCCTAAATAACATCTGTTCCAACATTCCTGTTTTTCAGGGCTGCTTTGTAGTTGCCATGTCTTCAGGGACCTTCAAAACAAGAAACAAAGAAATTCAATATAAACCGCACTTCATGTAAAGCCCTTTAAACCCATCAAGTGAGTGTGCCCTGGATCTTGGTTAGCCGAAGCCTTAGTGAAGGGAGGACTTACCCACTGCATGTGTTCCCCCCAGTTTTTATACAAACACTCAGCATAGCTTCTCTGCTTTTTCTACTTCCAGTAGTAAGTGAAATTTAAGAACATTTACTGAGGCTGGTTTCTCACCAACCTAAAAGGATCTTTGACTCTCAACATAACACTAACCTTTTAATCCCAGGGCTCAGGCACTCAGAGTAGCTCCTAAATACTTTTGTTTGTATAGCTTTTGTATAACTTAGCACCCAGGTTGCTCTTGAAATGTAGTATTCTTTCCCAAGAAAGGTACAATTTTTGGTGCAACGTGGAGGGGAATGGTTTTGTTGGCTGGGATGGGGTTAGGGGCTGCCACCAGGTATCGGAGGCCACTTGCCATGCCGTGATCATTCTCCAAGTGGTAGAGGAGTCAGAGTCTGCCCCTGCCTGGTCCCTGGGCTCTGGCCCTTGTGCCACAACCTGTAGAGGACACTGCACCACCTGAGCTGTAAACAGATGTGGGGCGTGAGTTAACCAGCATCAAGCCTGCCTGACTTTGAAGGGAATAATGTGGGGACAGTGGTGGCAGTTGTGTGTGGGGAGCTGGAGGCGCAGATTCTCTAAGATAAGTCTGTGTGAAGGCAGGTCAGCCAGGTTGGAGGCTGGAGAATGGAGACGTGCTGCACGCAGGTTCCGGGAGGAGTCAGATGCAGGTTCAAGCTCTTTTCTCCTGATGTCGCCCATGTGTTTCTCATTGTCCCCCACCACGTCTGGGGCATTAGCACTTCCTACTGTGGGGGAGGGGAATGGCTTTCTGGCCCTGAGACCAACTCTGTTCCTCAGCTGGAGGCAGGGAGCCGCAGAGAGCAGTGCCGATGGCCTGCCTCAGCTGGCCTTGGTTTAAATGGTAAATCTTATGTTATATGCATGTATACATAAACAAATCATATGTTATATATAAATATAGATATTTACTACACAACATTTATAGTAAAATGCCATAAATCTCATTCTATTATTTTGCTTTTCCCCTTCAGTAGTCTACTTTGAAGATCTTCCATACTACAAAATATTCATGTAGCCTGTGGTTTCTGATTGCTGCCTACTCACTGTTCCATAGTGTGCAATGATATTTTACTTATCTTTTGCCAAAGCACTGACATTTAGAAACCCCCCAACCCCCTGTCACCAGGCAAGATGCTGGGGGGACATTCTGGTGCATGCATCCTTATGTTTTCTCTACTCTCTGTTCCTGGGAGCGGAATTGCTGGACCAGACAATATATAGGGCCCAGCACAAATAATGCCCCTTCTTTACTACAAAATCATAAGCATGTAATTCTGTAACATAACAATATCACACTGAAGCACTCCACATGACATTTTAGGTGAAATGTTTAAATTAAAACTATAAATTATTACATCCATATTATTACCCTACCAACCACACTGAAGCAGACCTTATTTC
This sequence comes from Mormoops blainvillei, assembly GCA_004026545.1. NCBI lineage: Eukaryota > Metazoa > Chordata > Mammalia > Chiroptera > Mormoopidae > Mormoops > Mormoops blainvillei. The sequence continues at coordinate 110,428 of PVJD01000688.1, forward strand.
TACCGGACCCTGTATATGCATTGAATTTAACTCAGTGGTGCTAGTTTGGTCACCAGAATGCTGTGTGTCAAGCCAAGGACCACCTCAAAACAAGGCTTTTTTTTCCCCTGCTACTTATCTGCCAACACCTGTCAATCCATCTTTCAAACAGTTGCTAGCCTGAAGGGTGCAACTTGAGATCTTGTTGTTTTAATTTTCAATTCTCTAATTATTAATGAACCAGAGCATGTTTTCACATCTTGTTAACGTTTTGGATTTCCTTTCCATGTGAGTTGCCTCTTCATGTTTTTTGCCTCCATAGCTAATATGTTTTTTCTTTTTGATTTATAGGCATTTCTTGCATATCCTAGATAATATGGTCCCTTGTTGGTTTTAGATATCGCAAATATATTCTCCCAATCTGTTATCTGTTGCTAACTTTGCCCATGTGTTTTTCATTAAAATCTATCCCTATTTAGTGTAATAAATTCAACATATTTTTCCTTTGATTAGATCATTTGTTTTCAATCTTTCTTGCCTCATGAAAATGTATTTTAACATATAAATCTTACTTTAAAGACTATTCTAGATATGTCCACACATTTTTAAATATAATGTTTTCATGTTGCTCAGTTCTAAGTATTTCACAATTTCCTTTTAAGCAAAATGTATATTATTGAGATTCTAAAAATAGGGAAAGTTTCTGATTTGTACTTTTTTAATGAATTTCTAGTTTTATTCAGAGTAGTCCAAGAACATAGTTTTATGGCACTGGTTCCTCAAAATGTATCGAGTATTGATTTGTAGTCTATTATATGCTCAGTATCTGTAACTCTTTCTTGTATGCATAGGAAGAGTGCTTCTCGAACGCTCTGTGGTGAAGAACCAGCTCTTTTGTTTGTTTCATTGCCTTAATTTCCAGTCTGTCACTTTCCATTCCCGTTGGACCTGCAGGAGGTCACTCATTGCTCCAGTTCTTCCAACTCATATGCTGTCCCTCCTCTGACTCATGTCAGTAGGTGTGAAATGGTATTTTGTTACAGTTTTCATTTTCTTGCCTTCAATGTATTTATTGGTCATTCACATGCTTTCTTTTATTAAACGTTTATTTAAATCTTTTGCTCAGTTAAAAAATTGTTTTTTTATTGTTGACCTTTCAAAATTTTTACACAAACACATCAAACATACATGCTACAATATTTTTCCAAGTTTGTGAGTTATTGATTTATTTTCTTAATAATCATTTTATTAACAGAAAAATTTAATTTTGATGAAGTTGGAATAACCAGTTTTACTTTTTTGTGGGTTCTACTTTTTGTGTCTGGCCTGAGAAATTCTGTCTACCTCAAGCTTGTGAAAATATTATTTTTTTTCTAGAAATGTTACGGGTTTTATTTCACATTGAGGTTTGTGATCAACCTTGCATTAATTTTCGGGTGTGGAGCAAGATGAGATTCACATTCATTTTTTTCTATTTGGCTATCTATTGTCCAAACAATATTTATTAAAAATACCTTATTTTCCCCATTTCATTGACTTGGTATCTTGGACAAAAATCAATGGGCACTATACATGGTAGCCTTTTTTGGTTCTCCCTGTTCTGTTCTGTTCTGTCAATCATTTATCTATTCTTATGTCAAAAATTAACAAGTGGCTTTGTAGCTTTATAGTAAGTCATGAAATCAGTGTTAGTCTTCTAAATTTGTTTTTTTCAAGATTTTTTTTACTACTTTACATTTCCATGTAGATTTTAGAATCAGCTTATCTATTTTTTAAAAAGATTTGTGGTATATTGACAGTGTTCTCATTGAATTTGAGGAACATTGACATTTTGACAAATTTTAAATGTCCATGTCTTCTGTCAAACGTACTAATACTTTTAGTGTATTCTTACATTCTTTGATAGATTTTTTTGCCTATTCCATGTTCACATTATGAAGAATTTTATAACTCAAGTTCTGGATGAATATGGATTTATTTTCCCCTTTTATTGTGTTCCTTTTTATATAACACTTCTCCAAGTTATTTGTTCACTCTTGCTTTGCATATTTCTTGTAGAATCTCCCTGGACTTTTGTTATCATCATCATCATCATCATTATTATTTAGTCTTTTTCCAAGAATGTTTCCAAGGTGGATCTTTCTGTATCTAATCTTAAGGTTTTGTGTGTCTGAGGATATTTTGAGTTTTCTATCACATTTCAATAAGAATTTGATAGAAGGTACAATGGTAGATTGAAAGATTCCCCTTTCATTAGTTAAAAAATATTAATTCATGTTTTCTTATATCCTCAGTTGCTGCTGAGGATCCTGATGACAATGTGCTTTTTGTTTATTTGTAGGTGATCTGCTCTTTTTCTCTTGAAGGTATTCAAACTTCTGTTTTGATACTCTTACATTTCCATACAATTTGTCCAGGTGTAGGTCTGCCTTTCCTAACCTATTTTGTTCCCTTTAAGTGCTTTCAATAGAAGACCTTTCATTTCCATTTTGAATAATTTTTTTTCCTTGATTTTCTCTCTATTTACAACTTCCATTATGGGAATGCAGACAAGTTTAATTCTATATTCCTCACCTCATAAGTTTTGCTTTATGTTTCTATTTATGCTTCCTTTAAGATGACTTCTGGTGGAATTTTTTAAGCTGGTCTTCTGTTTTATCTGAAGTTAATCTGCACACTCATCTCTTGTGTTTCTTATTTCAATCATTACATTTTCCATCATGTCAATATTTCAAATTTTTTAGTCTGGAAACAGACTGCCTGAGTTCAACTCTAACTCTGCCATTTCCTTCAATCTTTCTTTCCTCCCTCCTCTGTCCTTCTGTCCTTCTCTCCTTCCCTCACTTCTCTTTCTTTCCCCTGGTCCTCTGTTTCTGATTTCATTCTGTAGTATTAGAGAAGAATTCATTTACTTTCTCACTCTTTGTACAAATCAGGAGTAAGTTGAAGTGTGTATACCTTCTTTAGTGGCTTCACTGTGATAAAGAGTGACAGTCCACTCCAACCATCACCAATGTTCAGCCTTGTAGTACTCTTTTCATTACCATATATTTACATTTTACTGCCCTCCTTTAAAATTTTGTAAAGTACTGTATATGAAAGGTTTAAAGACCAAGGAAAATAAATAAATACAGTGATGCTATTAAATGAAGGGAAGAAGACAATTCTATTGAGGTGCATTTAAGAGATATAATCAGAACCTACCCACACTGAGATAAAGGGTTCGGACATCCAGGGCTTCTGCCCAGGTGACAGTGCAGATAAAATCCCAAGAACAGGGTGATGACTTCTGAATTTATTATTTACAATACATCTAATCTTTATTTGGTGATAAAAAAGCATTTGACTGAAATTGTGTTGATAAGCATTTTTCAAATTCTGATAATTTCTGGCTTTTTCATGGATTGCACATTCACAATACATTTTGTTGTATTGGAGTGTTACAATTGGAAAAACATTACATCTATCCCAGGCACTCTTCCACACCTGTTGGGGTAGGTTTGCCAGTTTTCATGATATGTGTATAACCATCTTTGAAGAGCTCAGAAGGAAGTGAAAGAAATTGGGAAATTAGAGGTGAACTTGACCTTACTAAATTAAGATGTATTGAGGCAAATATCTGCAGCCTAGCTCGCAGTGAGGAGAGACTATCTTTGCCACAGGATGGTGCGATCTTGGAAGGGCCTTTTAGGCCAGTTCTGCTTTGATTTTGTCTGATCACTAATTTCAAATTTTAGAGTGGAAATAAGTGCTCTTTAATGAAAAGTGTTCTAGTGCATTTGAAACCCTGTCAGTAAATATGAGCTGAACCTTGTTTTAATTTTCTTCAGCTTATTGGGGTAATATTGGTTAATAACATTATATAAGTTTCAGGTACACGATTTTATAATGCATCATCTGTATATTCCATTTGGTGCTCACCACCCAAAGTCTAGTCTCCCTCCTTCATCACATATTTGACATCTTTTGACCCTCTTTGCTCTTCGACCTACCCCGTTCCCTGTCTGGTAACCACAATACTGTTGCCTGTGTCTATGAGTTTGTTTACCTGTAAGTTCATTGGTTGCTTTCTATTTTATTATCAAACAGATGAGTGAGATCGTATGGTTCTTGTCATTTCTCATCTGACTTATTTCACTTAGTATAATGGTCCTAAAGCCGTTCATGTTACCACAATGGCAATATTTTATCAGCTTCGTGGCTGAGTAGTATTCCATTGTATGTATGTACCACATCATTTTTATCCAATTGTCAGTCAAAGAACACTTAGGTTGTTTCCATGCCTTGGTTATTGTGAATAATGCTGAGTGAATACGGGGGTACATACATCTTTACAGATAAGTGTTTTCGAATTTTTCGACAGATACCTAAAAGGAGGATTGCTGGGTCATATGATGGCTCTATTCTTCATTTTTTGAGGAACCTTTATGCTGTTTTCCATAGAGCCTGCACCAATTTGCGTTCCCATCTGCAGTGCCTGAGGTGGACCGAATTTTCTCACAGGGGCATAGAGTAGGATGAGGTCATGAAGCGAGTGGGCGCTTCTACCCTCTGCACACAGCGCTTCCCCGTGGGCCGCTCATGACCATCCCCACCGTGTACTCGCCTGAAAACGTGGCACCCTCCGCTCTGATTTCTGCTTTCCTCCTGAATTTTCAAAAGCTCTTTGGAAACCAGTTCAGACTTTCAAACTCATCTGACAAATCAATCATGCATGTGAAAACTAAACAAAACTTCAAGGTAAGACTTGCACAGTGTTAGACGAGTGTTTTGTAAGTGTCTCAAGAATAAAACTACAATTAATTTTGAAGAAAAGTAGCCCAGAATCAATTAAATTTCTGAAAAGTTGAAACAGAGGCCTAATAAATACATTTTTAAAAATCTTATTAAAATACAGAATTCATTTCTTATATTATTTTTAGTAGCACTTTTGAGCAAACATATTAAATTATATTAAGCCAGAAACATGTGTGATGAAGAAAGCAGTATATTTATGAATCACAGAAGTAACTACACTTCTACATATTAAAGAACAAATTATGAATAAAATGGGAACAGATGTAATAATGCCCATAAACATAATTTCATAAAATATTTTAGCATAGTAGAATTTTATAGGCTGAAAAACTGCCCTTCTATATGCTGGCAGAGCCACCTAAGCCAAGGCCACTATGATTAGTTGTTCAAAGTTTGTCGTTCAGTTTGAAATTTCTGAGCTGTCAGCAAACACACTTTCTGCCATTCAGCTCTATTCCTCAAGCAATGTTTTGTGCCTCTTTTTTACTTCATCGTGTTTAATTCAGCACACTTTTTTGTTTTGTGCCTGACTTGGAAAAGTAGGACACGTTTAGTTTTTGACGGTATCTTTTTGCACTTGGAGTGGGAGGGCTGTCTGTAAGCATCTCTTCAGTTGGTCTCCACTTTTGACATTTTTCCTTTGTGACTCCAAAACAAGGTCGTGAGGAGCACTTACTTGGAGATGTCAGGCTTGAGTTAGCCTTGGACACACGCAAATAGCTTAAAATGCTGAAATATTCAAATAAGTTCCGCGGAAGCATGACTGCAGCGCCGCGGCTGAGGTACCAGTGATATCTCGAATCTGCCTTGCTCACGTCTTGAGAACTGTCATGCGGGCTGGAACCGTCTGACCCAGCAGCACAACTTCTACACTACATATTTATGGCATGCAGTAAACCTCTGCTTTGGTTTTGGAGTTGGTGGGAGGAATGAAAACTGCACATAAGCCTGCGCCAAGGCAGGGGGTGAGGAGGCCCTAAATTTGCATCATCAGAACAAGGTGGGATGCTTCCATTTCAGCTGCCCTACCCTGTCCTTCCTTGTTGGTTTACAAAGATTTCTAACATCGAGTAGACAACACTGAGTGAACTTTATTGCTGATACACTGAGACCTTGCAAGGTAATTAGCAAGCATCTTGCATGTCCGAAAGCTGTAGAGAGATGAGCTATAATCTTTCAAGCATTGAAATATCTCTTTCCCTTTAAAGATGATTTTAATCAAAGCTGTCATTAAAGCAGAAGTCTTTGTCTGATTTAGAAGGTCACAGTGCAGGGCCTCTCCTAAGGCATGTAGATGCCACTCTGCTGAGGGCACAGCCTGGGACTTTCCCAGTAGCCAAAAGCATGTGCCCATATATTCCTTCCTTTCTCCACAGGCACTAAGGACAAGGGTGTCAGGAAGTCCTTCCCCTTAGAATTGAGCCGAATCAAGAAATCATTTCTTAGATGTGATCAAATAGGTGGACATGTAACCACATCATCCTCACCGAACGCCATGCTCAGACTTAGTCACCAGCCCTCACAATGCTGGATACCTTAGCTCTCACAGTTCCAACTCACACTCTTTTCACAGAATCAGAAATGTCATCCGCTGGAAACATGGGTTAAAAAGTTTCTTTCAGGTGATAAATGAATAATGTGGGTCACCAGAACCATAAGCTGATGGTTTTGATCTGGGAACATCTCCTTCGTTTGTGAAGCGGTAACAATATTGTGAGCATTGGCTACTGACCTTCCATTTTAAGAACCAAAAATTATATTATATTTCTTATTTAGTGTTTGAGGTTTTCGATGATTTACAAGTACATTTCTAAATCACCTGATTCCACATTTATTTTAAAATTACCTTCCCCATTAATCATGGCTGTTCTGCATGTCTGTCAGACTATTCTGTGGGGTGATACTATTCTTATCACTGAATGAAGTGTTATTTAGGTACACTTATTCCTTAAGTGGTGGGAAAAAGAAACAGTCTTCTAATCCAATGGGAATAAATCTCACTCAAATTTATGTTTCTGTTCATTTAAGAAATATTAAAGACAATACTTCATGCTCAGTGGAGAGGACCACATGCTGTCATAGCAAACACACTCTTTCATGTTGCCAGGTGACCCTGTGACTCAGATTGCCCTGTCATCTTTCTCAGGGAGACGTTTACACAGCAGATGTGTGGGCCACATGCCCCTGACGGCATCAATGAGCAGATGCCAGGTCCCTTGGCAATCAGTCTCTCTTCCCTCCAAGTTCCATTCCTCGCCTAGTAGGTGCCTGTGCTAGGGCTCCACGGAGCCAGAGTCAAGAGCACAGATGCTGAGGGTCGACTGGTTTGAATTTCAGCTCCTTCACTCACAAGCTGTGTGACCTCTCTGTGCCTCAGTTTTCTCATCCGTAAAGTGGGAATATCTCACAGTCTTATTGTGAGACTCCAGGGTCTCTGTATTTGGGAAGCACTTTGAGGAGTAACTGGAACACAGAAGGTGTGGCATTAAGTATTTGATAGAATAAATAAGATATCAATGTGAATAAGAATAAGGCTTTGGTCACTGAGATCTCTTTTAGCTTGCTTCAGAACAGTGGTCAACAGACAGTGCCATCTGTGTTTTGGAGTGACAATAATTTCTACAAAATGATGCTGGAAAAGGAATTGCAGGTCTTGGAAAGCCCTTGCAGCACCCCTTTCCCACATAGGTGCTCTCCTCACTCACTCTCTCACCTTCACAGTTCCGAATGAATGAAGCCCTGCTTCCTTCTTCACTTGTTCTTCATCTTTCTCTTTCTTCTCCGCATACCTTAAACTCAGGCACTATGGTTTTTAAATCAATGTGACTCCTTAAGAATGCTTTTCTCAAAATAGCAGGCCTCCTAGGCAGAAGTGTGTGACACTTGGGTTCCTTGCATGGGTCATAAACATCCACTTTGATCCCTGTCACCTGCCAAGACACAAGGAGTAGAATTTAGGGAAACTTGAGAACAAGGTGGGTTTTGAAGTTACCAACTCAGTCATTTTTATTTGGCCCAGGGTGAACCAGGACACCTCAGGGACTGGCTGGAATATTTTGTGTGAAGTATACCAGGTACAAAGGGGCTGGGCTATAGTGTGTTCCCCTAAAATCCAGAGGACCATAGGCAGGTATGAGCTTGTCAAGGTGAACTGGGTTCTTATCTAAAGAATTGAGGGAATTGAGAACATTGGCAGGTGGTAGTGAGAATATCCAACTGGTGGTTGAAAACAACATAAAACAGAAGCAGAAACAAAGCAGGTGAAGATACTCCTCCTTAGGGTTTGTACCTGAAGGAATTTTCCTTGGGGATTCCCTCTTCTCAGTCGGTGGGCTCCACTGAGTGATGTGGTGGGGAGGCTGTTGTGCGCTGCCCCCTTCTCAGGCTGGTGGAGTCTTGACAGTGATGTTGAGCTGACTGGTGCTGGGCTGTCTTTCTGCCACATTCTGGACATGAGGACCTGCAGACTGAGTGTTTTACTGCCAAATGTCCCATTGTTGGTTCTGTAAGAACCTCACACGCTGGCTGTATGTTCATGGTCAGAGAAGGTTGTTGAGAAGCTGTCATATTTCATAGGGCTTCCCATCTACAATGTTTGGAGGGTTTAAGATCATGATGCAGATACTGTGTGCAAATGAAGGCTACATTTGTAGCCAGGGTGAAGGAGAAAGGTTTAGTTGAAACTTTAGAATACTCCAGATACAAATTTATCTCTGTAAGAATGTGGGCCTTAGGAGAGAGTAAAGATGAAGACAGAGTAGGAGTAACAGCTTTTTCTTTGCAAACTAATTTAAACCACTTTTTGAGAAATGGGATTCAGGTAGGAATGATCTGGAAACAATTTCTCACAAGAAGGTAGAGGAGGCAGGATCATCCATGCAAAAGCTGGGACTAAAGACAGAGAACCAATGGAGTGGATTCAGCACTCACCAATGGCACGGCTTCCGTCAGAACTGGCAGAGGGGCGCTCACTAGGACTCTTCTGACTCTGAGCTTGGGAGAGCTGTTTGGACCCCATTGTTACACTGGCCACTGAGCTCGTGTTGTCGTTTGACCCAGGACGTCCTGACCCTCCCAACAGGGACCAGAGGAGAGAGCTCTGTTCTCAACTCTCCTATCTTATGACTGTTGTTCTCAGATAAATAGAATTAGGAGGAGAGGAAAATACATGTTCAAAGGCATCTCTATAGCATCCTTTTATCCTTAGCTCCAAATAAATTGCCTGTTAAATTGCCATTTGTCTTTTTAGAATCTTAATTCAAACTTTCCAAATTCAAGTCCAACACAATATAGTGTGTGTTTAAAGAATGCTTAGTGTTCATGCACATTTTGAGTCATTTTTTAAAACATCAGAAGGTACATGTTGTCTTTCAGTGTAACACTTCAGGAAGTGTTTTGAAGGTGTAACATCTTTCTCCAGTGGATAGCACAGGGTATGGTTTCAAGGAGCCCCTGAAAAACTAGGGGGAAACCAACATAGTGTTACTTAGAAAGGACTTAAAACAAGTAGAGAGAAACAGCAGTCAAGTCCAAGGAGGACATGGGAGACGGATGTGTGTTGGGAAGGGCAGAGAGACCAGACAAGAATATGGCCGCTTGCTACTGAGGGCAACACAGGTCCCAGGTCTATGCCAGAGGTGTCTGGAGTTGCTCGAAGGCACAGATTAGGAATATCCACAGGGGAAGCACAGTCTCCAATGTGCGGAAGCTCCTCCTTGGAACTGGCTTCAAAACTGCCTTGTGAATATGCAGCATTTTATTTAACAGAAACTTAAAAAAATTTTCAGTTTACAGAATTCCCCAGTTGGGTTACATCAGTCGATAAACTTTAAATGGCTTTTGCCATTTCCCAAAGTCAAAATGCATTTTCCTATATAACGGTGTTTGCAAACCCCTGAGGTTTGGCATATCAATGAATCCCACGGAATCCCAGGCTTTTCATCTGTGAAATATAACAACAACTTAACCACCAAATTGAAACAAACATGGAGAAAAGCAATGATGGTTCCCTAGCATTGGGTAAATAAATTGAGATTACTTTGTGCTTTTTACACTATCTGGCATAAAGTAGGCACTCCATAAATATTTACTTTCTTTTGATACACTGCAGACTCTGGAGAGCATTCCAAATTACAAACTCTAAAACAGTTTTGAACGACACCAGTATTGATGAAAAGAGGATGCTGTATGTGATCTTTGGGTAAATAGTTACAGTAGATCCTCCCTGCTTGTCCACATAAGTTCTGATCTAGCCATAATTTTGAACATATTTTTCATTTGTCTCATCTTTTACACACATATCTGCACCAGCCAAAGGACAGTTTCTGAAAAGGCCACATTAAATTAGTTAAAGTAATTACATGAATTCAATTATATTAATTAAATCAATTAAATTAATTAGATTAAGATGCAATTGTAAAGCTAAATAGTTTTATGCAAACTACTCAAAATTTAAAAAAATGAAAAAAGATTCTATTTGCTTCTGCTTTAATTTACCTTAAACATTATTCATCTCAATAATCTAAAAGTGAATATTAGCTAATTTCTTTTTTGGTCGTGAGATGAGTAGACACAGGGAAACACATACATATATGCTCATGGATTTGTAATGAGTAGGAAAAACAAATACACTACATTTTTAAGATTGAGTTGAGACATGCTTTACATAAAGCTAAAATTTCCTTTAAAAAAGACAAACAGTTCCCTGTAATGCCCTATATGAGATTAAAAAGCAAAATTATGGCATTTCAATAAATACAAAACATGCCATATGTAACTTATTTTTCAAATGTGAGAAAGCAATTTAGGAATTGTTTTTATAACCACTTAACGCCTCCCTCTGCTCGCCCCTGGGTACACTTTATTGATCACACGTTCCCATAAGGTTCTCATATTGAGGAATTTAAATTGACATGAAGGCTCCCCCCGTCCCTGGTCTGTAGTTACTGCCGGGAAGTGGCTGCTCACACACGGAAGCCGCACGGAGCCTGACACTCACCTGCGGTTCTGTTCGCTGGAACTATGTTCTCCTAATAGTTCTCGCCTCTTTCTCAGAGATCTCCCAGGTTATATTCGATTAAGATTTGACTCATAATATTTTTAACTTTTCCATAAAGATGTGCAATAAACATAAGCAGTAATGAGAACAAGGGCTGTCAGGGAGCCCACTGCCCAGTGTAATTTCTGAATATATGAACATTCTGGATGGAGATGAATGGCCACATTTCCATGTGGTTTATTGTTGCCTCTAGCCTCTGCTCTAACAGCAACTATTAGGATTTTAATATGTGGATTAAAGGCTATTTGCTTCAGATTTGATGAAATATTAACATTGCTTCTGAAATATAAGTGCTGTGCTGACATGTCCTGATGAATTACATTAGGGTGAGTTTAGACTTAGCGGTTCCATTCTCACTTAAGAGAGTTATTACCTTGTGTCATGGAAACACTTTAAATTTATGTTTTAAAACCTGTAAAGTCTTCCACTTAAATATGTTATTAATTTTTAAACTTCTGTTTTAGAATAACCGTATATTTGTAACCAGAAGTACTGTAAAAGAAATAAATTTGTACCTGAATTAGAGTCATTTCTGGAGGAACCAGTGGAGAATTACTTGGAGGAAAGACGTTGTTTTTCTGAGTAGGTCTTTGTTTGCAGCTCTATTTAAGGAGGCTCCAGGAAGGATGTTTGCTTCTTACCTCCCAAAGCTTCTGAGTGGGGATAATTCATTGCTGAGGGAGGAAAAATTACTGAGTTTAGAAAGCAGAGGATGGTGTTATGGGTGGCCTTGAGTCCCTCTCAACTCTGTATGAGGAAGCCCTCACCTCACTATCATAGATTGCGACTATACTTGGAAATAGGGCCTTTAGAGAGGTCATTAAGGTAAAATTCAGTCTTTAGGGTGGGTCCAATGTCCTGGTGTTCTTAAAGGAGAGATTAGGAAGCAAACACAAACAGAGGAAAGGCCAGGTAGGGGCACAGGCAAGGAACAACCATCCACACCCCAGGGAGAGAGGGTTCAGGAAAAACCAGCCCTGTCGACACCTTGATCTTACACTTCCAGCTGCTAGCGCTGCGAGACAATAAACTTCAGTCGAAGTCACACAGACCATGAGTTGTTTGTGGTGGTGGCCCCAGCAAACTAAAACAAACAGCAACCTTGGGAAGGTGCAGAGCCCTTGGAGATAAACATTAATTTCCAAAACCATCTGGATGCAATATTTATATATGCATGGTGTCTTATAAAATAATGTTTAAATCAAGGTGTAAGTGAAAACATATAAGTGGAGAAAAAATATGAGAGTTTAGATCTCCCGAGGAAGGTCCTGGACTACATTTAAGTGTTTTATTTTAATTCCTATAATTTAAGGTAATTCGCTTACTTTGGGAAAAAAAAAAAGAATCTTGAGATGGATGTGAAGGACCAGGGCCTGCAGACATGGACCCAAGCTTCATGAGGTCAAAACTTACACTAAAGGGGGCCTTTTCGAGGAAAAGAAGGCTGTGGGTTAGTCCCCTTGAAGGCTTGCCGAAGGGGCCATGAGTGGGTGGTTCCTTAGCTCACAGAAACCTTCCCTGGGCATAGGGTGTGGCCAGGTGCTCAGTCGTTCCTCCCCTCTTCCAGAGAGACAGAACTTCTTTTCCTGTTCCCAGGGTGACCGCTCCCCTGGGACTGAGCACCTCCAGGGTCTCCCTGTCCATAGACATCTTATCTTCACAGCAGTCACCCTCCGTACCCTCCACTTTCACCCTCACTCTCCTTGGGTACTCAAAGCAACCCCAGTCCTTTGCAACCCCCCAGCAGAAACAAACCCTCTCTTGTGATGTTTACTTGTTGAGTCATTGGCCTAGTTTTCACTTTCCTTTCCCCTACCCGTCAACTGCATTAAAAGCATTTTCTGCGCCTAGTCCCCAAGTCTTCATTATGGAATGCTTCTGGAGGCATGCTTCACTGCACGACCACCACCCGAACTGGAGAACTGACACACGGCTCATTCACGGTAACCAAAATCCTCGGTGTCTGCTCTGTGTGACTGCACCCTGCTGAATAAATAGGGACAGAGTGAGGCAATCACTGAAATTCACTCTCACCCATTTTCAGTTCCCAGATCCCTGCCCCCCCTCAGACTTTTATTTATTTATGTGAAGCCCCCGCCTCTATAACATTTGCTCTGTATCAAGCACACAGTTTTGTATCTGTGAACTCACTGAGACTCTTAGTAACTCTGTGAGACAGGTGTTAATACCCTCACTTTGTAGCTGAGGACCCTAAGGTGCAGGGGGTAACACTCTCCGCCCCACAGCAGCAAGTGGGGTGCTGGATGGAGACCGGGTGCTTCAGCCCCTGGCGGTTCTCCTCTTCCTCCTCTTTTTAGGTACATATTCATCAACCACCTCACTTGCTGGGAGCTCCCTCCACTTTCCCATGGCGGGGGAGTGACCCGGCATGGATAGCCTTGCACAGGTGTCCAGGCACCTTCCTGTGCATCAGAAGCAAGGGTCCTGTTTAGGCAGCAGAGCTGGGCTGGAGTCCTGCACCCTTGTCCTTTGGCTGGGCACCCTGGGGCAGGGAACAACTTGCATTGCATACAGGGTGGCAAGGGTGGCTGATCCAGTCCTTAAGTGGGTGCCTCCCGGTCTCCACTGGGGTGAGGAGTGCTTAGTGCAGTCCCTCAGGCCCAGGGGCGGAGAAACTCCTGGTACCCTCTCCTCGCTTGGTCAGGTCTGGTCACTGTCTATTCCACTTCAGTTCTGTCCGTGGTTGTAGAACTTGCTGGGTCCTGTTTGACACTCCTGGGTCCCTGCCCAAGCAGCTCTGGAGCAGGCCATGGTGTCCCTCATTAGCCTCCCATGTGAGTTTTCTGCTGTGCTGACGGTCCTCGTAGGAAGTGCTGCACAGACACTGAGTGTGCACAGGAGCCTCCAGGAGCCCGGCCTTGGCCTCACTGAGGGACACTTGCCCCAGCCCGTGTGCCTGTATGCCACCCTCTCAGGACATGGGACAAAGCTCCCCTGCTCCTGGTATCCCTCTCATCCCAGCACATCATTCTGAGGCCGTGGATCAGTACATCTGCTTTAATCCGGGGAGTTTCTCCAACACCGGACAGAGGGAACAGCTGTCCTGAGAGCACATCCACTTTTCCAGAGACTTCATGAGGTTGAACCATAGGAGGGCCTGGTCTGGCACAAGAATTTGTGCTGTAAATTAGGAGCAATTCCCTGAGAATGTTGGAAAAAGCTGGGCAGCAAGGTGCCTTTCAAGTTCATGGAACTGCTGGATGCTATTTGCAGAATTATCCCCCAAGGGAAGGTAGTTCCCTTCCCTACCCTGATAGACACAAGTCCAAAGAGATGGTATCAGGATGGAATCAGAGCAGAGATACCTGGCAAAACCAGTGGTCGGTCCGTGTGACACAGTTCAGGGTTATGCACATATGACCATGCAAACACCCAACAATTCCGTGTCAGAATTGCTTTGCCCAGAGCTAAAATAAAAGATGGTTTCTTCCTTGGCACACCCTAGGGCTGGGAGGAGAGTGTGTGCCGGGAGGAGAGGGAGAACCTGAAAAATTGCAGGGCACCTTTGTCATCAGGTCCCTGAGGGTAGATAATAAGATGACAGCTTCACAGGGGTACTCTGCAGTAGCTCCACTGATCCGTGTTTCACTTTGTGCAGTTTTAGTTATCCACAATCAAACACTGTCGGTCCAAAAATACTAATTAGAAAATTTCAGAAATAAAAATTCGTTTTAAAAGTTTTAAATTGCTGTCATTTTCAGTAGCATGATGAAATCTTTTTTATCTTTTAAAAAATTTGTTTTAATTTTTAGAGAGAGAGAGAAAGGAAAAGAGAGAGACATAGATTTGTTGGTCAACTTATTTATGCATTCATTGGTTGATTCTTATATATGCCTTGACTGGGGATCAAACCCACAACGTTGACCCATCGGGACAATGCTCTAACCAACTGAACTACCAGGCCAGGGTGCATGATGAAATCTCTTGCCATCCACCTCCGTCCTGTCTGGGACCTGAGTGATCCCTTTGTCCAGCATCTCCAGGCTGTGTATGCTCTGGCCTGTCATTCACAGAGTAGCAATCTGATTATCAAATTGACTGTCATGGTAATTGCAGTGTTTGTGTCCAGTCACCTTTAGTTTACTTAGTAAAGGTCCCAAAGCAGAAGAGCAGTGATGCTGACAATTCATATATGCCAAAGAGAAGCTGTAAAGTTTATCATAGGTATGTGTGTATTCAAAAAAATCTAGTGTGTATAGGGTTCAGTACTATTTGTGGTTTTGGGCATCCTCTGTGGGTCTTGGAATCTATCCCCTTCAGATAAGGGGGGACTACTCTATTCTACTCTCACAGAGGGGCATGGCTTGTCCAGCAAGAAACACATAAGCACACACACAAATCATTTTGTGCATGGCGTGTCCATCATCTTTACTATGTAGAATGCTGCCCTGATGTTCTCCTCAGCTATAATTAAAATTTGTTGCATTGTATTGATCTTCTCTGTACCTTGCTTTCACTCAATTGTTCATCTATTCATCCATTTGCTCATTTCCTTGTTGGCATCAGGCATGGTTCTAAGATGCAGAAACACCGCTCAGTCAGCCGGTCACTTCTGATGTGCACGCTGTCCAGTGGGTGAATGAACACCTGACATCTGTGTCCATACAGAGCAATGGTGATTGGGATCAAGAGAGCACGGTGAATTCAAGATTCTCTGCTGGTAGTTTCTTGACAATGATACTGATCTCCTTACAGTACCTGGGATACACCTGAGCTGTTTTCCCACATCCAGGCACAATCCCCTTCTATCCTTATCATCCTGGGGGGTCCAGCTACTTTCTTCCCCAAAATGCTTCTGTCACTTCTTTAACCTCACCTCCTCTCATTCCACTCCACATAAATTCTTTACACAAATGGAGAATTTCTTTAGGAACCTCGAGACCTCCTGTTTCTTCCTTGCTATCACTTTAGATTGGCAGGAACTAGTGAAAAAACAAAAACAAAAACAAACAAAAAAAATCAAGGTTTATACACTTGCTACTGGGAAATAGCACAGTGTCAAAACAAAGCGAAGCAAATCCTTTTATCTAACACTTTAGTGTGGATTTCTGAACCTGTCTAAGCCTCAGAGGGCCTCCTTGTAATCATCACCCTTGGGTCTCTTGTATTAGGTTGTTCCAAGGGAGGTCACTTTCCAAACAGCTAACAATCTTGTTCACTAGAAATATGGGAAACCTACATTTTCAATGTTTTAACCTTTTTTTGAGAGTGAATGGGCTGTGTTTACTGCGATCCTATTTGAGGTTGTATTGGTTCTATAACAGGTTGTTTTTAAGAAGTAATATGAAAGTGCTCAAGGATTTATCTGACAAAAGCCTCTTAGTATTAGAAGCACTATCTCTAAAAGAAATCAGCCAGAGTTTCTGCATCCTGGAGGAGGGGTCAGTTAGGATCAGCCTCCGTGAGAGGGCAGATAACGTCCCAGCAAAGACAGCCGTGAAGCCCATTAAACAGTTGCTTTGCAAGTTCTCCTCACTCCTTTCCCATTGCCCAGCAAGCATTGGGTTCTAGAAAGGAGTGATAATTTCCTTGCCGAATCTTAAAAGGCGTGATAAATTTTAATTTGAAAGAACCGTAAACAATGGCACACTTATCACTGAGGGACAGGAGGAGGGAGTACGGTTTATCTGGCATAAATCACTAGCTAGCTCTTGATGTGTGTTTTGCAAAAGCTCGATAAATACAATGACTTGAAAATTTTAGTTTTTTAACTTGTTACGTAGGATAATTTCTAACATCAGAATTATTGTGCTTAATGTCTTATTTTCCTCCAGCTCATCTAGAATAGTTCTGGAAATGTTGTTTCCTTAGATTATACAGATTCCATGCACTTGAAATCAAAGCATGATGGAAATGGAAACTATGGTGTTTTGTGTGTCTTTCTGTCTTTTGTCTTTTTTCTTTTACTCATCCCTTAGCCCCTCCCCTCCAGCAAGAACCAAGTTGTTCTCTGCATCTATGAGTCTGTCTTACTTGTTTTGTTCTTTTGAGATTCAAAATATAAATGGGATCATGTGGTGTTTGTCTTTCTCTGTCTGACTTATTTCACTTAGCATAATACCCTCTAGATTTAATCATATTGCAAATGGTAAGATTTTATTTATTTACTTATTTACTTATTGGCTGAGTAATAGTCCACTGTAGACATATACCACTTCTTCTTTACCCATTCATCTACCCAGGAATACCTAGGTTGCTTTTATGTCTTGGCTATTGTAAATAATGCTGCAATGAATTTAGGGGTGCATATGTCTTTTTAAATCAGTATGTTTGTTTCCTAAGGATAAATACCCCAAAATGGAATTGCTGGGTTGTATAGCGGCTCTATATTTAATTTTCTTTTTCTTTTTTTAAAAAATATTTTATTTTATTTATTTCCAGAGAGAGGGGAAGAAAGGGAAAAAGAGTTGGAGAGAAACACCAATGTGTGATTGTCTCTCACTTGCCCCTAACTGGCGACCTGGCCTGCAACCCAGGCATGTGCACTGACTGGGAATCAAACCAGCAGCCCATCGGTTTGCAGGCCGGCATGCAAGCCACTGAGCCACACCAACCAGTGCTATTTTTAATTTTCTTAAAGATTCCAAGTACGTGGAATCTTTATATTGTTTTCCTCAGTGGCTGTACCAATTTATAACCCACCAACAGAGGAGGAGAGTTGCCTTTTCTTCACATCCTCATCAACACTTACTTATTGATAAGGAAGTCTCTTTAATTCGCTATCTTCACATGGCAGACCTGGCCTTTTGGCCAGCAGTAACAGGAGTGGAGGGCATTGCTGTGAATATGCGAACTAAGCAATTCTTACCTTCAAGCTTGACTTGTTCCTCATAATTTTGGTTGTGCCTGGTGCTATTTTCTCTTCCACCATCTCTTTATAAACAAGGGGGTATGGGCAGAAAACCGTGAGCTCTGAATGTGAATCATCTTATTGTTGGTAGTTACAGCTTACGCATCAATTCGTGGTTTTCTCCTTTGTAAGTTACCCTGGTTTAGAAAAATATTTCCATGGATGGAAGTTGTTAGCCCCAATGGTGGCTGTTTCTCTACTATGATTTTACATGATTTGATTTTATTTTCTAAATGGCTGTTTATATTATGCATGAAATCATGGTGTTCGCCTCTGGGGTTTGTGTGATATGAAAACAGCTAACTGCTGTTGTTAGGGTCATCAGTAAAGTGATATATTGTCATGAAAGAATTAGGGAACATTTGGAAAATTGACCTCTAATGCTACTTGTGTGCACTGCAGACTTAGAACAGTGTTCCCAGGCATTTATTATATCATAAAGTTAGGCATCTGTCCCTACTTAAGTGTCACATTTTTGTTGTTTAACACAAAGATTGCCCCGCCGCCAGGCTCTTGAAGATATAACCTGAGAGACACGGGCTTTGATGCTCTGAATCTTGAAGGGTTTTTCTTTCCTTTTTTGACTGTCACAACTACTTATGACAGAGTTGAATTTGACAGATATAATGGAATGAGGAAAAAATGAGCACAACATGGAAAGCTTAGGGAAGTTCCAGAAGAGAGCCCAAAGTGATACAAGATTTGAACATAAATCCCCTTGAGAGAAGCTTAAATGCATTTTGCTTTGAAAAAATATATATCTAAGGATGGACTTAATAATTGTGGCTGGGTCTGCATAACAGACTTCAGATGGTTGAGGTTTGGGGGAAACAAAGATGAAATGGCCTATTTAGTGATGTTTTAAACCACTAAATGTTTGGTTTAGGCTTAAGCCAAACCACAGTCTTCACCTATCCCAAAATGGGTACCTTCCCTGCCACTTCTTCAAGACAAAGTCCTCAAGTGAGAGGGTTTTGTACTATTAAGGCTACTTAAAGTTTTTTTTTTATTTTTTACTTTCCCCTTTTCAGCTAAAAATCTGCATGCTCACTTAAAAAAAATGCCGGCTGTAGCTTATTGACAACTGTGATCAGAAAATGCTCTGCAGACCACGTCTCCATGGAGTACATTTGTGAGCATCAACAGTATCACCTGAACTATGACTGTAGATGCAGTATGTTTGCACCAGTAGTGTGACTGTGTCCCCGAACACCTAGCTTACCACCCAGAAGCCCTCCTCCACAACCTTCTCCAAGTCCCACAGACGAGCTTAGAGACATGAACTTTCTGCATGTTCACTAGGACATCTTTGTGTTGTTATTGTTGTATTTGACAATAACTGACACATAAAAGTTAATAGTCTTGCTGCAACTGGTGATTGTAAGGCAAGCTAATGTGATGACTGAATGCATGAAAAAAAAATCCTTAGTAGGAGGAAGCTGTTAGCTCCACATCTTTCTTGTAGAACCCCTGAAAGTTCTGTATCCAAGTTGTGGAGAACCACATGCAAAGAATAGACTGATCCTTAAAAATTCCTGGAGCATATCAAGCAAGCAACCTTCTATCAGATGACCTGGGAAATGAATGACAACTTCTACTCTTAACTAACTGGGGTGTCATTATGGAAAGAAGGGACATATACAATCATCACAGTTTAGGGAGTTATGTGTTGGGCATTGGAAGACTCAGGTGTGCTTTGAGAACAGAGGGACTTACAGATGGTTGTGATTTCTTGGAGAGAGTGTATTGATGGGGGTAGCAATGTCAAGCACCAATATCACTGCATGACGTGATTGTTCATCTTTGGCCAGTGGAGCATAAGCAATTGGCTCTTTTGCTTTTGGGCATACTCCTAGCCTGGCATCCTTGCTCTCTTGCATGATAAAACATCGCAGGCTCATCTTGTCCATGTCTTCCCACAGACCTAGAGTCAGCCCTTTCCCCCAAGCAGCTCTGGTTCCTCTGAGTAGCACAATCTGGATGCCAGATAAGCTGACTTTTGCTTCATAACATAAATTTTTCAGAATTTGGTACCAATTTTATAAAAGTTATGTATTGTCCATTTCAAATGTAAGCACACATGTTCCCATAGCATTAGTATCATCTAAAAATTTATAGCTTGTTCCCTGTCTGGTGTGACTCAGTTGGCTGGAGCGTCATCCTGCAGACCGAAGGGTTGCAGGTTCAATTTCAGGTCAGGGTACATACTCCGGTTGTGGTTCTGATTCCTGGTCAGGGTGCATATGAGACGACAACCAATCAATGTTTCTCTCACACACTGATGGCTCTCTCTCTCTCCCTCTCTCTCCAAGCAATGAAAAATGTCCTTGGGTGAGGATAAAAGTTTATGGCTCATATCACATGGGTTTAGCAGAAGATGTTTGGATACTTTGGTAGGAAATGCTATGCCACATTGTAGTATGTTATTTTGTATTTAATGGTGACTGCATTTTAATAAAATCAGTACTTCTTAGGATTTCAGCTTGTCAATTTACCCCAAATATTTTAGTTAGCTCAAACCAATAAAGCTTAAAATTAAAAAAGCATTTAGGAAATAATTCCTACTTAAATAAGGAAAAGCAACACATTTTTCTGACAAAACTGTTGTATGCTACCAAGGATATCAGCAAGGAGATTGAAAGATAAGAATCCAGTATGCTATGCAGTGAGGCAGAGCTGAGTAGGAATCCCTGTTATGAATCAATCAGTTAGAGGCTAAGGGCTCTTGGGTAAGTTTCTTCTTTTCTGAACGTCATCTGAAATTGGGCATGACATTCCTGCTTGAGCGTCAGCCTCAGGATTGATACGATGATGCTTGCAAAGAGACCAGTAGAACGTCTGGCACACGGAAGTACTGAAAAAAAAATCAAAACGCTCGAACTATTTCAGTTTTTGGAAACATGCATAGAATGTGACAGTGAGTTAGGAGACTTGAGTTGGTGCCTGTGCTGCCTCCAAATAGAAGTGTCGACCCATCCTCCAGTCCCTGGACTCAGTTTCCAAACTGGTAAAGAGATGGCCTTGAAACACCAGGTCAGAAGTACCATTGTGATGGGGGTGCGTGTGTGTGTATGTGTGTGGTATAAAATGTGCTATGACCCTCTGACAATTGTCGTTCTGCTATATTTCTAATCTTAAATGCACTGTGGAGAGTTTTCTGCAGATCTGAGGCAAAGCTGGGCTGTCAGCTGGTCTGAAGGAAGCTCCCAAAATAAACTCTATTAGTAGAACGTCATGAAGGGTGATAATTCTTCATTTTCTTTTGTCTGAAATGCAACCTGCATCAATTTCTTTCTTTCTTGTTTTCTTTTGCAAGTGATTTTTTGGGGGTGTTGGAAGAAATTCACAAGAGCAACAGTGGATATTGAAATCCTTTTTTTTTTTTTTCATAAAGCAGCAGAACCACTGACTGTTGTGGAAAGTGAAATCTTGTTTCCCCTAGAAAGAGTGATCCCTAGAGTGATGTGGAGGAATATTTGGCACAAAATGCCTCACTCAATCTTTGATGCCTCTGCTATCTATCTGTTCCTTTCTCGATTTCTCCAGCATTGACGTTTCAAAATAAGGTTTTCCCTAAGCTTTGAAGTCAAAGGTTATTGAAAAAAAAGATTTTGTTTAAGGCTGACATTTTGTCCTCCTAACCAATTAATGTCTACATGACAAATTAAAAAACAATCTTAATTTGTATGCTAAACTGCAGTGAGGAGTTGTATGCTTTACATCTGCCAAGAATGATAGGTTTTCTGGGTCTTTAGCACTGGGCGACTCTCCCCAACTTTTGTTAGTGACAACAGGTAATTCATGGGACTTGAGTCATGCCAGAGGCCATGTCTGTTAGCATGATGTGTCTGAGCACATTGCCTGCGTTCTATGATGCCTCAGAGGTCTGTGATCTCTTTGGGGTGTGGTGACACCTAGCAGGTACCAAACTGGATTTCATTAATCTGAGATGTGAAAGTAGAGAGGAGAATACTGAGGTCTATATTTGCATTTCTTTCTGCCTCTAGGAGCAGTAGATAAAAAGCACATTTTCTTTTTTTTAAATTATTTTTTCTCTTTCAGCATGGCTAGTCATGATTTTTTCAGTACAAGAGAATTTTTAGAAGGCAAGTTAACAGTAAGTTAAACTGAAAGCTCAGATTCCCAATATCTTAGGCTGCAGAATTGCCTTCAATACTGATGTACCCAGGCCCAGGCCGCAGGCCAGCTTGTGGCCCACGGGCCATTTGCTTCTGATATTTATTCAGACCTTGTACAACTCTGGAAGTGTAGCAACCATTTGAGTTTAATTTAAATGTTAGAGTATTTGTGTATTTAAATAATGTGACCCATAGACACATTTAATAAATTATATGCCAGATTTTAAGATTCCTGCAGACAGTGTGCTTCCAGAATAACTCATTATTTATTTCACAAATATTTTTGAGTACTTGTGTGACAGGTAATGTTTTATTTACTTGGAATAAGTCATAAGCAAAAGAAAGATATCTTTGACCAATAAATATGATAGGGGATAAATGATATAGACTGTGCGAGATAGTATGGAAAAATAACAAGGTAAGGGAGTGAGGATATGATGCGCTGGACAGAGGGCTCTGCAAAGAAAGAGGTGTCCGAAAGGCATCACTGACAAGGTAAACTTTGCACAAAGATTTGAGTGAAGTGAGGAAATAAGATTTCCCAGAGATAGGGGAAAGAACCCCAGGTCAAGGGGACAGAGACACATAGACCCTAAAAAAGGAGGGCACTTGGAGTGTCTAGCACATCAAGGTGAGCTGTGTAGGTGCAGCAGAGGGACAAGAATGGAAAGAGACAGAGGACAACCGCAGAGATCACTTGGGCTTGGGCTGTTGTGAAGACTTTACATTTATTGTGAGTGAAAGGTGGGACACGGTTGGGATTTGAGTAACGAGAGAACCCTGATTTATGCTCTAAATCCAAGACCTCGCAGAAGTAAGGCCTGCTTGAGTGTGGTTGGTAGGGCAATAATGTGGGTGTAATAATTTAAAGTTTTCATTTGAACATTTCACCTAAAATGTCCGATGGTGTGCTTGAGTGTGATATTGTCATGTTACAGAATTACATGCTTACGATTTTGTAACAAAAGAGTTTGTAATAAAGAGTTTGTAATAAAGAGTTTGTAATAAAGGGACATTATTTGTGCCAGACCCTGTATATCACATTGGCTGTTGGGATTAGAATCGAATGTAGAGGGTGGGGAAGAAGCAGGGGACCTGTGAGGTGGGCTGCTGAAGTGGTCCAGGTAGAGATGGGGCTCACCAAGGCTGAGGGGCAGCAGTGTGGCTCCTGGTAGTTAGCTGAGCAGGGGAAAGACCAGGGTCTCACCATGACATAGCCTTCCACTCAGTCGCTCTGTTTTCAGTGATTGCATGATATATGTCTTGTCACACAGGCTTCTTACAGACCCTCCCTGGGAATACACCTCCCAGCTTTTGACAAGGTATGAGAAGGACAACCTACCTGCTTCAAGAAGAAGGCCATCTGGGAGTTGAGCTGCTTCCTAACAACACTTTCCATCTATCCCTTGTTTTCAGCCCTGCCTTCGTCCCACTTCCAGAAGAAGAGGGCACCTCCAGCTACACCTCTGAGGGATCTCCAGTGACATTGCCTTCTGGTCGGTCACCTTTTGGTTTACCTACCTCTTCCTTAAAATTCAGCCAAGTGTGCCTCATCAGTGTCTCTTAATCTACCTGTTTTTTAGTTCTTGCATGTTTACTTATTGCCTCAATTCCATTTGTCTTGCCCTTTTATGCCCCTCTTTTCAAGAAAGTCCCTTTACTATTGTTATAGGAAGGTTATGCTTGGGGTCTAGCACTTTATTTTTAACATTCTCACCCATTTTCCTTATGAGGACAATAAGTTTATATATATATATACAGGGTCAGGTTTTCTTTATTTTATTAATAAACACTTATCTTAGAGCAATTCCTCTGGAGACACGTGTAAGACTTGCTTGCCTGTAAAGATTCAGGAAGTTACACTGGAAGAATGGAAATGAGGTAACAAAATGCAGCTCAGCCACCTATAGCCAATACTAAGAATCGAGAGATAATAGGACTTCCTCTTCGTAGGTGCAGAAAGAAGCATTCTGCCCAAGGCCTCCTCCTCTAGCCAAGGTTCAACTTGAAATGCAATGTTTTTGAAGTCTGCTCACCAATAATTGACTTATGAATGGCTGAGTCTCACTTGTTTGACTTCAGCAATGCCTTTGTTTCAGCCACTTCCTCCATCTTCCATTCTTAATGTGTCATTGCACTCTAGCACGCCCAACATACCTTGGGATTCTTCTACAAACCATTTTGAAAAGAGCTTAAGCAATTCTAAAGGATTCAAATTATTTCACAACTTTTTTCTCCTCTAGTATTTTGGAATAATGAACTGTGGGGAAATACAGAACTGCATGATGTGAGATGTGTTATTATGACACAATTATGATGATGCTGTTTCAAGAGTCATTACTGTTTTGGTCATCTCCTCTTCAATGCCCCATTTGTCACTATCCTCTGTGAATTTTATCACTGAGTGTAAAGCAGACTAGATACTGTCTGCTCCATATCACTTCCCTGTGGAAACCTCCAGTCCTCTCTCAAAGCCAGGCACTGAAGTCATCCTCACTCACCTCTGACAGGCACCTCACCCTGTTCTAGGCACATAAGACAATACTACAGGTCACCTACAGAGGTTGTACTTTATCCCTGCTGTTTCTGCTGCCCTTGTTCCCACTGCTCGCCCCGCTTAGGGTCCACCTCCAGCAAGTCCTTGCTGAGAATATCTCCTCTAAGTTTACAAAACTGCCTTCCAGGTAGAGCCTCATTGTACTGCTGTAGACTGTGATTTTCTTTTTCTAGATTAAGTCAGAGATTAAGGATAACTTGCTGTTGTATTACTAGGATTACTAGATTTAGTTCTGAGCAAGCTAAGGACTTAATAGACATGTGCCCGTGAGGGTATTTCTGCTGATATTAGCATTTGAATTCATAGACTAAGTAGAACTGATTGTCCTCCCCAAAGTGGGTGGATCTCATCTAGTCAGTTGAAGACCAAATAGAAAAAAAAGGCTGAGGAGAGGAAAGTGCTTCTCTCTCCCTCTCTCCCTCCCTCCCTCCTCTCTCTCTCTCTCTCTGGCTGTCTTGGGTCTGACACCTTGGTCTCTTGTCTTCAGACTCAGGATGGAACTTAGGCTGCTGGCTTTCCTGAATCTCAAGTTTGCCATCAACAGATCTTGGGACTTCTCAGCTTCCTCTTGGTTCTATTTCTCTGGAAAACCCTGGTTAAGACAATAGATGTTTATTGATGCTGATGTGGCTTACCTGACCTTGAGCTACTTAACACTTAAAAAATTTCAGTTTTTCAGAATCAACAGCTATAATGATATAATACATACTTTTAAAAATTATCAAGCAGATACTTTGTAATAAAACAAGAATTTACTGAGTATCTGACACATTCCTAAATAAGCATGACTTATAACTATCAGTTATAAAAACTATATTCTACAGATAAGAAAAACATGAAGATGATATTCATACCTATGTATTTGCAAATGTGAAGGTCTCTGGTATCGGAGATTCTAGAACCTCAGAAAGGTCATTGTGTAGTCAGTGTCAGAACATGAGCACGAGGAGCTGTAGGTGAGTGAGTCTGCATTTGTGCTGCCCACGTACAAGCCCAGGGCACATTACGGTTCTTGGTCAAGAAAGAGACAAAGTGTGGTGTCGATTATGGAACTGGGTGGGCCCACTCTTTGCAGTGAGGTCTTTAGAGCCATCAGAGATAGAAGAGGCCATCAGAAGGAATGGAGCTCCTGGAAGGAGCTGGGTTTCTGGGTAACACCAAGCTGCAAGGGTTGAATGGGAGGGCAATAGAACCTTCCAGACACAGCCATCATGGGTCTGCATTCAGCTCCAGGATCACTCCAGGTTCTCCATGCCAGTTACCTTCTCCAGGACTTGTCTTGAGGTGCTGGCCTTTTGGGAATGGGGAGCTGGAGATGCAAAGTTGTTAGGGAAGAATGTGCCTCTATCGCAGGGGAAGTGAAAGAGAAACACAAGCATGCTTTCTTTGCTATTTTAAAAACAATCAAGCAAAAATCATTCAAGACATATGTGTGGAGAAGAAAAGAATAAATTATAACTTAGTCCGAGCTGAGAGCTCACAAAAGTCCCTTTCAGAGCTCACCCTGACTCCTAGTTTATTGACTTTTAAAAATGCTTTGTTTATTCAAAACCACATGGCACATCCAGGACAGGTCTTTCCTTTGCCTTAAACTGATCTTAAAAATAAATAGAGAATACAAAGAAACAGCTAAAAAGGGAATGAAAGTCTGCAGAAAGCCAACACAAACAGACAGCAGGCGCGATGTCACAGCTTGCGTGTGCTCTTCCTGGAGCCACGCATGTAACGTGAAGGTTGTTCCCCAAGAGACCATTTTATCCCCCTCACTGAAGTTCCCTGAGGAAAGCCTACCTCTTTGTACACCCTTGCCCTTCAGGTGCAGCCTGGCCAAACTTCCCCTTGAAGGGAAGGGTTTGCTTTTGAAAAACATAGGCCGTCTGACAGAAATGCTTGCAAACAGAAGAACACAAGGTGCATTGGAAATCTGGCTGCCCAATTACTTTATTAAGTCATCTCAGCTCTAAAACTGCCAGACATGAGCGAGTGGTTGGATGCAGCCCCAGACCTCAGCCCTGCTCTGTAGGCTCACCGCCACCAGGACCACCGCCTAGGGCCGCAGGAATATCACAGCCTCCTGGCTGACCTTGGGCCATGCTTCCTTTAGAGGTTCAAGGGTGCTCCTGGTGAAGTGGGTGTGTTTAAGTGAATCATCTTTTATAACAACTAGTATGGGTAGAAGTGGATGTTTAAGACTTGGGCCAGTGCCTGGTGTTTCTTTATTGGGTGGGGGTGAGGGTGGTTATGGAGTGAATGTGACATCGCCTGCCACTGGGCTCAGATGTGTGAGTGTTTGGGGGCCTGTGTTGACTGGTGGAGGACATAGTGTCAGATGATCCATCAACACCATGACACATGTTGGGAGATGACACCAGCGCTCCAGGAATATCTGCTCTCAGAACAAACTGTTGACTAGAAGTCATCTGTTAAAACACTGAGTTTTTTCTGCCAATAGCTCTGCATCCACTTTAAATCTCTGAACCTCATTTCTAAGGGTTTGCTGGTTACACTAATTACATGTTACTAAAAGCAGAGCCGCCTTAACTGTGTGTGACAGAGCCCCGAGAACACTCTGTTGACTGGAGACGCCTACATTCAGAGTCAAGATAATTCAATCCGGGGCCTGTTAGATGATTCCTAAAAAAATTTCTGAATGCAAATACTTGGTGATTATAGGTCTGTCATCATGCAGCTAAGAAGGCTGACAGGGTCTCTTGGTCTCTGAGGGGCTGCTCAAACGCTAGACTGAAGGTAGCAGTAAAGATCACTGAAGAGGATGCTGGTCATCTGACGGCATGTGGGTTTTTCCCTAAATGATTGTGGAGTCAGTGTTCTGACCTCCCATTTAGGATAGCATGATGTGGGACATGTTAAGTCATAAACCCAAAACATGAGGCCCTAGGTATAATACCTAAGATACAGTAAAGACTACAGCTGATACCAGACACTTTCTTAAAAACAACAAAAACAAACTCTGCTCAAAAGTCTCTTAAATTTTAAGTGAAAATACCAAGGTCACTTATTTTAATTTTTGAGCTTGGGAGAAAGACTACACCTGCCTCATTGTCCTCACCTGGCTAGTTAAGGCACGTGGTAGGTGTACACCCAGCATACTGGAGGGTGATTTTGAGCTGACAATGTCGTTCACACCCCCACCGACCCTGCTGACTCCAGAAACCAACCCTCAGCCAAAGATGGATAAACATGGCAATTGGAGGATAAACAGCCCAACTTCTGGGGTGTCCTAAGATTTCCCAGAGGACCCCAGGGACTAATCTCCAGCTGTCCAGAGGCATAACCTGTTGGTTGTTTCCCACCAAGTGTCACTTCTTCTAATCCTGCCTCTTGAGGTCACCTTCCAGATAACCTGCCGGTGTCGACATCCTGATCACTGTGTCTTTCTCTGGAGGGTCCCAGCCCCAGACACAGGAGACAGCCAGTGTGTGATCCGGTGAATGAGGGAGAGTGTGACCCATTCGCTCAATGTCGTTTCACCCATTGGGGCTGCCCTTTCCCCAGTATCTGCAGCAGTGGAGGAGTTGGCGTCAGTTCCGGGGTTGCTCTGATGGTCTCCACTGATACCTCCCTAAAATATAATGGAGGTTTTGTTATCTTGGGGATACTTGGCCTTACTGTGCTTGCATCATTTTCTTCACACGTTTCCAACTCATGCCATGACCCTGACAGGAACATGGACTTATGAAAGTCAGAAGAGGGAAGTTGGCAGGGCCTGCGTGGGGGCCTGGAGGGACCTTGGCAAGGTGTATTTAAGACCCTGGTCTGGGCATGTCTGTGAGGGTATTTCTGGATGAGATTAACATTTTAGTTAGTAGACTGAGTAAAGCAGATTACACTTCTTAAGGAAGTGGGCCTCATCCAATCAGTTGAAGCCCTGAATAGAAAAAAAAAAAAATGAGTAGAAAGGAACTCCTCCTGCCAGCATGTCTTCAGACTCATACTGAAATGCCAGCTCTTCTGTTCACCAGTCTGCCATCTTGCCCACCCTAAAGAGCTGAGGACTTCCAGCCTCCATGATCACATGAACCATTTTCTTGGTAATAAATCTTATTACATTTTCATAGCCATTCTATTGGTTCTATTTCTCTGGAGGACCCTGACTTATACACAAAGTTTAGACAACAATGCCTTCCAACACTGCGTGATGTTTGGGAATACAAAGAGCTCAGGCCCCAGGTCTAAAATAGCTCTAGGATTTCTGGTTTGCTGAGCAGGCAGCCTGTCAGCCTGCCATCGGCTCTGTGGAGGATCAGGTGAGACTCACCAAGTGCCTGAACTCAAAGGCCAAGTCTGGTGGGAGGCTGACCACACACTCTGCTCTGCTGTGCTGGGGCCAAGCTTCTGAGTCCTGGCTGTCCTGGACCAGCTGCCGTGGAAAACTCTGCCTGCCTCCCAAAGTGGGTCCCAGAGGGAGAGCACCTGGAAGAAGTAAGAGCATATCTATCCTCCCTGTGCTTTCTGTTGGTCTCCTGTTCCTGTCAACACCACCTAGCCTCACTTGGTCACCTGGAGAGGGCTCCGATCTTCCAGTAGCTACATATCCTAGGTTCTCCAATCAGACTCAAGGTGCCCCAAACCCAGCACCACTGGCTGGGCAGTGCCTCCTCTTCAGAAGTCCTTGTCTCTGTACTGTGGGACCTTCCCTTAAGTTACTGAATGCTGATAATTCAGCTTCTTCTGTTTGTTTGTCCAGCCCCAGGGTGGTGACCGCCTCACACAGTTGCTATAGGACATCACGATGCTCCCTTGGGCCTCCACACTTGCCTACTGAACAGTCTTCACAGCACATTTTCTTTTAGAATAACCAGATTTTCATCTCCCCACTGGACACCATTGACCAATAGCTTCCTCATTGTGCCCTGGCTTTCCCAGAGAAAAAGCAGGTCACCCCTCTTTCCTTTTTGAATCTGCCCGTGAAACTGTACAGCTCTGGATGTGTGTGTGTGTGTGCGTGTGTGTGCGCGCGCACATGTGTGTGTTTAGGAGGGATTTAAACTCAAATTGCAACAAGGAGACCAGATAAGACTGGAGCCTGAGAACATTTAATTATTCGTTAATCCTTATGTGTTTAGAGAAAGGATTTTTCATATAGCTCACCTGGAAAGAATGTTCTTTGGTGTAAAACTCCACTCTATTCATAAAAAGCTCCCTTGACTTCACTCTGGCAAAAGCCCAGCTCTAGGTTACATGTCTGAGGAGAGCTTTATACAAATAGTACAAACAGCATAAAATTCAGCTTCAGTCTGCAACACTCACCCTATATTTTAATGAACAAGAATGACTGCAATTGAAAGCAAATTTTTATACCTTGAGGTAAGTTTTCTGCCACCTGCCGGTGAAAGTTGTTTTCTCAGATCCGCAATTCTGTAAAACTCTTACTCTTGTTTGCTCCTACCTTTTAGTAAAATAGTATCACAAAAAGACTATTGTTTACCATCCTTGGATCCCACAAATCAATAATTATTACTGTATATCCTGTTAGGTAAATATTCCTGAAGATGTGGCTTATTCAACAGGCAAGAGTGGAGAGGATGCCTTTTGTCTTTCCTGCACCAGCACTTGGGGACCTAATGTCAGTCACCATGTTGTGTCTGAGGAGCGCCGTCCTCCCCCTAATCCTCAGGACAAAGCCTTACCTTAACCAGCAGCCACACTTGCAGGTTTCAGTCCATCTGAGGGGGCAGGGTGACTCCAATGAAGCATGCATCTGAAGATTGCAATGAAGACTTCATGTTTTATAAACTTGTAATTGACTTTTTAGAATATTTATATATTTACAGAAAAGCTGCATAAAGTACAACAAGGTTTTGCACATCCTTACCCGGTTTCCCTTATTGGAACACCGTCCACTGCTGAACCAACATGCCACATTACTCTGAACAGAATTCCGTCCTTTATTCAGATACCACTGGTTTTTCTTTAATGTCCCTCTTTAGCCCCAGGGTCCCATCCAGGAGGCCATGTTCTCTGTAGTCCCCTAACCCTCTTCTCATACGTGACAGTTTCTCAGACTTCCCTTGTGTATAATGACATTGAGAAGTTTGGGGGGTACTGTGGTATTTTGCAAAATGTTCCTCGACATGGATTTTTATACTGTTTTCCTTATGATTAAACCTGGATATGGATTGGGGGAAAGGAAACCATAGAAGCAAAGTGACATTATGATTGTGTCACGTCAAGAGTAAATGCCATTGACATGATTTATTACTGATGATGGTTATTCTGCTCAGCCTGCAAAAGTGGTGTTTGTTAGGTTTTTCTACTATAAAGTTACATTTAATGCGATTTCTACACTGTAGTCTTTGGAAACGAGTCACTGATTGTAGCCCATATTCAAGGGCAGAGAAGGGAGGTGCTTTGCATGTCACTGAGGGCAGAGGACCTAGATCAAACATGCTTCAGGTTCATGGTAAATATTTCTGACCTCATTCCCAGAACCAGCCATTTTTCCAAAGAGTGCTGGTTTCTTTTATGGGAGAACAGTTTTGGAAGTCAAGGTCTGAGCACTAGGTGTGCTTGTTAGTCCTGGAGCTGACTTCATCTTCCTTAGAGCAATTTTGCTTTTCCCCACAGTAAAGATGCTTCCTTAGCTATGTGCAGATAGATGCTTGTGGCCTGATTTTGTCTGAAGTTCTTGCTCCCAAGCAGAAGCTCCCTGGTGCCTACTTTGCCAGGACAGCTGCAGAAGAAAGAGCCCCATTGTTATTACAGATTGGTATATTTTTTCTCCTGTGGGGTTGAATCCTCTGCTCCAGGGCGTCTGCAGAGCAAGGAGAGCCAAACTCACTCGCACTTGATAGTTGAACTGTTCTTTTCTGAAAATCTGTGTACTGACTCTTAGTAGCCATGGGGCACCTTGATTTAAGACTCTGCTCGTCCTCTTGAAACAGTGAAAAATTCATTCTCCCTAAGACCACTGTTAACATGGGGAAGGGACAGAGCCAAGAGATCAACCTTGAAAGAAGAAATCAGTTACCCTTGGAAGAGAAGTCTGTCCTCTCTGACTCAGGATTCACATTTATTTGTCCTTTATAATATCCGGAGATGAAAAGTTGATTTTGGGTGCAAAAAGTCCCTTCATTAATAAATTTATCTAACCAGCATTTATGAGTATGAAGTAGGTGTCCATCAGGCATTAGGACCTGAGGCCACAAAGGGAATCAAGCTCAAACCCTCCCCCCCTGACAGTAGAGACTGAGCTTTCCACACCCTCCAAACCTGGGTTCAGCGTTGTGTCCATACCCGGCAGCAGGTGCCCACTAAAATCCGCTGAAATTTTTCAATAGTAGGTCAGTTTTTCAACAAACAGGACACTTAATCTGGTTCATGTCTTCTACGATTTCCTTCTGAACATACTGCAAAAATCATGAATCTGAAGCACAGGGAAATCTTCAGAATGAAAAAAGAAGATCTGTTTTTGGACAACTTCAGCAGCCACAGACATGGACAAGCAAGTTAGTGAGAGGATTTGCAGGCTGTTAGTGACAGTCAGTCATAGAGACCACATTTTCAGGAACGAAAGCAGAGCCTTTCATTTGTGACATTCCTGCTTGAAGTCCACCATTCACGTGAGCCTGTGAGGTTCCACCATGAATGGCCTGTTAATGCGTCTGCACTTGTAATTACCTGGGATGGCATTAGTACAGGGGACCTCAGATGTTAACGTAAACCACAGGGATGTTGAAGGCAAGATAAGCAGAGGGACAAGTTGCTGATTTTGATTCTTTATTTTCTACAAACATTTTTAAATTACCTTTATATTGAATGCCTAGTAAATAATGTAGCAGGTTATACCACATGTTTCAGAAATGTTAACTAAAATTACTGTTTTCAGCAGAATGTGACTGAAATGTAGTAATAAGACAGCATTTCTCATTTTGGTCTGTGTTGTATGTTGATATTCTATAGGAATTTATAAGGCATGGTATTTTAGCACTAGTTCTGTCATGGATTCATCATCCACAGAGTATTAATTCGCCCTCTGTTCTATGTTGGGCCATGGGCTAGGTTCTTTGGCTGTAAGGGCTCATTGACAGCAGTCACTGTCTTTCAGCAGTTTAAGGTGGCAAACTCAGGTGGCTATTGCAGTGGCCAGGGGCCATTTCACAGCCATGGGACTGGTGCTGCTGTTAGCACATGGTGCACATTACCCACTTCTAAAAGAGGCTGGCACCTCTCACCTGCCGAACACTTGCTTGCAGATGGCAGACCCAGCTCGACCAGATTGCATGGTTTGTTTAGAGGTTTTCATATATGGATTTTCATATATGGAATAACTCAAATAAACAATCTCGACAACTAATTCAACTGTGTTTCAAACACAAGCCTATCATTGAGCTGGAATAAACTCTGGGTCAGTGGATACTTCACAAGTTCTTTGGAATTGATGAAGGAAGGAAGAGGCACAGAGTGAGTGAGAAGGGCTGAAAGAGGAAGGCAGGAGGGAGGAGGGCTTTTTTGTTTTTTCACGCTCCAACAACATCTATGATGTGCCAGGGAAGGTCCAAGCCCTTGATGGGACAATAATGAACAGATATGTGCTGGGCCCTGGTGGTACTTATGGGTTAAAAGAGCAAGTTTCTGGTGGTGTATAGATAGGAATTTGTTGAGTGTTTGCCTGAATAATCCTGGCACCTAAGGGTGAGCAGGGGAGATGATCCCTGCCTTTTGGGTGCACATGGCTTAGCAGAGAAGGTCCTATTGGACACTAAGATCACAATCGTGGGCCTTCTCCTGCAGAACGTGTGCTATCACTTAGGGCTGTGCTAATGCCTGATGTCCAGAGAAGCACTGCAGGTGGGCACCTGTCTGCATGGTGTTTCCCCTCAGTTGGTGGGCAGGAGGCCTGGACACCCACATAGTGTTTGCGAACCTGTATGAGGGGCTCTGAAGCACATTTGTTGTGATTTATGTCAGTAGGTACTTTTACTGAATGTGTGAATGAGTTACACGGTGCTAAGTACCACTGGGCACCTCACAACCTCTGTCGAACATACACCACTGGACACATACACACTCATGTACAAATTCATGTACATATGCACACTCACACAGCCACACATTCACACACAATGTTCACACACATGCATGCTCTTTGCACATACACACAGGAGCACACACATTCACATGCCCATGCACACACATGCACGCACACTCACAAACACTCACTCATGCACCTCTCCTACCAGCACACTGTAGATGTCAATTATACTTATGTACACAGGCACTTATGAAGACGCTTTGATGGGCAGACATACAGAGCTGCACATTAGTCTTTCCCTGCATCAGGTGTGTTTGACTCTTCGGAAGTGGGTCGTGCAACTCTAAGGTTGCCAACCTTGGCTGTGCACTTACGGCCTCCTAGTCAAGAGAGATGGCGAATTTCAAAAAACAAACTAATTGGGTCTAATCAGGTTAATTAAAATGTTAGCATAATAAGCAAAGTTGGACATTGGGGTTTATTCTGCCAAAATTGCAAAACAAACCCTTCATTATTCTGCCACTTGGAGACTTGGCATCAGATAAGCCATTGTTTTCGCAAACATACAGAAGACACCTCATTTAATCTATGTGCAGCAATCTGGCATGAACTTGGGGAGTCACTTAGCCCCTCTGCTTTCAGATCTTCCTTTGTGAAATGGCCCTGGGGTGGGGGCCATTGCTCCAACCTCCTCTGTGCTGCCTCTGGGGCTGCTGATGCAGAGGGGGTCTCCCTGGATCTCATCCGCAGAGCTGGGGACCATTTGTTTTCTTATTCAGATTACTGAACTGGCTGCCCCAGCTGCATATAAAATCTACTGCAGCTGATTATTAGAGCATTAAAGATGTCTTTGGTGCTGGCATTTTATCCTCTGCTTTCATATTTGTAACCCTTTTTATTTCCTAATATCCCCTGTGTCTGACAGCGCGTCCTAACCTCTGACACCAGGAAGTCAGTCAATAAACCCTGTGCTCTTTGATCCGCGGGATTATGGGATTGCTTCTTATGCAAAGGGAAACATCAGGATAAGCAAATATGGAAGGAAAAACCCCTCTGGAGCAAGGGAGTTGGAAGACAAAGAAGAAACAATTCCAGAACATTTGCAATGCAAACCCTGCTGGACATCTGAGACTTATTTATCAGCTGTAAGAAAGAGCCCAGACCCCAGACAAGAGGGGGCGTTTCTGCACCATAACTCAGGATACAGTGCAGCTTGCTTCTGATGATTTATAGCAAACATACTACTAACTCTGCAGTTATCTCTCCTTGATATTTTTGACGACAAAAGGTGGGTATGTCCTCACAGCATTTAAAACAATAATAATGCCCTCGAGGACTCAGCAGTTACTACTTTCTCAATTTAGATCCCTACAACTGATGCAAGCGATGAGGATGCCATCATGTAGGTTACACTTTTCTGTCTGTGGTCCTTCACCGTCAACACTGCAAAAGAAAAGTGATCTCTTCAGACAAGAACAGACGTTTCTACATCATGCTTCTTAACTCCACTGGGGCTGCCGTCTATTTCATCTATTTCCCAATGGTACAAATTTCACTTCCCGTAGGGGGCACATTCATTCTCAGATCAGGGGTTGACGGTGGTGTGTGTACTATTGTTGTGCACTTGAGATGTGTATCTTTTTGTGTGGTTTCCACTGTCTGTTGGAAAATCCCTTTTGGTCATTGTTTCCATTGATTTGAACACTCAGAAAAAAGAAAATTGGAAAATACCAACACAATTGCTGCTGCATCCATCATGTGTAGACTCTAGTCTGACACTCGGAAGTTTCCACTTTCTCACTGGTTTTCTCCAGAGAGAGGGTCTTCCAATGGAAGCAGCTGTTCTGAAAATATATCGGGATCCTTCTGCTTTTGTGTATTTCCTTAATGAGAAAAGGTGCACGCATTAACTGGTGGATACTATTTTGTGATATTACTATTTTTTTTTATTATACTATGTGTTCCGTTTACCTTTTCTCCTTACAAATAGGGAATAAACCCATGTTTCTCCTCTTACAGGAAAATCTATGGATGTTAAATTTGTTTCCAAAAACCCTGAACCATCCTGAACATTATGCAGGGGCCCCTGAAGGAAAGATGGAAGACAGTGAGGCCCAGTGTCCTGGAGCAACTGGAAGGAGGGCAGCCTTGCTCATCTACCCTGTCTCTTCCCCTTCCTTCCCATGTGGTCATGGGAAGGGATTTCTTCTGGCTGGAGCAGGAGGGGAGTGAAGACTGAGGGACCTGTCCTGCTTCCTGCCTGAGAATCAGTGAGTTCAGTGAGACTTGGATAGGAGACGGAGAGCCCTGGAAACCTTACCGCCATCCCCATGTTTCAGGAATGGGACCAGAAGAGCTGCTGGGCCTCAGGGGGCTATAGGGTGGTGAGCTTTGGTGGTGGCCTGAGGGAGTGACAAGTGAAAATTAGAGGGAAAACATTCCTCACTCCTCCCCACCTACTCCTTGAAAGTTTAAGCCCCATGTCAGACCCCAAAACACAGAATAACCCCTGTGTTTTGGGGGTGAAAACTCCATAAAACACTGACTTCAAGATTAAGACATCGTTTTTCCTACAAGGAGATGTAGGCGGAAAATGTGACTAGGTCAAAGGGTCACAGAATGAGCCAACAGGAGGGTCTGAATCTGCTGAGTAGCAGACAGTTGTAGGTTGGGTGGCCCCAAGAGAGAGCTATGTGGGTTTGGAGTCAAGGTCCAGATGTAAAACTTAGTAATGAAGGAGACCCTCCATCTCACCTCATACCACCACCACCAAGAAAAAGTATAGAGGAAAGAGAAGGGGCAGCTAGGACAACCTTGGGGTGACAGCTCTGTGGAAGAAGTCGGGAAGCTCACCCCACAAAATGAGAGTTGAAAAGAGAGACCCAGTAGAGGACACCGCGGAGCCCATGGCCAATCAACATTACAGTTATGGTGATTTTTAATCATTACTTAAATTAGTTTCAAGTAACTTTTTCAAGGAAAGAAAGATAATTATAAGCAACAGATAGACTTTATCATGTATATATTCCACTGAGTAGCTGCATCAAAAATAATAGTCCTCAAAATAGAGCTTTGAATTACTTCAGTTTCAGAAAATTGCAACCATTTAAAAACTATTTTATGACAGATAAAATATCAGACTTGCTTATATTTTAAAATAAGTTTATAGTGATTGCTAAGACATACACTTTAAGAGAACAGTTCCTTTTTTCTGTATTAACATTTACTTATTTAGAAAAGTGTTTAACTTAAAAATTATGTACCTTTTACATGAGACGTTAACTTTTTATATGATTTTGAATATTGCTGATATAACATGTGATATAAAAATGCACATAATATATACATTAATATTAATTTATTTTAAATAGGGTTGTCTTGCTAATGCAACTTTATTAAGATATTTTGATGCATGACACAGACTGTTTATAATTATTCACTTAGTTATATTGAATTAAAATAATTTAAGTTAATTTTCTAACAGATCACAAAAGAAGCTTACTTTTAAGTAAAACAAGAAGAAAATCCACTCATTCAAATCATATAATTTAAGAGTCCACTCTAATCCCTTATGCAAGTTGCTACATAACTTGATATATTTAAATTCATATTCGGAAAGCAATTTTGTTAGAATATAAAAATGTCAAAATAAAATCATGAAATAAAGTCATGCCCCATAATCTTATTTTCTAGTCAATTTTAAATAAAATGTGTCTTCCCTTCTCCATATCAAATCACCAAACTCTACAACAAATGTTCTCTGACCAGCCAGTTCCCCTTGTGTGGGAGGTGTGTGACTTCAAAGACATTGAAAACACCTCAGACCTCCTTACACAAGTCATGGAAATAGGGTTTCCTGCTAGCCATTGCCCAGGATCATTTCAGTCTCAACAGTTCTGTAAGTCTTCTCCTAATTCTTTGAAAAAAGATACCAGCAGGAGAAGTTGAACTCACTGAGGGCTCTCTGGGAAGAGGCATTTGCTTCCTAACCCCAGGGACGCAGGCCTACGGTGACCACAGCCTACAGGTTGGAAACTCCAGCAGGACCAGAGCTAAGTAAGGCCCAGCGAGTGGAACCAGAGCCCAGCCTGAGCTGCCTGCTGGCTGGCACTGGCCTCAGACCCAGGAATGTATTAACATTCTCTTAGTGTCTTCAATTTGTAAAACAAGGAGATTTTAACAATGGCCATTTCAGTTTAAAAATCCTGTGGCAGATGCATTGAGGTTTATTGCCATTCGGAGGTACTGTGATGGAGGAATGGCGGAAGTAGCTGACGAATGGTGTGGGGAAACAGATGAACCATAAAATGGCAAAAACAACAATGATAATTATACGTCTACTTTTCTCAAAACAGCAACAGGATTACAGAAGGATTAGTGTTAAATGTCAAAGCTGCAACCTGAAACCTTGGGGGGTGGGTAAAGCCATTCTAAATAGTAAAGTGAAATAATAAACTACAAAGGGAAATACTGAGGTTTAATATCAGAAAAATATATAATTTTTATTTGTGAAAAATACCATATAAATTAAAAGGAGCATGACAAATTAGAAAATATTACAAATAAAGTTTAAAAATATTAATATATAAAAGCTCATATAACTGATGAGAAAGTATAGTAATTGAAAACTGACAATAACTGTGAATATCTGATTTACCAAAGAAGACATACAAAAAGCCAATAAACTAATGCAAACTGTTTGCGCCAACCAGTAAGCAAAAAAAAAAAAAAAAGGCAAGTGAAAATAACAGTGATTACCATAGGTGACTAACAGAAAAGAGCTTCCCATTTCTTGGCACATAGGGAGAAATTTCGTATTCTTTATATTCAAGATTTAAGGGAATGTACATTCTTATATATTGATATTTAATTAGGTAAATGAAGAAAAAATCAGTTGAAGATGTTGACAATGCTAATGAGAAAGCTCAGAAGTATTCTTGCCCTTTATTTCTTAAGTTGAACATCTAATAAGTTTTTCTAAATAACTCATCAAAGTTACAGACAAACCTCTGGCACAACACAATTATACTGAAAACATTAAGACAGTTGAAAATGGCCTTTGCATTTAATGACAATTATTTGCATCTTGGGGCATTTGCACTGGCTATTCTCTCTGCTGGAAACGCTCTTCCCCCAAATACGTATGGAGTGTGCTGTTTCACTTCATCCCATTCTTTGCTGGAACATCACCTTTTCAGAGACTGAATATCTTTGCCTACCTACTTGAGATAGCTCCCTGCTGCCTTCCAGGACAATCACATCTGTCACCACCTGACATCCATGCACTTCATGATCAGTCTTGTGCACCAGAATGTGAGCTCCACTAAGACTGGATGTGGCCATTATCCTTTCTGCTTAAAACAGCACTCAATAAATGTTGAACTAAGTCAACACTGTTTTAGTATGTTCTTTCAACATGCTGAGACATATCCAAGGTAAATATTATTATACTGGGTTTATGAGAAAATGGTTAACAGACAAAGGTAACATCACACAATATAATATAGCAAAATTAAAAATAGACCCAGTCATGTGATTCCAAGTCAAGAAAAGAAAGGGAATGTGAGCTTCCTCCAGGGATTTTTATTATATCGATGTGACTGAGGAAGAGGGAGGGACTGAGGGTACAGAACAGAGAACACCATGATGGAGAGAGTTTTAGAAGGGTTGACCTAGCAGGAAAATAAAGGATGAGTACGTGAATAAAGAATAAAATCAAAATAAATCAAAAGGTAATTTTTCTTAATCTGTCAACTCTGAGTTGCCTCAATCTTTTAAACAATTTAATAACACTCCAGTTTTATCCAAACCTGTGTAGGTTGTCCATTTAGTCAATCACATGAATACTTACAAATATGCGAATAGTTGAAGAGATGTTGAAAAGCAGTAACATGTCTAAGTGAATTTTCGATATTGCTAATCATGGCAAGTTAATCTTTGTCTCCTTGTTATTACCACAGAGCTCTTCTTAAGGGGTTGCCAGCTAGTTAGTTTCCTGAGTAGAGCCGGATAATGTTATATTCTTTTTAGGCTTCTTTTGTTTTAGGATCAATTGACTTGGTAAAAATAAAAATTAGGTTGATGACGAAGGGTATATTAGGGAAATTTGTCATGCGTTTTCAGTTATGAGCATGGCCAGATTGGTAGGACCACACTCAAATGGGTGGGCCAATAGGATACCCTTCATTGATGTTTGAAAAATATTGGAAAAGGGTACCGAGGTATTGAGTTCCTTTTATTACTTTTGCCTGTACTACCTGTTTTCTTTTTGGGTTTATTTATCCATGCTTATTTATTTTTTTAAATTTTTCTTACTGTCTTCCATGGAAACTTGAGAAGAAAACTCTCTGTGACACAAGGACACTACACCACACAGCACTGGATGGAAGGTATCCAGACATGTAATATGAAAAATAGAGACAGTTATTGAAGATACAAGAAACATTGTATATAGGACAATGACGCCTCAGTCCCCTTTAAAGTAGGCACCTCAGGACCTCACACGGTTCTCCCAATCACCATCAGCTGCCTGGTCATATTTTCCTGAATCTCATCGATGACCTGGAATCTCTTCCCTTTCAGAGATGATTTATAGTTTTGGGAAAAGCCAGAGGTCACAGGGCACCAAATATGGGCTGTAGGGGGACTGAGTCACCTGAGTGATTTGATGTTTTGCCAAAAAACTCTGCACAAGGCATGATGCATGAGCAGGTGTGTTGTCGTGATGAAGCTGCCAGTCACCAGTGACCCAAAACTGCAGCCTTCTGAATCATCCAAATAGCTTTTTGGAGGAATGTTCTGCTTAATGCAAAATTTGATATGTTTGTTGCTCTACTCACTTAGTCATTTTGAAAGTGATGATCACACAGTACACATGCTCACTCAATGGCACTTATTACACCCACTGACTAGTAGAGTGAAGTCATCATTATTCATGCATGTGCTTTCCAGTGCAGCCTCTTTGGGTGCTAAGTTACATCGATGCTGTGCAAACTAGTCGTATTATATTAACTATGGCTGGGCTTTTTCCAGACAGACCTGCATATATCAAATATTCATGTATACCTAAAACCAATAGGATGTTATATGTCAATTATTTATCAATAAAATTCAGGAATAAGATTTTCTTTTACTTGAAAAAGTAGAAATATTGCAAAATTCCCAAAACATGATTTGCCTATGTACACAAATAAGAATATAAACAGTAAATGTAAGAAAGAGCCCTCTTCTTAAGCAATTTAAAAGCTAATAGAAATGTTATTGCAATGTGTTGAATTATGGCAAGAACTGCATACCTTATTGTGGAGCCAGATGAATCTTAAGTTCTGTTTTGTGTTATGTAACAACTGTGCAATCTTGTTGGAGTTAATGGACTTCTCAGACCCCTGGATTCTAGATCCTGCCTCTGACTCTAGAACTGATCTATGGCCAACTCCCCAGAAGACACTGGGCACCAGCCCAGTGCTCAACACATGGAAGCTGGTGTAGTCGCTACCCTGCTGTTGACTGATGTTTTCATAAAAGAGTGTATAGTAAACACCTAACCTTAATTTGGGGTTTGTCTTAACCACTCATATTTGTTATCCACTTATAGTCTTTTCTCAAATACTACAGGGAAAGGAGGGTAAAAGGTTTTTTTTTGTTTTTTTTTTAAGGGAATAGAAAGAGGGAAAAAAAGACAGATAGTGCAATGTGGTGAGAGGAGAGGTAGGATTTGAAAGCATGATAATATTGGAGAAAAAAGATGACCGGCAGAAGAAGAGGAGATCGCTGAGGACATGGACATCCAAGGTTGGCAACGCTGCCCTCTCTCAGCGTTGGGATCCCAGCAGCTGACTCTGCACCTGAGCCAGGTGTTTTGTTTGCAGCCCATTGAAGAATCTACCAGTGAAATAGGTATGGCATGATGGGGATTCTGTCCTGAAGGTGGCTCCCCTGGGACCTGGGAATCGAGTGCTGCTCAGGGACCAACTGTCCCAGAAAAGTGCAGATGCAAGCCTGAATTCAGATGCATGAAATCCTCCCTGGCAGAGAGCAGGAATGCACGTGGAGTCCTTAGCTTTCTGTAGTGTGTGTCTCACATTTTCTCAAGCAGGTGATACTCCCATTGGGAAGAAGAAAGAGGACAAGAAGAGAGGAGGGAACGTACCAATCCACCTTTCAAGCGTTTGAGGTCATCTTTCTTTATTTTCCAAAGTAAAAAAAAGAAAATTAGTCTTCCTCACAGAACGTTTACAACGAATTAACAAATTATGAAAATGATAGATTAATTGTACAAAGATGTCCAAATAGTACTGCATTTTTCTTCATGAAATTGGTCATATGTGTTAAACTTACTTCAGCAGCTGCTGTTTTGTATATAAAAGCTCACTCTGGACAACAGGCACCCAAATGTTGGCAAGAAAAGGGGAGTCTTGCTTCAGGCAAATGGTTTTAAAGACTGAAATGTCTCCTTAATAAACCCATGACATTGGTTCTGTGGGATCTCCACCACATCATTAGATAAATATGCATTGTGAGTTCTTGTTTTCACATGAAAACCCCTCCCCACCATGGGTCATAATTAGCTGTTTGTTTATGATATAAATGGGGGTATGGAGTTGAAACCATGTACCACACTATGTCCCTTTCCATGGGGACTTGTTAAAATCATGCCTTCCCCCTGGGTGCAGGTGACTTAGACATATAGGTAGCTTCATTTATCTTAGTGAGTGGCCCTGCGTTCGTAACACTTTATTTCCAGGCTTGGCTAGGAAACATCCTCTGGAAATGATAATTAAAATAATTACAGAAGCAATAGGAAAACATAATAGAGAAAAAAATATTTTAAAGAAATTATTCAGAAAATATTAGAAGCCTACACTCTGGAAATATTCCAGTCCCACTAATTGCATCTTAATATGTTATAGTAACATGTAATTGTTCAAAGATGAAAGTCTCCTCATAGTTTAAATTCCATCACAGTGTGATATTTTTCTTTATTTAAATGAAGTAAATGCAGCAATTATCACAACATAAAAAAGATGCTTAGTTTTAATTTAAGGGAGAAATGTTGCCACGTGCTTTCAACAAGGTTCTTCTGCACAGACACAAATAAAACAACTTCTTGGATATATTTTAAATCATTTTTCATAAATAGAGAGGAAAGTTTGTTTATTTTACTTTCAAATATGCTTCATGGAGTGCAACTTCTTTCCTTCATCTTTCTGTGATTCTGTCATTTTTTATTGAAATCTTGTCAGGGGGTCTTTGTCAGGACTCCCGCCCGGCGCGCTCAAAGCCCGGGCTGAGTGGCGGAGGTCGGGCTGCACAGAATGCTAAGTAAGGGCAGGGACGTCAAGGCAGCTTTCACATGGGCAACAGGGCCCCAGCACACCACCTATGCTATCCCCTCTTTGAACTATTCTCCCCAGCTCGAGACTGGGAGCCTGCAGTTCCAACCTTGGAAATCAAAGTATAGGAGCAGAGTAGCTAAGTGGAAACAAAACATTCCCAGTACTGACCAGTTCCTCGCTGTGGCTCAGCATGGGAAAGCAGGTCCTCCACGCTGGCAGTCCTGTGCCGGGCCATCCCAGGGTCTCGTGTCACTCTGAGAAAAGCTAAACACTCCCCATTGTGTTTAGAAATGCTATAGCAGAGACTATTTATAAATGACTAAACACAAAAGCACTTAAGCTCTCAGCTTCTCTGATGGAAAGGGAGAAATGGAAGAGGGCTGAGCCACATGACCTCTGCCCCCAACCTCGGGCAGTCGCTGTGCTGATCTGGGCTGAGGTCTGTGCCCATGTTGACTTGTTATAGGGATCTTGGCCAGGAGATGTGTGCCAGCCTGTGCTCAGGACCCCACATGACCCTGTGAAGCCTCAGACCCCCTTAGATGTAGAGCTTCTGTCTAATGACCTCTCTGGGTTCTCCCTGTTACCTTGCAGAAGTGCCTGGCCTCCCAGGAACCTTCGCTGTAGCTCTGAGAAGGGAAGAGCTCTTTTCTCTTACAAGGCCCCAAATCAGCTGGTACCAGCCACACCATCGGTCCATGAGTTTAAAGATGGGATTAAGATCTATCAGAAACATGCATGTGTTGTTGGGGAGGCTTTGACAGGGGCAATACTGGGGCAAAAATCATTAGTTCTCAAAGCTGAGGGAGTTCATGAGTCCTTTTGGTTCTATAATTTTGGCTGCTACATCTTTGAATTAACATGTATCATAACTTTGCTCTAACTCCGCCCAAAACCTTGAAATTTTTCAGCCAACCCAACACACATCCACAATGTATTTCATAACAAATTGAATCCTGATATAATTCCTATATATGTGTATTTAAAATCTGAAGATACATAATCTTGAGGAAGATTTTTAGTAGAAACGATTGTATTACCTGGAACCCTATGACATCTATCATTAGAGATGTCAACAAAAATGACATGATATAGGCACACTCTGTTTTTGTTTATTTAAATCTTATAGAGAAATGATCTAAGGAGTGGGCACTCCAGAAAGCCAGACGTGACCCAGAGGCAGCGAGGCTGTACTCTGTAGCTCTGGGGGCCTTGGGAGAGACAGGTATGACACTGTGACCCTGTTTAGAATTTGTGTCTGGCCTGGAAGCAGGGTGAAGTGCATGTGGATGCTCACGGGGACCAGCCCCAGGCCCTGGGGAAGTCTCATTAAGACTCAAAACTTGTGTTTTCTGGGTTCTCTCTCTTACTTCTGTTTCCTCTCCCAGTTGGGAACTGTCAGATAGAAGAGCAGGAAGCAAGTCCCATTGTTCAGTCCACTGTATTTGTGCTTCTGAAATCCCCAGGGATGCTGAGGGTTCTCACAAGGTCTTGGCAGCCCTGGCAGAGGAGGAAGAGAAGGACCCAGAGTTCAGTCCTCCAGGAGGAAAATGATGGAGATGCTCTAGAGTGATGTCTGTTTTCAGACGAAACAA
This sequence comes from Mormoops blainvillei, assembly GCA_004026545.1. NCBI lineage: Eukaryota > Metazoa > Chordata > Mammalia > Chiroptera > Mormoopidae > Mormoops > Mormoops blainvillei. The sequence continues at coordinate 154,754 of PVJD01000688.1, forward strand.
GGTTCAGAGGCTGCGTGGCACCCACAGGTTCTCAGGATCACATCACTGAGGACCTGTTCTTAAGAAGGTGGAGCTGGTGCTGGGGAAGGTGCTTGAGTGTGGGACACCTCACTGGGAAAAGTGGTCATTGCCTGACCCGAGGGGCAGGTATTCATCATGCTACTTTCTCCTGAGACCCCTGAAAACTCAGTGTGAAGAAGGCATGTCACAGGGAAATTTCGGGAGACAGTAACAAAAGAGGAACAGAGAGAAAGACTGTGACATGGCCGGACCTGCAAGAAATTGAATCTCTCAGGATTATGTTAACCCTGGTTGGGTAGGTCAGTTGGTTAGAGTGTTGTCCCGATGGGCCAAGGTTGTGGGTTTGATCCCCAGTCAGGGCAGAGACGAGAATCAACCAGTGAATGCATAGGTAAGAGGAACAATGCTTCTCTCTCTCTCTCTCTCTCCCTCTCTCTCCTCCCTTCCCCTCTCTCTAAAATCAATAAAAAATTATGTCAAAAATCAAGAAATATTACAGACAGTAAAGATGAGTCCTCACCACCCTAAAATGTTGCCTATATTTAATAGAACGGTTATGTGAGCCCTGGATTAAACCTAATTTGAGGGACATTTCAAGAATGAATAGTGCAGTGTAAATTTGGGAATTCTAAGAGCTAACAGGGCTTTTGTCACAGCCCATAACTCAGCACACATTTTCACCCTGTACATGTACTCCTGTTTAAGTGTAACCTGAAAAAAACTGATCAACTATTTTGTTTGTTTGAAGCAGGCAGCCCGTGTTTCCCAGGAAGGCGGCAGGGCACAGAGAGAGGCGCCGTGGACTCTGTCCCGGGGGCGTTTCCTCCTCTGGCCCCGTCAGCCCCCAGATAACCCTTGGTGGTCCCTTTTACTGGCAGTGCCATATAATTCTGGCAAATTAATGTTGTGCGGGAGAAGTTTTCTCAGACTCCTCATCCATTATTGAATAATTTTTCACAATAAGAGCACTTCCTAAGTCAAACAAAGCCTGAGTACAGCTCAGGGAACTGCTGTGCTGAGTGCATCACGGTTTATTTTTCTGGTGAAAAAAATAAACTATTACTTTGACTAATAACTCCAGTGGAATGTGGGTCAGGAGCGCCGTTCAGTGCTCGGTGCCAAAAGAAACGGATACCACCGTCCTCTTCAGACACACGCGCTGGGTCACACACATGGGCTTCAGGCCTGGCCTGTGTCATGAGGGAAAATCTTCTAAATACTCACAGTGGGAGAAAACCATTTTGGGTTTTTTTTTTTTGGTCTAGAAAACATACAAACAACTGCAAAGTTTGTTATTAAAATACTTCATTCTTAAAAGAAAGTTGTTGATATTTATGCTTAACCATTTGATAGCGTCTAATATTTTAAATAGGTGGAAAAATGCATGCAGATATGATGGCATGTTAGCCAACAGTGCTTTGAAAAAAGAAGGCTGCCTAATAAATGGAACTTGTACCAGACGATGCTTTTCTGATGGAGTTTCTGACGGAGAAGAAGAAAATTTAAGGGACTCTTTACTGATTGAGGGCTCTCGGTCTGGCTTCCCTGCCAAAAGTATTCAGGGAGCACATATCCCTCCTTGGGTAGGCTATGCTTACCGCCTTTCCTACACGTTCATGTTTTAGTTTCTAAAAGAATCCCTTTGGGTTTCTACAAATGAGATGTAATGTAAGGAGTCTTAGAGGTGTGAAACAGTTTAAGAGTTAGACTTCCCACATTCATACAAGATGTTGAATTCTTCTACTGCCCCCAAATACTGGTTTTCTCTAATTGTTCTTTTTATTTCACTCACATTTTTAAAAGTTCCTAATGTAGTTATTAATGACTGAGCCCTTTCTATATTTTGAAATGCATACAAATCATGATATTGTTCCATATAATATCTTCTAATAAGGATTTTATTAATTATAAAAACCTAGTCACTAACACATTTAACTTTGCTCATAATCATTTCATAACCATTCAGTGTTGTCCTTTTTAGTTTATGTTTCTCTGTGTATATTTATGAAGCCTTTGTGAAAACTTTTTGTAACAACATTGACTTTGAAAGTGACCTGTGACTATTTGAGTGAATTATGTGAGTTATCAGACTAGGTAGGGATACTGGGACATTCTCTAAGTCACCTTCTATCTCATGCAGAAGCTAGAATGGAGGGACTCTACCACAGTTGGTGTGAAACACATACTGGTTAACTGTCCTTATCACTTATCTACCTTTCCTTTCCTCTTTCACTTTATTTTCTTTTGAGAATTAGCAAGCCAGGGTTTTCTACATATCGTTATAGCATGTATCATTCTTTTTGTTTCTGACTTTTCAGCAATTCTTTCTGACTTTCCACAGCCAATAGCAGACACATCATAACTACTTACCACGTGACAAATTCTTGCCCAAGCATGTTCATAGAATCTTTAGAAGGATGCTCTGATATCTGTTTAATAACCAGCCTCACCACAGGGGAGGACACCAGGTGGAGGAGAGCAGGGGACTTGCCCAGAGTCAGAGGTAGGACAGCTCTGGTCTTTGACCTCACGGTCCCTGCCCCAGGGTCTATGCTCCTTGACATTGCCAGGCCAGGCACTCCACCCAATGTGGCCAAAGGACCTGAACACTAATGTGGGTGCTTTCTAGTCTTTCCATTTTGTTCTGTTTGTGTTGGAGGGGATGGGTAACCCAAGCCACCTTGGGAACCACTGGACTGCTGAGACTTCCGGGAGAGGTTTCTGGTTTCCATGGGCACAGAGTCTGAGGCCACATTGCCCTCTGGTTACTGTTCATGTTCTTCCTACTACTGGGCAGATGCAGGGATGGGGGAGTGAGTGGATGCTTTTCTTTCCTGTGCTTTGTTCCCTTTGTGACTTGGCCAGGGCAATGCTGACATAAGACACCCTGATCAATAGGGTCTCCAGGTTTGCTTGAAAAAGGGCTAACTCCTTAAAATACAATGTGCTAGAGAAGCACAGATGGGAAACCATTGCCTCCCACTTGCAATGGTGGCAGTTATGATCAGCTGCAAACTCAACATGTTATGACTTTATGTCATTGGTAAGCACACCAGGTCCTATACCTATACAGGTAAGTATTGGGACCACAATGTTTGTGAGACGCTCAGATAACTTCTCTCTTAGAATCAATGGAAGCCTTAATTCTAAAAGCATCATAACCCTCACAAATGCATCTGATAGGGACAGATAAAAAAGACTTAGTAAAGAAAACACTTATTTTACAGTCACACATAGACAGAAGCGTTGAAATATCTCATTTAGCTGTAGCACTCAAAGCCTTTTCCGCCTCTCTAGGGAAAGCAGAGCAGAGCAAGGTCCACGGTGCGGTAGCAGCTGTAGCCGCCTTTCTCCCAGGGCGAAAGGGAAAGGAGTATGCTGAAATAACACAAAGACACAGTTTGAGCAGAACTAAAAACTGCCAAAGTGGAGAGGGACACGGAAAAACAGAAGGGGCTGAAGGAAGGCATTCTGCTTCTCCACCTCTTCCTGGAAGCCACACCGGCCTGGGGCTGCCAGCGTTGCCCATCGCTGGGCACTGTGGTATTCTTGTGCTTTTATAGATGGTATCTGGGACCCCTTACGTGGACATTTCTGAGGCCCAGAGAAATAAAGACTCTTGACTCTGATACGCTAAACCATAAGAAAACATGTTTTCAGTTTTAAGAAATAGTGAGAACTAGAGCCATTATTGTATCTGGTTGTCAATATTCTCCCCAAATCCAGTCTCTTGAATGACAGTCCTCCCCTGTTGAGCAGGGGAACTGCAACCAGAAAGAGGAGGACATCAATCCTACTGGCATGGACAGGGGGACATGGACATGCAGACAGACTCCCAGGACTTCTGTTGGGAAGCACACAATCTCCACTCTGTGCCCGCAGCTCACACCTCCCAGGAGGATTCGGTCACCGCCACTTCACGTAACTCGGTTGTCAGCCACTTGCCAAGTGTTTCTGCATAACTGCTTCAAGTACTTATTGTTGGAAGTCAAGTCTTCTACCACCAGTGGTCAGTGAGGAGCCACGAAGGCAAGATTAATCACAGCTTCCATTAATAGGAGCACCACGTTGCTGCCTTTGAGTGAATAAGAATAAAATCATTCCTGCATAAGGGACAGGTGACAGAGTCTTTTAAAGGCAGCTCTTCACAAATAGTTTTACTGAAACCCTGAACCACCCCCACCCTTGTAGACAGCAGTGTGAGGGTGGTGGAAACCATGCTGTCATCACAAGAGGGTCATACCACCCAGTGGGTAGAACACTGTGCCGATGGCCCCCGTGAGCTGATGAGAGACCCATCACTGCGGTGGAGGTACATGACTGCAGGCTTCCCCAGATTGCTTTTGATTGGATTGCTTTTCACTGATTTTAAAAGAGGTTGTGATGTGTGCATCCATTAGGTCATTTTAAAAGCCATGGTATTAATGTACCATGCAGTCGCAAGACAGCAAAAGGTGAGAGGCAGCAAGCACTCGAGTCAATGGTATTCAATATTTCCCAATTTTTAACTTCTTTTCTTCTGAGTCGCTTTGGCTTCTCAACTTGTCCTTTTGCAGACAAAAATTCCCATGTTTCCTCTTCATTTTGCCATATTGGTATTTTGTTCTTTGCTCGGTTTATTCCTTTTCACCCCATGGGCTCATTCAAAACCACTTCATGTGGAAGCAGCATGGTTAACTGGCGTCAAGTATGTGTTATTAATCACAATTGCCACTAGTAAGAGAAAATTAAGTGAGAGCAAGTTAAATGTCATGAAGTTTCTCCCCACTGCCACAGCTCTGTGAATGAAATAGATACTAAGGATGTCTCTGGACGTATATAAGCTACACAAGATGAAGAGAGATGATTTACCTACCACACAACAGGATCAGGATCATCTGGTTAGTGGTGGGTCCAGGCTGATGCCACACTATCCTGGAGGTGGGGACAACACATTACCAAAGCCAAGATGACACAACCCAGAATGGACAGAGACAATCACCTAAAATCTTGCAAACATAAAGTGACAACGACCAAGGAGGGGGAATACATGATGATACAATAACATCACAGTGTGACCATGGTGTGCTTGTCAGGAAGTGGCCACTGGGCTGATGAAAGAAAACCTGCTCACCAGGCACTTCTAGATGAAAAATATAGAAAGAAGAAAGAAGAGGCATGATGTGGGAGACTAAGAATAGCTGACTCTTCAAGATGCTCCAACGTACCTGGATGGTTAGCCACATTTCACAGCTCACTGATTCTAAGTTACCCTTTTTCTTTCTTATTCTGCAACTCTAAAACTAGGATTGTGCCTTCGATTCTGAAATATGGAACACAAATAATTACTAATGGTGTCACAGATATCAGTTACCACACAGTTGAGGACTTTGGGAGATGACTTTGAGATTCTTTGGTCAGAAAATAATTTTTAGATGTCACTGAATTTGAGAAGGATTTAGAAGAATGGGGATGTCAATACAAAATATGCCAAATGTCTTTGAAATGTCCTCTATAATGATAGCAAACAGTGTTATTGCCACAGTAGAAGGTTTTAATTTTAAAAGTATTAATTAATGAATTTACATTAATTAAAAGTATTAATTAATGATTTACAATACGAAGGACACTCAGGACTGTGGCAGAAAAATAAAATGAAATACAATAATCTTTGAAGAGCTGCACCTGACTTTTCAGACCATATTGGTATAGCCTCCTGCCACCCAGAAGATCATCTCATATTTCAGAGGAGCTCAAATGTTTAAGTCAATTTTTTCTTGTTTTTGATGCATGCTCACTAACTCTTGACTTTGTCAGCTTCTTCATATCACCTGAGTTACTTAGTTGTTCTAGAGAAACATTTCCCTGCAAAATAGCACTCTCTAAGGTTCCTGATGTTTCAAAATGCTATTTGCTCCTAGGTCTGGTTCATAAACAGAGACGATAATATCAATGGGTTTAAAATATTCCTTGCCCAGTTTTACTTACAATTTGATTCTTTAAAAAAATATTTATTGATTTGACAGACGGAGAGGGAGAGGAGGAGAGAGAGAGAGAAAAAAAGAGAGAAACACTGATTTGTTGTTCCACTTATTTACACATCCATTGGTTGATTCTTGGATGATGTGTTTTGGCTGGGGGTCAAATCTGTAACCTTGGCATGTCAGGATGCTCCAACCAACTGTGTTACCTGGCCTGGGCCTAGACATTCATTCTTATTAACACAAATTTAAATCTAACAAAGAAAGAAAAATTTGTAAAATTAGAATGTTCTCATCCTTGGTGGTCAGGTCTTCTATAAACAGAAACGGGTTCATGTGTTTATTTGTTTATTTATTTATTTAAAATGTATTCTTTTTATGCAAACTATTCTCCCAAGAGACATTGTTGCCACAGTAAATCTGATGTTCATTGAGCAACTATCTGAGGAACACAGACCCTTTAAAGAAACATCGTTTACATGTTGCTTCAGAAAATGTGCAAGACATTTTCTAAGAACTAGAAGAAGCCCATGAGATTCTGTGGCTCAACCTTTCCTTGAGGAATATTCCCAGTGTGTTAGTTCCGTGGAGGTGCCATAAACCAGTCATGGTCCAGAGACAGGACTGAAGGAAGGTAAGTCAGTATTTCGTGGTGGGATTTCCCAGTGCCCCTAACACCATCCTGTGAAGCAATCCAGAGAGCCCTTCCTCCAGGACATCTCCCTATGTCATGTCCCTTGAATGCTGGGTTGATGATGGTCCCCTAGATAAGTGGGGAGCTGAGACCCCACCAGGGTAAGTGCCAACCAATGCCAGAAGCTAATCTTAGAATCCAGATCTCCTTAATCTTCTTAAAAACCCTCTTTTAGTCACACTGAGACCATGCACTTTGTTCTTCTTTGATGTAGCTCAAAACCAGTCAAATATATGATCAATTTAGTCTGAGATCTAGGGGAGCTGCTTCTGTTAGCAATTGTTAGAATTTACCCATTCTACCCCCTGTGTATCCTGTATTTATAAATCAAGTTTCTGACAGTTTCCCATAATAAATTAGGGAGACCTGATTCAAGTATTTCCTTAATATCACTTGAAACTAGAAAGATTAAAAAAACAAACTTTAAGAAAAGGCAGTTTTGAGAAAGAGTCTGAGGTGCGTTTTAAAAATCCCAAGCCTAGCTGGGCATGTTCTCTCCACTTCCCATAATATTTTGATTAAATGAATTAATAATATTAGTTTTTCTAACCTCTGTTCTTTTGTGCTTCTTATGTTTAAATTCATCCCAACATGGTGACAGCTCTTCTGGAGTGAAACCATCTGACAGCCTCTGGTTGTTCAGCAGAGCTCAGGAAGCCATTTCTTAGACCACCAAATCTGAGGGCATCCCCTGTGCTTTTAGGTTGAGGGCTGATTTTGATCTTTTTTTCCAAGATCCCCTTTTGAGGATAAATGCTCCATGGCAACCTGACCTCCACTCTTCCTACATCTGGTATCTCCTGTGTAGCTGAGATTTGGAGCCGCCCTTAGGGTGCCACTCCCTGGATGACCTACATCTATGAAAGCAGGACCCCATGCCCTTCACACAGAGGAAGCCCACGTTCACCCAGGACTTACCAGCATGGGGGCCTGATGGGGTCAGACTGTTCCAGAAACAAGGCACAGTCTGCCCCCTGACCCTTGCCTGCCAGTACAGGGATTCCAGCCCTATCCAACTGTCTCCCCGCCAGGGCTCCTTCCATGGGCCTTCTGGTGAATGTCCTCTGCCTACCAGCTTGGTTGCGGACCCGTCTCTGCACCAACACTGCAGATCCGCTCTGACTATGTGGGTGCCTGCCCCGTGTCAGGGTCTCTGGGAGCCCCCAAAGCCATGGTCTTTATGCGCTGAGTAACCTCGCAGCTCCCACAGAGTCCAGGGGAAGGGCCTTCTTTATTCTCTATGTCAAATGTTGCCACCAGGTGCAATGGATTGAATGTTTGCATTCAAAATTCACATGATAAAGCTGTAACCCCCAACATGGTGGTATTTGGAGGTGGGGTTTTTGGGCAGAAATCAGGTTTAGATGAGGTCCTGAGGGTAGAGCCATGATGGGATCAGCACCCTTATAAGAAGAGGGAGAGAGGCAGAGCCCTCGTTCTACTGTTATGGAAGGACACCACAAGAAGGTGTCCGTCCCTGCTGGAGAGAGGAGGCCTCCTCCAGGAACCGATGCGGCAGACGCCTTGCTCTTAGATTTCTCATTCTCCTGAACTATGAGAAATAAATGCCTGCTGTTTAGGCCACCGAGTCAATGGTGATTTATTATGGCAGCCTGAGCTGACAGACTCTTGGACAGGCACTGAGCCTCACTTCTGTGTCTCTGTTTTCTCTGGAAGAAGGTGCCCCTGGCTACCTAGAGCTTTCCTAATCAAAAGGGCCCTGTACGCACAAATGAAATAATTACTTTTGGCAAAGATAACAATTTTACGGAGAACATGGGTCCTTTAGTGGAGAGCCACCTCCCTGTGGCCTGGGGAGACTTTGCACAGTGTCCACACTTGGACCTACTCAGAGATGCTGAGCCATGCTCTGTGTGGAGCACTGTGCTAGGCAACCCTACCAACAGAGTAAGTCGGTCCCCTGGATTAGCCAGCAGATGGGAAGGGTTGGTTTACTTTATGTTTAAAAACCTCCTACATGTAGTAAGTACCATCAAAGCACTTGAGACATTATCAGCTTAATAGTGTGACCCTTCTGTGTCTTGAAATGGCTAGAAATGACAACAGTGTGCACCACCCTTGGATACACTGGGGTGTATCTTGGAGCACCTTTGGTGTACCCTTGGAACTGGGGGGATCTATTGCAGAGGCCTTCTGATTTCAAACTGTGAACCATAATACATAATCATTTTATAGTATCCACACAAGCACATACAACACTGAAACAAGAACTTAATGAAATGATACCTGCACTGGCTTCCTATCATACACATTGTATTTTGTACTTTGATTTATTCTAAAAAAAGTGCCAATCTAAGAAATTTATTTTACAACACCTTCAACAAGTGATGACTTACAACTTGGAAAACCTAAACTCATCACTGACATGGACAGAAATGTTCAACTTCTTTACTAACATTTAAGAAACAAACCATTGGTTAGAAGTCTGGATGAAATGCCCCCAACAAAATAGTGGTAGATTGAGCTGATGACCATGCTGATCTCCTGATTAATTTTGTTTTGATAGAAGTATAATTTATATCCCATATAGCTCACCATTTTAATCCAATGGATGTTAGTATATTCATAAAAATTATGCAACTATTATAACTATCTAATTCCAGAGCAATTCCATTACCTCAAAAAGAAACTGTACCCATTTAAGTTTACAATTACATTGTTTAGAGTGCCTGGGATCATTTATGTGGCCACAATATTTACTGGGAAGTTTTGAAAATTTTATGTAGTGCCTGAAATAGCTAAATTGGAAGAGTGAAATTTGCACTCTAAATTGTCTTTTAACATAGATCAAAAGCTAACTAAAGTTTATGGTGTAAATATTTACCATGTTAAAGAAAAGACAGTTGTTTTTCTCTGGCATCGATGTCCACACAATAGCCAGCTAGCAGTTAGAGGGACTGAGTATGCTGCTCACAATGTCTCTTGGAGGCCACTGGATTCAAATGTTGCCAGAAATATGATCTTGGCAAATACTAAGTGTGTAAGAAATGTCATTAAAGCTCAGAAAGCAAGACGTCCATTGACCAATAACAATTATGGATTATCCATTCGCGCAGCTCAGAGACTGTGTTGTCTTTGCCTTTATTCCCTGAGCTGCCAAGAGAATTAATTTAATTCAAGTTTTGTCTCCTAATTTCCAGTCAGACCACCCTCTGGGCATCAATCCCAGGCCGGCTTTATCAACGGCAACAAAACTCTGACAGTTTGAAGCTTGCATCTAAAAACATGCAGCGAGTGAAGCTTTCAAAAGAGCGAGACATTGACTTTCAAAATAGCTCTGTCTATTGCATGCAATCTTGATAAGGGAACTTTCCAATGAAGAATGTGCGAGGTGGGTGACTGATAGCACAGCCGCCTTTCCTGGGGAAAATGCAGCATCTTCAGTTTACATCAACTTGCTCTCATCTGAGACAAAAAGTCTAAGTAAAAGGCAAAAGTTTATCCTCTCCTGTGTCATCGTGGCATACAAGAAACATTTTCTTATGCTGTTTAAGTGAGGGAAGGTGGCTAGGACTGGAGTTGACTGTAAGCTCAGCTGCTGCCGCTGGAGCATCTTCATGTGTCACAACCACACCAGGTGACCGTGCATGCGCCAGCATTATTCGTTCCTCCAATCCTTTAGCTCAGGACGAACCCATTCTTCAGCTGAGGGGGAGGCTGGCCCCAGCCCAACAGAGCCACGGTGGTCCTTCTAGAGAATGTTGTAACTGGTTGCTATTCTGTTACCTCTGAAGATTTAGTGGCACAGTTTCCTAATTGAGATATTAGGCTTTGGGGAGATATTTCTGTATCACTGAGTCTTTTAAAGTCACTACAAACAAATAAGAAAAGGATAATAGAAATCAAAATACAGCATCTACACCTCGGTGCCCACATAGGATGGGCCTTAATACGGACCAACCAATCCTTAACCAAAATAAAGGGTTTTAATTTATGTATAAAAGCAAGAATATAGAATTGGAATTGTATAGGCCTGAGTTTAAATCTTTGCTCTGTTCTTGGTTGGCTGAGGACTGAGTTTAAACTTTATAATCAGTGAAATGTGTAGGAATGTTATTTAGTTTGTGATGTTATAGACATAAATTGTAGAGAACCTCCCACACACGTATAGAAGGCACCTGGCACAGAGGATTCGGTCCTAGTCTTTGAACTGCCTGCAAAGCTGTGGAACATCTCCACAATTTTCCTTAGTTCCTATAAAGACATTTATAAATGCCTATAAAGACATTTATTACAAATATGTAAACTCTGCTTAAAATATATTTAAGCAAAAATGCATTTTTACTTCCTTTGGAGAAATGGTCACCTATATAAGTGCCTAGGATGGTTCGGTGAATATTAAATCACAGAATTCACAAATTTTGGGGCATTCCAAAATTTTCATGCTTACTTGCTTTTGAACTGTCCACTCCCCTGACATGACACACCACATACAACTGAGGATGTCACAACCTCCATGCCAAATGCTACTATGTAATCAGAGCTGATTATATCAAAAACTGGGAGTTGCTGAGGGGTCACTTGCTGGGATCCCAGATGGAAACAACCACACAGTGGATGTTTTACCGAGTGTGATGATGCCCAACATCGCGAGAGCAGGAGAGCTCCCTGATGTTCACAGGGTCAGTTGGAAGTGGTCTGTGACCCTTAGTTTGACTATAGTGCTGGTTCCTGATTTGCAAGACATCCCATTCACTTTAGGAAAGCTTTTCTTAAAAGTCAGGGCTGTTACTTTTCCTCCAGAAAGGAATCAGAGACCATTTCCCATTGTGCTCTGTGGGATTTTGCCTCATAGACTCAAGGGAAAGGCTAGCTAGCCATGTGTACCACCCTTGCCTGCACTTCTGTGGAGCACAAGACCTTGGAGTGTGACACATGATGCACTGGTGGTAGGTCTACCCCACCATGACAGTGGGAATGGCACTGACCTCCTTCAAATGCATGTCGTGTTTTCCAGTGCAAGAGAACTCAGCCACCATGACAGAGGATGAACAGACCAGTCAAGGCAAGTAGTATTTTACGTGCTTGAGAAAGGGACAGTTGTTTATTCTTAAACCCTATATGAGCTCAGCTCTGGCTTTCCTCTAGAGTCAGGACTTTCTTCTGTTATAGATGCTCATCTTTTAGTTGCACTGAGAACATGCACAATAAAGCATTGGCATGATTTTACATTTCTGTGATTAAAATAATAATAAAACAATAGAGAATGTAGGAAGAAAACACTGATGTTGTTGTCACAATTCTCCTTCAAATGACCATCAGGAAGTCGCGATCCTTTGCTATTGGTGTTTGCTGGAAACAAGGACGCTCTGAAGCTTGATTATCTGGGTGCTTCCTGTGGCTAGTTCCTAAAATATGCATGAGCTGCAGACACATTTGCAACTTAAGTGTTACTTACCATTTCAGTTAAGTCTGGGGGTTAAAAAAATAAGCTATCATTACATGAAATGCATGTCTCTTTTGGCAAAATAAAAATATTTAAAAATGCTAAAATTACACAGTTCATTTCAACCAGATGCCAGAGAGCCCTTCTTTGGAAATGCGGTCCTCACACTGCATGGGAATACAGACAGATGCTCAGTGGCACTTCATTACTGGATTGCGAGTGCATCGATGTTTCATAAAGGGCTTTGTAGAGTAATGTGTGCAACACTCCACGCCAAATGCAGGCTGAGATGGCTGTGGCTTCACAGAACAGATGGGACTTAAAGTCCTTGCTAAACTCGCATCTCCATTGGTTTTGATGAAGAGCTCCAAAGATAGCTTTAAGTGAGCGCTCAAACATTCTATGTTTCTACAATGGTACAATTTTTTAAGGGTATTGCTCTAAAACCTGAGAAATACTTAGATATGCCTTTTATCTGTCATTTTTTGAGGACTACACCATGTACCAGCTTATCAATAAAGCTTTTTTCTTAATAGCATGTTTGTGCACCTTGGTCCAGCCATCATTCCTGAGACTTTCACCCTTTTTTCTTGAATTCAGAAGAGGAAATCTGTTTGAAAGGTGGAAGGAGGGGGAAGAGGCTCTGTTTGAGCTGTGATGTTCAGCAACAGGGACCTTTCTTGAAGCGTCAATTAGCTTACCAGGGTAATGCATGGACCTCAGAAATGGGAGAACAGAGAATTATTCTTCTTCATGAAACTCTCATTCTTACTGAACTAAACAACCAACATAGTTGTGGCTAAGAACCTGGGGTTAAAACCTGTTGCATTTGAATTTAAAATTGTGATTTTGCCCATCACAAGCTCTTTGGCCCTGGCACATTACTGGGTGTTTCTGAGCTTCAGGGTCCCATCTTCACCACTCAATAATAATTTTTTACCATACAGAGTTGAGTGGATTAAAGGAAAACAAAATTTCAAAAGCACAGCATAGGGTATCTGAGGGGAGTGCCTATGTGTTGTTGCTGCTGTGCATGTGTGTGTGTGCATGTACACACATAGGCAAATGTATGTAAAGTTACCAGATGTTACCGATAAAGTTAGTATCTAACAGTCCAGAACATTTTTCTTTACCGAAGGGCTCGTTTCCTAACTCATGGAACTTTTCCTTGCAGATAAAAAATTTCTTTTGTGGTAAAAGCTATCATTATTGGATTAAAGAAACACTAATAACATAACCCAAATATTGCTAATCAAGGGGCATTTGGGGCATGTCATGCTTATTTATACACTTCTATAAAGAACAATAGACAGAGCTATGTTAGCACTCATAGCTCTAAGTGCGTTTGCTCAGTGATTGTCAATGAGAGTATCATTTTCAGTCTTGCCTGCAATGATAACCCTTCACTCTGATGCCCATGGCCTACTTGGGTCCATGGCATCTATGGCCTTACCCATTACACCCATCTATTTTCTTAAATGGACCTGTATTATGTTAAAAAATTGCAAGTATAATTTTGCTATTGAAAAAGTTGAGTTTATGTTTGTGCTGATATTGAAATGTCCCAAAAAGGGAGGTGGGGATGAAAGCTAAAAGGGTGTCTGACCCAAGGACGGTGATGGCTGAGCCCAGAAAAAGGGGCCAAGTGGCTTCTGGCCAGCAGTGTCATCAGTCCTGCTTTTTTTCCATGAAAAGAGGTGGAGGTCAGGCGTCCCTACCTGCCAACCTAGTTGGGTTCTGAAGCCCAACATCTCTCATGAAAGAGACTGTTAATGTCCTAATGAGAACCAGTGAAACATTCAGCCTGGAATGCTTTCTGGCAGGCCAGGTTGCATTGGCCTCTCTAGACGTTTGTAGTAATGGGCTTTAGATAGCGTTATCAAGGTGCAAAATAATTCCAGTATTCATATGATTATTTTATGACCAAACCAGGTTTTTTTCTCCCACTTTCCCTTCACTAGATTGTAAGCAACATCAGAATAAAGGTTGAACTGAATTTTTCATCATCTGGTCATGGTTTTAGTTTTGGGTACTGAATGCTGCGAAAGTTTCATTGATTTGAATCACTAGCTGTATCTACGTCTGTATCTGCATCAGTATCTGTGGCTATACCAATATCTACATCTGTATCCATTTACATACATCTATGTCTATTTATGTCTATCAACATCAGTAGAAGTATGTACATCAAATCGATATCTATATATGTTTCTACCTATATCAATGTCTATATTAATGTCATATCTAAATCAATATCTATATTTATTTGTATCTGTCAAATCTATTTATATTAAAATAGTATCAATACCTATATGAATATCAGCATCAGTATTGTATTTATATCTACATCAGCATCTGTGTCTATGTGATATACGCCTTTACCGATGCCTACACCCGTATCTGCACCTACAGCTTCACCTGCCCCTGTGCCAGCTGCCCCTGCCCCTGCATCTACACCCACATGTGCAGCAGCTTTACACACTTCATGTTCATAACATTCATGGCCAAGGGGAAAAGTACTAATTTCTTTATGACTGGCCCTTTGAATGTTTTTTTCTTAGTGTTAATCTCAACAAGAATAGTGTCTTCTATAGGCATGGGATACCTGAGACTAGAAAATAATCCTGTTCTTCTCGGGTGACTGTGGTAGTAGAGATCACATTACATGCATGCATGTTTTGTGAGGAACCTTGAAGTGTGCTAAAATCTCACCTGTAGGGTTCACTGACCAATCCTGTGTCCCCTCTGGGGGCCGTGCATGGCTCATATCCTGCTTCTCTGTCCTCTGGTTAAAATGTCTCTGTTGTGTGTGAATGGCGGGATGTTCTGCATCCAAGATATACTACAGAGCTTCAAAATGCATTCACAAGAAAATCTGTGGGCCTCTAGTAACGAGGGCACACAGAACTCAGAAAACACTAAGACAGTTTTAGAGTTTCTGTGGGAATTTTACTTGGTGAAATGACTTCCATCTGTCTCTCTGAACACTCCCTTGGGAGGGTTAACTCCATTTCCTCCTTCCCTCCCCTCCCTGCAATCAGGATCGATTCTGTGAGTCCTTCATTACTAGACACAGGGAACACGTGTGTTGACATGATTAGCAGTGTTTAGAACTGGTGTTTTCTGGGACAAGGGGGCGACAGACAGCTGCATTAGTCCATCAGGCCGTCAAACCAGGGGCTTCATCTACCTTTTTCAGGCAGAAAGCCTCTTAAATTGAATAATTGTCATTTTCCAGCTCTCAGTGAGGCCAGAAATCACTAAAAATCTCATTTAAACTTTCCATTCTAGTTCTCAAGCAAATTTACAGCAGAGGTCAGTCCTTTTGCAAGATTGCCAGAGAGAATTCCTCATCAGAACAGAGGTATTTTTCTCCATTGTTGAACCACCTACCTTCCATCAATTTTTCTCGTCATCTCAGTCATCTTATTATGACCTTCACGGGATAAGAGACTACAGCTCTAACTTTTTTCCCCCTACAAACGGTACCTCCCTGTGTGTGATGTGGTTAATATTGATTATAAATCGCAGTCAGCTCAGGCAGCACCGCTCATCCCCCCGTCCCTTCCCTGGCTCAGGGGACCGTTTTCGGCTTTTCGCCTGCTGTGAAATGCTGCTTTGGATATTTCTTCTTTTAAAATAAAATCACCACTTCTAATTGTATTTATTTAGAGTCCAAAACAACCATGATGACTTCGTCAGGGAAGGCATCCAGTGGCAGAATCCGACGGGAAGTCCGGTCGCTGCCTGTGGTTCGGTGATTTAATTTACCAGCGACCGAGATAATTCTCGGCTTGAGCTCCGGGTCCCCTTGGGTTACTGACTCAGAGGTCAAATAAAGGAGAAGCAGGGCTGGGGGCCACCTGCGTTCTCCTGATCTGTATTCTCTTGAGTATACAGTTTTAAGAAACATGCAATTGTGATCTAAGTCAAACCATTCCTTAATGAGTTTGTGTACAGATGTGCAGAACATAGAAAAGGAATGAGAATATTGACAGTTAGTAGCCCTGTTTTCTTTTACAAGCATTTCCAGTGATCATAAATTCAACTTTGGTCACTTGGGTTTTTAATGTTACTTTAAAAATCCTGATCACCATTAGCTCTTTCGAGGCTGATTTGATTGTAGGGACATTATTCCTGAGGCTACGAATATAGTCTCTTCCCCATCTAGCTGACTTTAGCATAAAAATAAAATTGAATCATATGCAATGAAATTTTATCTATTCGACTATCTTCATTCTCAACTGGAGTTAATAATGCTTGATTTTAGTCTTTCTCCCTAAATAGCATGAAATATATGAAATTGAAATTAACACATCTCCATGATGATTAGGTCACAAATAGATTTTTATTAAATTTACTCCTGCAGCCTTCATTCTTTCTTAACCAGATAGTGAAAGTGGCACTAGACTCCTTTTCTTATGAAATTATGATAATAAAGGTGGGTGATTTTTATTCAGTAAAAAACAAAACAAAACAAAAACTATCAAAAACAGCAAAGGAAGGTGATGTGAAATAATAAAAAGCAATGATTGCAACAATATCAATAGTGAGAATAAGGACACGCTTTTATCGATTAACCCATTACTTTGTGCTGAATTCTTTGCTAAGTACTCCTAATAAGACTGGATTTGGGTGGATAACCCTTGCGTGGCACTGAGGAAGGGCAAATAATTTTGCTTGCTGAACTGAGGAATGTCTGCCCAAATACAACAGCGTCGTGCAGGATGAGGAAGCTCCCCAGAGGAGGAAAAGGAGGGTGTGCTCAGAGTGGCAGGGGTGTGCACAAGAAGAAGAACCATTTTCAGGGAAGGTAAAGGGATTGTGAAATGCAGTTTGGGATTGGAGTTAGACAGTGGATAAAGCGAACAGGGATATGTAGGGCGGTTGCGCGGGTTACCACAGCCTCTCAGTGTGGACCCTGACATTCGAGCTGGTACAGGATGCTCAGGAAAAATTCTTGGGATGACAGGATTCCCGGAACCGGGGGATTTCTGCAGGCATAGGAAAGCAGGAACAAGTGTACTATAGGGGCATTTGCAGTCAGGCTGTCACCTCAGTTCTTCAGTTAGTGGGATTAAAAAAGTAAGAAGAAACAGGAGGGGTTTGGAGGTCAGAATGGACAGGTCACATTGATTGGCTGATTGTGATGCAAGGAAGGGGACATGACTGTGTTTTTAAACAAGACCCACAGGGAGGAAGATGATGAACCTACAGCCAAGTAGCTCAGGTCAAAGGTGCCTTTTGAGGATGTGACTGTTCTCAAACATAAGTTTCTAGGACAGGGGAATCAGAAAGGCCACCATGGGTGAGCTCAGTGGGTACTGAGCCTGCAGGGGAACTAGGGCAATGACTTACGGGAAGGTGCTTGTGGGCCCTGGTTTCCCACCAGAGTTTGGGGTTTTGCACCCCTCCCATGATTTGTCTATGTCATGGGGCTACAGCAGAGCCTACTGAAATGTTTCATTACATCACTTCACACAGAAACAAACACAAAAAAAACAAATCTTTCTCATGGTAAAAACTGCTTCCTTTCCTCAGAACCAAAAACACATCTGTTTTTGGGCATATGCCAGGAACAACTCTGAAAGGCTCACTGCATTTGAAAAAAGGAGACGAGCCTCTGGCCCAGCTCCACTCCCTAGCTGAGATGAGCCAGCCTCAGTGGAAAGGCCATACGCTTGGAGCCCCTTTAGGCAGCTTCGACTGGAAAGCATTTTTTGAACTTTGGGTAAGGTTGTGCCTTTGAGGCCAGTCACATTATGTCATGGTCACACAGAAGTTGCCTGGAATTCAGGGTAGCTTCCACACTGGGCTGACACTCAGCCCTCCTTTGAAGCTGGCCACAGTGATGGGTTCAGTCCATTCTCACCAGTACGAAAGGTTACGTATGGCCCTACAATCAGTGTTGTTGTTGTTGTTTTTAATCAAGGCTCACCTGGTGCCTTCTGCTGGGTTGCCCACACTTGAGCCTCCTTTGGTGACCCACAGACTTCTGAGAAGGTTCTGAGAATCCCAAAACAGAGAGGACTCACCTGAACCCCTAGGCTCAGCCACCTCCTCCCTCTAGAATGAACACCTGTGGTTGAGAGACAGTGGTTAAAACCTGTTTCCTCAGCGGTTAGTACAGAGTCCCTGCAAGTCCATTACTGCTGGTTAAACATGTCCTTATACAGCCAGGTTCTCAGGCAAAGTGCTACTGAGGCCTTTTTTGGGCACAGAACCTGTGGGAATCTAGTGAGACCTTGGTCTACCTCAGTGACTTCCACATGGCTTAGAGCCCACTCATCTTCTCCCCCAGCTTACTGAGGGAGAGTTAAAGGCTGTTCTCACTTTCTGGGATCCAATTTCCTTTCATAGAAAATGAAGTGTCTGCTCCAGTAGACTGTTGAGCCCTGTCCAACTCTACAATAAAAATCGAAGGGGGGAATCTCAGCTCTGTTCACCTCACCTCTCAGTGAGCTGATAATCCGTATGCATCTAGGAGTTAATTTTCTTAAGAAGAGGCCACTGACCAAAGCCTCATGCAATGAAAAAGGTTAATGTCTTCACAAGTATAGACTTATTTTGCCCTGTCCCATCCACACAAACTGTAGACTGTCTCAGGAGATTTAGTATAACAGGGAGGGGAAGTACATGGTGCAATGGAATCAGAGTTGGGGTCAAAGTCTGGCTCTGAATCTACCAGCTCTGTGACTTAGATTAGTTACTCACTCTCTCTGAACCTCGAACTTCCTTCTTTATAAAACAGAAGAACAGACTCACATAGGGTTAGCATGAGGAAAAATGGAGAGTTTGCATGCAATATACATAGCATATTGCATAGCACTTAGTCACCACCCAATATATGCATATGCTGTTATCCTGATGATGATGCTGCTGCTGCTGTTACAAACATGGTTTTTCATAGAGGAGACAGCTGGACTCATTGTAATTTGGAGGGAGAAAGTTAAAGTCAGTAAACATTGTGCGCAGTATCTTAAGATGTTTCAGATTCCAGAGGGAGATTGACAGGGGCGGCATGGCTCCTCACTGAACACAGCACAGCCTGCTCATCACTTACCTCCTGCAAGTAACGGAATCGAAAGTGGATGCCTCTGCTGAGCTCTGCAGCCAGACAGGATGAGCACGTGGTGACCTTGAAGTTCTAACGGAAGACAGCGGCTCTATCTGAAGAGGAGGTTGAAATGGTTTAGCTGGAAAAGAATCAGAGGGACAGAAAGGAAGGGATTCATTCGTGTGAGCAAATGTTTACCACCCTACTGTGAGGTTTCAAAGTTAAGGATGCATTAAACATGAGATTAAAGACATTGTTAGTTTAGCTATTTCAGGTTAATATTGGCAAAAGAGAACACTATTTTGTTCGAGACCACAATAAGTTTAGTGGGATTTTTTTTTTTTTGGTTAAAGTGTTATGAAAACTGAAAAGTTAATCTGTTCACTGAGCCAGATGATGTGTCTGTTGTCACTAAATGACACTGCGTCTCTGATCCTTTAATGGTTTAATAAGGATCTTAAACATTACATTTTAATCAAACATTAGCATTACTGAGATGAAAAAATTAATTGAAAAGTAAAATAGATGAAAGAATATACATGCAATGTTTAACATTCTTTCTGTTAATTTTGATCTTTAATGATGTGTCCAGATTCTTTTAAAAAAATGACCAATGTGATTGTCTGAAAGGATTCCTTCAAATGCAAATTTTTCATGTAGTTTAACCTTATATGCATGGATTTATGCCTTTGAAAATAAATGAATATAAACCAGCTGAGGTATTTGGTAATTTTTATGTCACATGTCCACTATTACATACGTGAGGCAGAGCACCTTTCACTTCTGCCCATGAGCAATATCCCCCAATGTTTCTTGAAGTTTTACAGAATTTTTCAATAAGCAATTGGAGTATTTTCAAGCTAAAAATAAATAACTGAAGTGAAGAAATTTGTCCCCTGTTCAGTAGCACTAAAACAGCCCATCCTTTTTCATGTAACGGTTTGGGAGTTCATTGCACATATACAATTATATTTGAATGAAGAATGAAGTTTCTCCTACTGTTGGAAATAGAAAATCGATGTGATTTGGGATTTTAAAATTACATTGCTTGAGAAACATGTAAATCAGTGATTATTTCATTTGGTTTCTAAATAGCTCTGAATGTACTGGTTAGGTACACGTGATTTAGAAAAGATTAAAGGGAATTTCTGTAAAAGGGAAAGATAGTATTTGTAACTATGCACTTTAACTTGTGTGTATATGAAAACATCTGATTTCTCTGAGTTTACCAATGAAGCATTTCTTTAGTTGTAGTTTTCAAAGTAAATACTTAAATATACAAAGTACGGCTGAGAAAGAATATCTACAACCAGATCTTGGAGACTGAGTACCGTTATGAGAAAATGTCTCAGTTAAAAATGTATATGTGTAATAAATTACATAAAGTATATGCTTTTAATGTATAACTAATCATATATAAGAAAAAGTAATTTCCCATAAACAGAATTTGTTAGTTGTGTTTTTATTTCTTATTGTTTTTCTTAATATGGCATCCAAGGGATGGAGGAATTCTGCTTTCATTTTAGTAAGGCAATTCATGTTTACTCTTTTAAGATAAAAGTTATGATTAGGACAGACACTCAATTCATGAAAAAATACAACTACATATTAAAATTATTGAGACTACAAGGGAAAAGTAGTACAGTCTCTGATAGCTCTTCTAGTTCTGAGGTGGTATCTTTTGGTTCTTGGGACTCTGCCCCCTCAATAGCTTGGTAAAGTCACCATTGGCAGCTCAATGAAAGATATTGACTCATATGGACAAAACAGATATGCAGAAACTAAAAGAAGTTTGCCAAGATCTGCTCTCCCTTCTTATCGTATACTCTTAATTTTTCTTTTTATGTACAGGGTGGGGCAAAAGTAGGTTTATAGTTCACAGAGACAATAATACAATAATTCATAAATAGTAACTGAAGAATAAACCCAGTGTTTTTTATATTTACAACTGTAACCCTACTTTTGCCCCACCCTGTATAGTCTTTGGAACAAGGCAAAAATCCTCACATTCTCCTTTAGCTCCAATCAACAATTACCTCCTTCTTGGTCACTCCAATGTCCACAATCATGACCGAGTTCCTTCTTTTCCTTTACGCCCCTTCCTTCAAAAATCCTATTCTTCCCTCACCTAGTTATGCCTGGTCCATGCTAACAACAACAGCAACAAAAACCAACTCCACTCCAGTCTTTGTGCCACTGAAAAATGGATTCCTTGTGGTTGGCTTGCTGTCCTCCTTAGGCCTCTGTCAATATGAACCTTCCTCAGATAGGGTTTTTCTGACCAACATCAAATTCTACCCTCCTCTTGGGATGAAGCGTGCTATTTCTCACCATACGTGTTTACCTTGTACTCTCGGAGGTTTCACTGTGATGGAAGACCCTTGGGGCAAGACTTTGTCTTGTCGTTCACTGCCCTATCCCATCCCTGTGACAGCTCTCAGCTCAGGAATGACTGGTTCCATAAAAAACCCAACCCATGCAGTACTTGGCATAAAATAGGTGATTTACAATGTTGGTTCATTCTCCTGTTTTTGTTTACTTAAAAACTGTTCATCTAGAAAAAATTTGTTTTAGTAACAGTAAAAAATCATTTCCTACAGAAATCCCATGCCATGATTTGTAGCATAGCTTTACATGTGATAGCTTCAAGATTCCCCATCGGTGTTTTGGACGTATTAGTTCATACCCCCAAGCTTTGCCAGCTAGGCACCGTGAGCTAATACCTGACTCACTATCACGTTTCAAATGGTAAATGCCGCATAATATAAATTTTGATTTTTCTTTTTCATAAATATGTAAAATTAACTATATAAAAGACAATTAAGCAATATCCCTGGGGATATAGGTAATTATATGAAAATAGAAGCCATATATCTGTCATGAAGACTGCTACAGACTGACTGCTTGTGTTTCCCCAAATTTATACATTGAAACCTTAATCTCCAATGAGAAGAACTAGGAGGCAGGGTGTGATTAGGTCCTGAGGGTGGTGCCTTCTTGGTGGGTTTAGTGCCCTTCTAAGAAGATACATAAGAGAGCTTGCTTCCTCTCTTCGCTCTCTGTCACGTAAAGGACACAATGAGGTGACCACCTATAAACCAGGAAGAGAACGCTAGTCAGGTCCTGATTATGTGGGCACCCCAATCTTTGCCTTTCAGTTTCCAGGACTTTGAAAAGTAAGAGTTTCTGTGGTTTAAACTGCCTAGTCTGTAGTAATTTGTCATAGCAACTTGAGTGGACTGAGATAAAGACCACGCACATTCAGAACCCAGGGAGCGGGGCATGTGACTTCCTAAAGTCTTCTTGCATTTTGATGAATGATCCTAGTTTAAGGTTAAGGGAAATTTACTCTAATTGACTTTTGCAGCAAACAATAAAATTCCTTATCTGAAATTATTTTTCTTACCTCTTGGCTAATGAGGTAAACTAATGGTATCATTAGTTATTATAAATTAAGAGATTTGAGCATATTTTATAAATGATGTAACTCCAGTGCAGACTTTTTACCTTCACTTTGGAATTATATTTTCAATTTTTGCCTATTTTGCATACTCACTTGGACCTGGACTTTTTTTCAGGCATTTAAAACATTACGTACTCAGAGCTGAACTTTACATCTTTTTTAAACAAAATTCCACACACCTTCCTTTTGGAATGGCATGTCTCTGCACTGAACTGTGTAGGTCAGAACCAGGATCCACCCTTCCCATGTACCTTTACCTTGGTCCTGGGGTTCAGTCCACCACTGGAAGAGCTGACCTGGCCTCCAACTCTACAGACTCAGCTCAGTCTTACCACTCTCCTGCTTTCCTCATCATCCTTCACTGCTAGCTCATTTTCCCGCTTTGATTTGTTCAAGATGTTTTCTTTGTGGGAGCAAGAATTTACTTTAAATCTTATAAATATTAAATGTAGGAGACATTGCCCCAGTACATTTGTACCCTTCAATTGTTTCACTCTTCAGTTTTAATAAAATAAAGAACTTTCCATGGCTGATGAGACCCCGAGGGCTCCAACCAGACCCTTCTCCTTTCTGTGCCTTATCTTCTCCACCATCTCAGTTTCCACTGTTCTTTGAATTTTGACAGGGTTGTCTTCATTCAGTTTGTTAAACATGTTAAACTCCTCTTTGCTTCAAGGCATCCCCCATGCTATTTCTTTTGTCGGGGATACTCTGACTTCCACACCTGTAGATCTGTGTGTAAATGTTACTTCCTCAATTCACCCTAGAGATAGCTCGGCCCTCTTCTTGAATATTACACATTCTTTATATAATGTTTTCATACAACTCCATTGTTTCCTTCATAACGCTTATCATCTTTATGATGCTCTAGCAATATGTGGATTTTTGTGCATGCTGTCTGTGCTTTCATGGGCCTAACAGTGTTTACTACTGTCAGTATATCCAGCCCAATGCCTGATAATACAGGGCTTTAAATGGGTGGATGGATGGAAGGATGAGGGATGTATGTATATAGGAAACTCCATAGGACTTTAGACCATTCGGAAGAAAAAATTTTTTTAGATCACATAAAGGAAATCAAACATAACCAACTGGAAAATGAGAGAATGATAATACACCTTTCCTCAGTTAATCTACATTTACTCTACTTTCTTCTGTTCTTATTTTATTTTATTTTTTGTGCAAATTGAAATGATTGCTCTTCAAAAGCTGAACTAAATTCTTCCAGGAGTGGTGCAAGAAAACCCAAGGGCATAATTATATTGAAGACACAATTTCTCTTTAATAAATAAACCCCTGCAGGTTCTGATTTGGGCATATAAGCATTCAGACCTTCCGTTCCCTTGCTGATATTGGAAGAAATGTATTTAATGTAGAAAGTCTGACCCAGTCCTTGTGAGCAGTGAAAACACGGGGTGCCCTCATCTTCTCCCAGGAGCTGTCACTTGTACATTATCACACCAGCCACAGTTCAGATCCTTATCGCCCTACTTAGGCTTGCCATGTTTTCATCTCTTACTTAGACATATTTTTTTTTCCCTTGGATGATAGTAAAGGGCATCTTCAGGC
This sequence comes from Mormoops blainvillei, assembly GCA_004026545.1. NCBI lineage: Eukaryota > Metazoa > Chordata > Mammalia > Chiroptera > Mormoopidae > Mormoops > Mormoops blainvillei. Next base: position 178,925 of record PVJD01000688.1, read on the forward strand.
ACCCTTACCTCTCATACTGAATTGTGAATTTGTTGTGGTGGATTAGATTAATCAAAATGGCCTTAGAAGAAAAATCTCCATGTGTGCTTCTCAAACTCAAATAACTTCTGTCAGTTTTTTTCTATAGACACTACTTTCTGTAGTCCATTCTCACATGCTGGTTTCATATATCTCATGCAGCTGAAGATGTATTTATCCCAACCCATGGTGGTTTGAATTTAAACTACTGTTTAAATTATACCTAAGTAGGAAAGGCGAGGATTAAAAAAAATAACAACAGAAGCAGAAGCAGGAAAGATTTAAGCTATTTATTTTCAGTAGAAAAAATATTTAGAGCACTATTACTTCATTTTAAACCTTTTAAAATCATATATTTTGGAAATTTAACAAAAGTTTATCTGAATAACAATGGCATTACAAATCTAAAACACTGATATCAAAAGTTTATCAAAAATTTATCCAAATGAATATTTTAGAGTGTTTGTATTATTCCTTTGATTCTTTGCCACTTTCTTTATTAAAAAAATAGGTATTTCTTGTAAGATAATATGCAAAAGACAACTTTAAAGATGTTTCTTATTAATGAAAAAAGATATTTTTATGTTCTCTGTCAAAACTCATAGAGCCCTAGCTGGTGTGGTTCAGTGGATTGAATGCTAGCCTGCAAACTGAAACACTGCGGGTTCGCTTCCCAGTCAGGCCACTTGCCTGGGTTGCAGACCAGGCCCCCAGTTGGGGGTCTGTGAGAGGCAACTGATCAATGTATCTTCCATTGTACATTGCTATTTCTCTCCCCCTCTTTTTCCCTCCTCTCCCCTCTCTCTAAAAGAAAATAAATATAATCTTTTTAAAAACTCATAGAATTATATATTTATATTTTATTTGGGTATTTGCAAGTGTTTTATTAAGATAAAAATGTTCTTTGTACCTCAAAAGCAACAGATATTTATTATAAAAATAATTAAAGTACTTAGAAAAACAGTGTGAAATTACCTACAGCTCTCTTATACATATTTATTACCTTAAAATGGGATTATAAGAGTAATATATTTTATAGTTTTTCACTTAAAAATGGACATTTTCCTATGTTTAAATTCTCTTTTAATGGCCTTATGATTTATATTCTATACTTTAATAAATAATTAGCTTGTTTCCATTTTTTCTCTTTTATATAAATAACAACAAGATGAACATCTTTGTAATCGCAGCTTTGAATACATGCTTAACTACCTCCTCAGGAACATTCCTGGAAAAAAATATTTTTTGAACAGTATTTGTACTTTTTATTAAATCTGACATACATAGCCTCATTGTCCTCCATAAAGCGTGCCCCAATTTATACATCTAACTGCAGGGAATAAGGGTTCCCCAGTTCCCTCTCAACTTCATCAGTGATGGGAATTATGACTCCTACAAGTTCTGATGGCTTTATGGGAGAAATATGAAAATAAAGCTTCATTTTACTTAAAACATCAGTACATTTCCTTTCATGAAATAGTTAACTATTTGGATGTTATCGATTAGTTGTCTGTTTATGTCATTTATTTATTTATTTTTTGTATTGTGAATGATCACCAAATATAAAGAAACATTTAATGTTACAGTGGTTAACCTTCTGTTTTTCTTCTGAATATCTCTGATGTATCCCTAACTTCTAAGTAAATGCACTGACTTTTAGTGATAGCCATGACATAAAGGTTGACATTATTCTGTGGCAATAAACAGCTACAAAAATAGAACAAAAACTTTATATGACAACAGTCAGCAGTCATAGAACAGTAATCAATACAGGACTATATATTATTTGAGAAAAACAAAATACAAAGTTGGACTTCACATTCAGTCTAACTTTCTCCCTGATGGCACCTTCCAAACTCTTAGTGTAAGCAGACAAGGTCCAGGCAAAGTGTAGCAGTGTCATATGACAAGCTAAATAGAGAATGTAGATGGGACATGCTAAGGTGACTATGATTTGTGGAGTCAGGCTACCATAAAAATGACACAGTGGAGAGGACTACAAAAGCTCTATTTAAGAATTCTTCTTGGGTCTTTAGCCAAGTCAAAAACTGCATTGTACAGGTAAAATTTCAGAAGACCCAACAGAAGATAGCTGATGGGAGGCTGAGAGCTGAACAGTGATCTCAGTCCTAAAAATAAGTTAGAATGTGTCTAGCTGGAGTGGAAACCTCATTAAGTTGACATTCAAGAAAAGCCATGACTCAAACAGTTCAGCACGGCATCATAAGCAATCCTAAGTGTTGTACTATTCCTTGAGAGTAAAGAAATACTGAAATAGGTCCACAATAATAAAGCCTGAAACTAAGTTTTGGGTGACATCAAGGTGATCACCTGGTGGTCTAGCTGATGACAGAAACAAAATCCTTAGGGAAAAAACAAATAAAATAAAGTTGAACATTTATACTATTTCATCCACAGGTTCTTGCACACACAGAGAAATCATTAGTCAAAGGAGCAGAAAAAGCACTTGATCATAAAAAGACAAAATAACCAACAGAAGGAGGCCCAAGGTGAACCAGATATTGCAGTAAGCAGACAAGAACTTCAAATCAACTATAATTAACACATTAGGATTATAGAGGAAACGTGGACATGAATACAAATATGAGAAGTATCAAAAAGGAATTAAAATATAAAATGAATCAGATGGGCACTTTAGAATTGTCAGATACAGTATCTTAAACTAAAACAAACTAAAAGAAACGGGATTGGGTTAGCAGTAGACTGAACACAGAGGAAAACAGAATGAATAAACTCAAAGACAGGTCAGCATTAAATATCCCAAGTGGAACACTAAGAGATGAAAGAAACAAAAATAAAACAGCACATGAGTGATATGCACCACAGGCAAATAGTTTGCTATGCATGTAAACAGATTTGGATTTGAAGAGCTGATTCTAAAACTCATGTGGAAAGTAAAAGAAAAAGAATAGTCTAGACACTCTTAAAAATAAGAGAAAAACTTGCTCTACTGGATATCAGGAATTATCCTAAGGATATCATATTTCAGAGGGTATGACACTGTGATACTAGGACAGACAAGAGAAATGGAACAGATAAGGAGCTTAAAAACAGATGGACACATGCAGGGCCAGTCGATGTACAACAAAATGGCACTGTAGAGCAATGGAGAGGTTGGGATCTTTTACTTAATAACACTGCAAGCCTTTGGAGAAAAATATTAAATATTGTCTTCTGTTTTCTAGGCATCACGATTCTTGTTTTCTCAACTGTGATTGTTTCTGTCAGTTATCTATTTATAAGATATTTTTTGGAATATCTTTGAAAATGTGGCATCTAGGACCTTTCAGTGTCAATGTGGTATAGAAGGTTTGCTTTTTTAATCTTAAAAATATATAGTCTTTCATACTACAAACACAGCCATGTGGACCTCATAGCATCTCCTTTGCCTGTGTTGTGGGCTTTTTATGTGTCTGCAGGAGGGTGCTCCCCACAGACATTCCTCATTAGCAAACTAGTGACGGAAAATTTCCAAAATCATTCCACATTTAATACCAGACATAATTTCATTTAGCAAAGATGTCTCTTTGTATAAGACCAGATTAAATCTTCACATTTCATGTTTTCCGTTTCCCTGTTTAACTGTTATTTTTCTTCCATTGACTCATTCGATGCTTTCCTTAGGTCTTACATCATATGTGTTTGTGCCTTCTCTTCCTGTGAACCAAATCTATTTCTGAGTCAGCTTCTTCATAGCCTGTCACCTTAAGACCCAACAACTGGGTCATATGTAATATATCTCTTTTATCAATTAATGGGACTAAATGCTTGCAATATGACAAATACCATGTGGTATTAAAAAATACTCCACTTAAATTCCACCTTGATTGTTGATCTATCAAGTATTTTTCCAATAGTTCTGTGATATGCCACTTGCAGTGAATATATATTAGTTTTGCTGCAAACATAGAGCACACTTCTCGTAATCAAGGATTTGCCTTCCACTGTGAGTAGTCTTTGTCAGAGGGCAATGAACAGAAAGGGGGCCGAATGTATGATTTCCCTGTCTTGATGATAATCACAAAGATCATGATGATAGGCACATGATCTGAGCTCAGCCAGTTAGATCCCTTCCTGAGATTTTGCACCATGAGCCAGCAATACAAGAACTGAAGGAAGAGCTGGGGGTTCGTCATCAAATGAACAAAGGTGGCCCAGCATGTTCTGCTATGGGGTTGTGGCTATGGCTTCTGCATTCCAGCCCCATGGAACAGTTGTGAAATAGCTGAACTAACTCCCCAATATCTTTACTATAAATATCTTTGCTCTGTTTATTTTGGAAACTCAATCTCTGCCACTGGCAAAGGAGAAACCGAAGTGATCAATCGCAAGTGGCCCTCCTTGAGGCAGTCAGTCAGAAACCTATGATCTGGTACTTACCTGCAGTCCACTCATTTATAGTATATGTCATCTTAGGACAAGTATATTCTGAGCTTACTTTCCAATAACTTTTGAAAAATCAATATTTACATGGCTTTTCTGTGATCTCTGGCAGATCACAGAAATTTGGTTTGTCTTAACTTACTTGGTATTGATTAACCCATTGATTGGTTGTGTATATTAACAACATATAATTTAAGAAAAAGAGAGTAACTAATATCTCACCATACATAATTTTACCACTTTTACATGAAACTAACCACTTTTAATCTTACTGTATATTGTTTTTCTTGTTTTGAAACTGGGCCAGTATTTGGTGTCCCTACTGATCTAGTCCTTTTACTTTTTCCATGCTTACACAAATATTTTAGAAAAACCTATGATTACAATTGTGCCTTTGAAACAAAGAAGAAATAAAACAAACAAAAACTACCTGCAACTAATTTTCCTAGAAATCATCTGGGACTGGTTAATAAATTTTATTTAATTAAATATATATATTTAAATAAATTTAAAAAGAACAAATATATAAATCATATATATATTTGTTCTGTCACTTCTAAATAGAACACTGTAAGGTTTCCTAGAAAGAGTGAGCTTTCTAGTGGAAGCAGGTTGTATAGGAGTTCTCAGCTATATTCCTATTTGCCAAGTAGTGACTCTTCTTGCCAGTTCTTTGTTCTGCTAATGTCAAATGTTTTTTAGACTCCCTTTTGTTAACATTAGCATTTTCTGATGAAAGGACCTAGTTCTTCACATTGTAACTGCCCTTTGAACCAAGAAAACCTTTAAAAATTACAAATTATTGCTAAAAACCTAGCAGTAGGTTCCATACTCAGCCGTGCCATGCTGGGTTTATCATGTATTCTAATAGAATCCTTTGGATTAGAAACAGACTTTGCCTTCCTCAGTGAAAGAAAGGAAATGGAAATATGGGGCTGTATCCCAGGCTGGCCACACCTGTTCTTAGTCTTTTAAATGTTAGAATGGAAACAGGATTGGAAATCTGTGTCGTTCTACTTTATTTTCCCACTAAATCAAATTTTATGAAAAGTGTTTTTCTTGCTCTGAATTTCATGGTTTAGCAACCTTTAGTGCCACAATTATTTTTTAAGAGTGTCAAGATAGATGCTCTTATTAATTTGTTAAATATTACAGGAAATTTTAGCTCATTAAAGAAGGTTGTGTTTGGAAAGCCACACTATTTCAATCTATTGGTATATTTCTAACTCTCTGAAGCAATACTTGGATAAATGTACCTAGTGAGCCTACAAATGTTAAGTTTCCCAAAGAGCTTTGCTTTTTGGAAACTGTTACAGCAAGTCAGAATCCAACCCCTACATTTTGACTTCTTTTTTCAACAACCAGTTAAGTAATTCTTCTCTACCTTTGGATGTAACATCTAGTATACTCCTCAGTGAAAATGAAAGAAATATTTCCATCCCTCTGAGATTTTATGAGGTGTGACCCATGCTGCTCACCACCTAACCTATAGCAGAATAGTCAGAAAAAATATCTTACCTACAGTCACAATGGTGATTGAAATATAGCTATATAACCTTGACACTTGAAACACTTCAGTCCCAACTAAATCTCAGTAGTAATTTCCTCAGGTACTGCTTTAAAATAAATCAAAATAAATACATATAAAGGAGAAAGATACCTCTATATACAGGTTATACTTTTATGTGGGGCTAGCTAGTAGCTTCTGTCTTAAATATCTACAAAAGTGGGGAAAGATATCACACTAATCAAATCATTAAGTCATCCTTAACAAGTGCTTGAATTAAATCTATGCAGTTCAAGGACCCTGGGCCCCACAGGGATAACCTGTATCTCTCTTCCAATGGAGACTGCCATTTTTACTTGGAGACTTCTAGCTTACATGATTCTCACCATCACCTTCTTTGAGACACCATATTTTTGGTTGCTTCTTTGGTTTTCTTTCTGAGAAACTTTGCTTTACTGAAGTTTTAAACTCTGGATCATGGGACAACTGAGCAATGTGTGGCATTCTCGTACCTCAGTGGGATGGGAAGAAGGCCCCTCCTATCTCACAGGAAGGACAGGTAATCTGGAGACAGGGTCTGCGGGTCAGGGGGTGGGCAGTGTGGCATCCACCTTTGTAACAGTGTTCATTCTACAGCTGCCACAAAGCTCATTATAGGGGCAACTTGACTTCTACAGAAGATGCATTCTTAAAAACCCTGTACAGAAAGTTCCAGTTAAGGATCAAATTTACAGGGACACCAACCATTCTGTTAGTACCTGGTAGAATCAAGCAGAAAGTGGAAAACACCTTGTGTAGGTCAGTCTTTAGAATAAGTACCAAGAAGCAGAACAGGGTCTAAGTGAGAGAAGGGAGTAGTGAACATAAAACACACAAATAGGGTCAGAATGCTCATGGAATTAGCATTCTTAGACACAGTATGAAAAAGAAGTCTAGAGTTTTCTTTCCAAAATTCAACTTTTAGATACACAGTTTAAAGTAGGAATCATTAAATTATTTATTTGAAAATATCAGTATTCTTTTAAATACTGTCTAAAGTTACAACTGATGATAGCCCTCTCTGGTCCCAAGGTCATGGCACAAGTTCCCCTGCAAATCCATGGTCAATTTTTAAAAGAAACATATATTGTTAGGCTCCCTTGATGGGAAAAGGGAAAACTAACAGGTAAGACATCCACCTGTAGAGAGTAAATGGAGATTTAGGAAGGAAAAGAGAAGAAAGGCAAGGTGAGGAGTACTGGAAGGCTTATCTTCACTACAGGGGTCGAAGGCTCTACAAAGAATCATTGACCCTGGTGGGGTGACCATTGGGCTGATATACTCCCCAGCTCCCAACAAGCAAAGTCCCCAAGCACACAAACACTTGGCAGGAGGTATGTTCTGGAGGGAACCATGGAAAGAATGCTGGTAGGGCATTAAGGAGCAGAGACAACAGTGCATTAGAAGCAGAGTAAAATAGAGGATTCACAAGGGTCAGAAACCACAGAAAAATCTATACAAATTTTATGGTAGAAAATGCACTTTCCATTAGACAGAGATTGGGGAGTTTGATTCAGATGGGACTCCCTAGGGGAAAAAATAGTTTCCACTGATATTGGGATTAAAAATTTTTTTGAGAAAATTTTAACTTAGAATTAAAATGAAAATGAAATATAAGAACATGTAGACACAACTTATTGAGGAAAATATTTTATCGCATAAAATTCAGTAAAACATTTGAACCTTTATTTAATCCAATGACTTGCAAGATTTCTAAAACTGAGTTATTAATTATTTGGATAATAAATTTTCTATCTTTTACTTAATGACAAACATTTTCATACCATTTAACTACATCAAAGTTACTGTGTTAACACTTCACAAAAATTCTGGAAAATTGTTCAACCTTACTTCCAAACTTAAGATGAAAAAAGAAAACACAGTATAACAGATGATATTCAAAATCATATCTCAAATTTTATGTAGCAACAATAAGAAATTCTTGATTTCCTTAATATGTAATTAAATATATATCTACCAGACCCAGTATCTTAGATGGTAGGCTTACATAGCCTGAAATTCCAATTATGATTTTAAACACACTAGAGACTCATTTATTCATCATGGTTGTGGTGAAGAGTTTTTGTTAATCAAATATACTGCTACTTAAATAGAGAAGCACCATGTATGTTATGAAAGGAGTAGTGATTTAAAAAAAATATTATAACACATGAAAACATACTTACTAAGAAAAACTACATTTATGATAAATTCATTTTCTAACTTTATTACACAATTTATCTCTACATCTTGATAAAAAGCCTTTGAAAATCCAATTTAGAATCATAAAATGTCATTGTGGATGCATAGAAGTAAGGGAGTGTGTGCGTGTGTGTGCCTCTGTCTGGCTAGAGTTTTGAAACAAATCTATCTCTAATTTCAGAAGTCACTTAGCCTGAGTGATAATTAACAATGCCGTCTTCACTCCCCACCTATCACACAGTGCATGATCAACATACTGAAGAAACCTTCATAGGTTTCTTTACAAACAATTTTTTCACAGATATCTTAAATAAATTGAGAAACAGAGTAAGAAATTTACATTACTTTGCACCACCTTTCTTGGGCTTAATAAGAATATCAACCCAACATTTCCAGCAAGGTTTATTGATACTTATAAAGCGATTTTGTATTTTTTCTATTACAAGGTGATTATTTTTATTAACCTCTCTTATAATCTTCTATTTAGAGAAGTAAGATATCAACTTGAGTTCTGCAACCAATAGAGTCATACAATTCCTTTTAATCAGCTTTAATAGTGTCACCTACAAGTTTCATAAGAGTGCAATGAAATGCAGAATGTAATGTAAAACAAGAACATAATGGCGCACTGCCTGAATTCATTTAAAGAGTACTTTGCATATACTCATCAAACCTAGAGTTTCCACTATATTGTAGGGAATTCTATTACTTCTAAGTGAAATTTTAATGATACTTTCTATTTTTAAAGAAAATCAGAGGAGTTTGTTTTAAAATAAAAGTGAAGGTAGAATGTGTTACCAAAACCAAATCTTTTAACCAACTAAAATGGAAATAAATCCTTGGGTGAAAAAAAAATCACAGAGAGGTGACATTTAGTTATCCCTGGATCTTGCAATTACAATGCTCAGGGTTATAGTAATACCATTCCTCAGACAGTGCCAATATTGTGTTCGCGCACCACCTTCCATCAAAAGTTCCCATGTGCTACTTACAAAATCCAAGTCACGCCTTGTGAGACAAGAGCCAGCTCTTATGATACCTCCTCTCACTGACAGAGGTGGGACACAGAGGTTAAATGCCTTTCCTGAGGCCATTTTAGTGAGCCGTGGTGCTTAGGAGAGAGGCAGCAACCTTGCTTCTGGCTTCGATGGTTACGCGTGTGGCCTGGTTCCCTGACCATCGTTTCTGACCATTTTATCCATAAACCCACAATCAGCTTGGTAGTGGTTGAATATGTAGACAAAAGCTGCATTCTTAAGTGATATCTTTTACAGGTATGTGAGAATTTCACTACAGCTATGTACGCAATTCTATCTGTGATTCTGTATGTTTTTGTTAGCACCTTACATGGCTTATGTATTTTCAGAAAAATAAATACAATTAACTATAATTAACACTCAAGCACTACTCAGTTCACTAATATTTCTGGTTTTGTGATGTTCTCAGGTGCTTGAGGACCTAGGAAGCAAGTGGCTGGCTCTGTCACACTGGTTTTTCCTAGATGGTAGATGCTACCCCTGACAGACAACAGCCTGACCCTGACATTGAAACAGGCATGACGACCACCTAGTTGATCGGAGAGTTAACTATTCTTTGTTTTTAATACCAGTATTCCACATCTCCTGAAAGACTAAGTTGAAAATATTGTTTATTTGTTATTCCTATTTATCACCTAAAATCATGGAATAAGTGAAAATGGGTTCACCAAAAACCATCTGTCACATCCGTGGCTCCCAGTACAAGTATGTGAATTCTGACTTACTTTAAATCTCTGTTTTAACTCATTGTGCATGAGTTTTATGTAGATAGTTTCAGTTATTTTGGATGCTGTATTTATGATACAGAATATAAGTAAATAAATATCTTGGAATTTAAATTCTAAAAAAATAAAATTTGAAATAAAGATACTTAATATATTTTACCTATAAAGATTTATGCAACATGGTAGTAATGGTTACATAAATCAGTTTTATATTTCTAATATGGAATATTATATTGATACTATACAGGCATTAAAAGGAGAGCTTTAAACAGTCTTAATATCATGGTAATAAGATTATAATATAATATTAAATAAAAATATATCTGCATACATTATTTTAAAATCTATTTTGAAAATATATTTTATGTAGAAGGTAATAGAAAAAATATATCTGAAACATCTGTACCTTCTGGGTAGAGAGACTTGGTAAAATTAATATTTTTCTTATAATTTTTATGTATTTCTAAATTTTCAACAGTGAACATTTATAATCAGAAAAAAACTAATGCTCTAAGTAGAAAACTGTGATGTTAGTTTGATTTTCGTTTACCCGTAGCTAGTGGGATTACACGTGGGAGTTGCTGGGCGCTCCATGCTTGATACTATGGTATCCTTACAAAGTCAGTTTCTGTTGTTGCTGTGTCTAGGAATACTCTATAATTATAGAGGGAGGTTTCAGTATTTTCCCTGGGATAGTCAAATGACCTAAATGACTGGAGACTAATCCTTTTTAAGTTTTAAACAATATTTACTTAACTTTTATTAAGACTAATTATTCTTGTAGAGCTTCTGGTAGTTAAGAGAATAAAATGTCCTTATTTAAACCTTATAGAGATAAAATTAACATGTAACATTGCGTAAGTTTAAGACGTACATGTGTTGATTTTATACACTTATATATAGTTGTCTTTCTTAAATGAGGTCAACAATTTTGAAAAATATGAACATGTTATCACACCAAAAAGCTACATCACTAGCTTTGGGTGGAGGGATAGTTACAGTCACATAACCGATCAGTGTCTGTAGAGGACATGCAGACACATTCTAACCCTATAAGGGTTTATTGAGGAGATATAAAGGGGGTATGAAACAGCATACACATCTTTAATGAACTTTTACGGTGGTGGGTGTACTGTCGGTGTTTCAGGAGGAAACGAATAGCACCCACAAGTGAAGTACGCTGGGGGCAGTTCAGCACATGGCTGCGTGTGAAGCTGTGGGTGATACACAGGGAACTGGAAAGGATATGATGGTAGGGTGCACATCAAAGAGGGAATTGTTGCCTCTCAGAACATTCCTTTAATGCATTCCCTGGACTGGAGGCCAAATCCACAACCTCTTCAGACTGTTCCTCACAGAACAACTCATACCTAGAGATCTACCCTGACTGGTCTAAGTAACGCTGCTCTACATTTGCAGAACTTGGGGAAGTCAAGGCTCGTCCCACAGTATGTGCATTGTTCAGAGCTGTGGAATCCAGTCTAAAATAATATTCATGTTCCCTGTCCACATCCAGTTAGCTGAGTAGGGCTGGGTGTAAGAAAGTTGGGGAGGGACACAATACACTCAGGCTTGTTACATTTAAGCCCCTCCCCCCCAAAAAAGGGGGGTCAGATATGTCTTTCTAATGAAACCATAGCAAATGCTGTGAAATCATCATTTGATTAACATGTTGTTATAAAAGCAGAACAGGTTTCCTAGGTGAGTAGAGATTAATGTCTGGGGGGCTTACTTTAATAATGGCCACATGGACTGGCAAGGAGGTAGTAATGTTACTTCTTTCAAAATGGTACAGAGCCCTAGAGAAATGGGTTACTAACAGTTTAAACAAAAGGATTTATTTCTTAGAGCCTCACATGGAACCAAATTAGTATTCTGTGCTCATGTTGGGCATAGAGAAGGTTGGAAGTTTTGCACATCTAAACTTCATGATCAGGGGCAAAACTTTTGTTAGCACTGGGGTCTAAATGGAAAAGGGGCTCCACATGGTTTCCTCACTGAGTTTTACTGTCAGACTATGGGAAAATGATCTTTACTGCCATCATTTCACTTAAGCACATTAACTTTTTGACACTTTAAAATTAAAACATTTTAAGATTCAAGCTGTCATTAGACTGTGTGTTTTGTTTGGATGAAATGATATCCTTCCCATGGGACAAAATATTTTCAAAATTTTCACCCTCATCTTATAATGGATAGATTTACAGTCATCTTTGTATAATATACTTCACTTAAAATTAGCTTCTGAATGTTTAGGTGAATAGAAGGCTGGGCTATGACTGCTAGCCATGTTGAAGTTAAAAAGTTATTCTAATCCTTCCAACAAGGTTTTGTTCAAGAAAGCACCACATTGGGATCACTGTTCTGACCAGGAGGTGCTGCCCAAGGGCCAATGTCTAAAATGTGATGAACTTCATTCCAATAGCTTATGGTGGAGAAAGTACTTTTTCCCCAAATGAAAGTTTGCTATTATAAAAGCAGACCCTCTGAAATCTTTCTGGGCACAATTTTTGGTTTGTCTTCAATAGACTGTGAGTTCGAGCTCTCAATATCATGATTGAATCGTTATGAAGGGCTTTCCTCATGTGAAAACACTTAGCAGAGAACTGTGCGTAACTATAGTGACTTGAATCTGAATTTGAGCTGAACCAGTCAAGGTCTGAATTAAATGGAACAAACAGCATATATTTGTTACTGACAGCGTAAATATTACAGTATGAAATATTTCCTATTCTGTACCCTTCCATGCACTGGGAGGCTGCTGGGGTCTTGGAGGGACTTCAAAACAACAATGTACCAGGGATTACTCAGTAATTTAGGTTTAAACAACATAGCAAACTGTTTAACTAATTTCTTTGAACTTTTCTTTTGTTATTGAATATATAAGCATAATAACTATAAATTAATATTTATTAAATATTCAAAAGTTTTCTGCTTGTGACTTTGAAAGTGAGGTAAAATTTATTACTACCTTTTCCAAGAAATTTTTTTCTAATAAATTAGAGGAAAAACTTAAGTGTTCAAATGAACAAGTACAAAACAGCCAAGATAAATTTCCATAATTTGGGACTGAGGTAAATATCATCCAGCTTTAAGTTGTAACATTAATATCAGGAAGGAAGAAGGGTCCAGTTTTTGTAGCTAAAAAGGTCCACCAATGTACCTTTCTAGACTTAGTAGTAGAAAACTAAAAATATATTGTTTGAATAGTGTTTTAATAGTTATCAATATTTTATAATTCTAAATTATAACAAATAAGTTAAAATACGTAAAATCTAGATAATCTTCCAAAACATAATTTTAGAGTTCCTACCATAGGCTGAGGTCTTATGACAACCAACTAATCTAAAATCTAAGGAAAGAACAGTGCTTCTGCAAAAAATTTCATCCACATAAAGGAGAAACAAAAAATCAGATTTACATTTTAGAAAGAATATAGGTGTGTCCAGGTCATTGGACTGGATTCGGGATGCGGCAGATCTATGCAAGCGAATGTAGAGCAGTGTCTCTAGCTGAGGCTGAGCTTAGAATAGGCAATGAGGGGATACTCTTGGGGTCCATGTCATGGACTTGGGGGGAGGGAAGCTGAACTGGGCAGGGAGGAAAGCTGAGTTGCCATGCAATCAGCAGCAATTAGAGGGGGTTTTGGAGATGGGATAGTCTTTCAGAATATTTTCTTGCCGGGGGTAGAGAGCCAGGTTTTCATGACTAAGACAGTCCCCAGAGGAACTGCCCATCCAGATGGGTTAGGACATTTCTCCCCCTTAAACTCTTTCTGGGTATGCTGCTCAAAAGTTACTTCTATGAGCTAAATGTGTGTGTTCCCCTAAATTCATATGTTAAATCACTTCCCACTGTGGTTTTCTTTTTGGGAGGTGGAGTTTTGGGGGGTGACTGGGTCATGAGAACACAGCCCTCATGAATAAGATTTGTGTCATCATAAAAGAGACCCCAGAGTGCTCTCTCTCCCCTTCTGCCATGTGATGACACACCCAGTAGACAGTGTGCTTGTGTGATATCAGAGAAGGACATGTCAGGCATTGGTCTCTCAGATATTTTATTGCCCCTTTTGCATTTTACTACTCACAGGTAGCCAACAAAGTTTCTTTCTCAGGATGAATTGCACAAGCCCAAGTGTCTGTCACTTTTATCAGGTGACACTTCTTCCACCTCATCAGAGAACTAAACCTGGAACTTCCAAACCCTTGTCATCTGAGAATGAAAAGTAAGCACAGAAGACATGTAATTCTTTTAAAACAATTTCAGAAACACATAAGTTATTTCTGGCTGAAAATGTTTCACTCAGATTGCTTAATGAACCAGCTTTGAGTTTAGAGAGAAGAATCTTTTCTTTTACTCCCTGGTTTGTCCTTTTCCTAATGGCTTCTTGTTTGTATTAAAAGTGATCTAAAAACCTGAAAAATGTGAGGAAGAATCAAGTTTATGATAACTCAGAAATCCACCATAGTGTGCCTCTGGAGATGTCACATCTCACACCTCTAGCCTTGGTGAATTATTTCATCTTTCAAAAATTACTGGTCATCAGATGCTACGAGTACCTCTTCGAGCCCCAGGGAGCGTGCCTCAGAGAGCACATGGGTCTTCCCTGATGCACTGAAAATCAATTCCAAATTTGGGGCAAATGAGAGGGAAAAGTGAACTTCAAAACTCACTTGTTACCCTTTTGTACATTTTTAGAATGAAATAAACTATAGGAGTGGTTTTTGTTTAGTTTGGTTGAAGGAACGTGATTAACTGAGTAGCTATTATACATCAGACATGGTTTTCACCCTTGGAGGCCCTAAGCGAGTCACCCAGATAATACAAAAGGGAAGAGGAGGAGACAGTTGGAGAGAGGAGGTGACAATTAAAGGAAACTGAACACTTTCAGTCGATCCTCATCACTCACTGCAGTTGCTCTGTAAAGCTGCTGTGAGCACTGGATTAGTGAGTTCTGAGCTGTTGCTACAGGGAAACACAGAGCTGGGTTCCTGAGAGCCTCTGGCGGCAACGTTGTCATCCATCAGTCAATACATAACCTTGTTTTATGAGTGTTTCTGCTTGAAGGTATCTTAATTTATATATATGCTTGGTTCATTCACACAAAAAATGTTTTGAGCCCGGTACTAAAGAGACAGCAGAAGGGAGAATTGTGTAGAGCACAGGAGCCGAATCAAGGGGCAGAGCATTGCCTCCATCCACCTCAGTCAGGAACGGGCATGTTGTCAGTCAGATCAAGGTTTCCCTGCTCAGCTCATGTCTGCAGATGGCCAGGCCACTCCTCAGTTGCTGACCAGGGAGAACTGGTGCGTAAATGAGGATGGGCTACATTGCAGGAATCCAGAACAGGCTGTCCGACAACCAAGACTGTTGTTCTCTGATTGGTGCTTGGAGTCAATGGAGACCATACTAGAACACTGGCAACATCTACTTCATTTGTCTCAAAATTTTGGTTTAAATTAAACATTCTGTGTGTGGTTGTACTGGGAAGCCTGTGACACTATTTTCTGGGGTGTTCGTGGCATGGTGGCTTTGTAAGTAGCTAGGACCTAGATCAGGAAGGAGGGGAGGGCTGCTGGGCTGGACCAGATGGCTCCCGTTCTGAGGCTCAGCAGTGCCCAAGGGAAGGCCCTGCAGATGCTGAAACAGGAAGCATTTGGAAGCAAGAAGTTTCAGACTTTATCTCGCTCACCTCCCGAGTTTCTAAATGAAAACATTGAGGATAAAGAGAGGCCGTGCTGGTTTTCAGCACTGGAAACAGAACTGCCGATCGGATGGGTTATAGTTTTTACAGCAACGGCCTTCAGAGAGGACAGGCTGACCCAGTCATTCAGAGTGGCTGCGTGCGTCTCTATCATTCATGCTTCACTTTGGGCAAGGTCCCAATTTATGTTTATTATTTTAAATAATATTTATAATTTCAAGAGTCCCCAAAGCAGTGTATTCTTTTCTGAATTCACCTACATAGGATTTCTTGGATATAAACTTGATTTTTACATTCCATCAGAAGAAAACCAATGAGATTACTTCCATATCTATTAACTCATCATTTTTTTAGCTTCAATTGAATTTTATATCTTATCTTTTCAAACCAAAGTGATTGTAAAGTTACTGCCCTTTAAATTGGTTAATAGAAACAGTTACATTGTATAACATCATGAAATGTTAACAGTAATTACTTTGACAATATCAAACATGAACTGAGCATTAAAAATGATTCTTTAATTTTTTTCCATATTAAAATTAAATTTACATCCTGGAAAAGCTGTGCCCAAAGAAACATTGTAGCAAACTCAGAATTAGTTTCTATTTTTTAAAAAAATTTTTACACAGGCAGAAGTTGCAATAATTATGAGGACAGGAAAACATAAAAAACCTGCATTTAAAAATATATATCTATATTTGACAAATATTCATTAAGCACTTAACACCTCTGATGATTTAATGAAAAATGATGCCATCAACCCTTCTTTCTGAACATCACATCCTAAACAAAAAGAGACTTATAAACCATATATCTACCCAATATATGTTTTAATGAAAAGAAAAAAATAATTGTTATGGGAGAACTGAAAAGACAGATCAGTTGTACATGGTGATAGTGGAAATTTTATTGCTTTAATTCTGACTCAGGGCGTATATTCCTCTATGAATTTCAGACTGTTAAAAGTGTCCATCACCCATCACTGCACATGGGAAAAGGACCCAGGAAGAGGCACTAGCAGAACCTGCATTTAGCGTTGACGTCTTCTGTTTCTAACTGTAGGCACAGCTTGCCTCTTACCTTCTCCACCATGGCTGCATGGGCAGAAGAAGAGTGACCTTCCTGAACACAGGGTCCTGACAGACGCTGAGCAAGAATAGTGGGAACCCCAGTGGGACTGAGGAAGAGAAGGGATGATGGAAACAGCTCTGAAGATTTGGGAAAATGGCACCACTCCTCTCCCTCATCCCAGCACATACTAGTGCTCAGAGTCACGCGGTGGGTCCAGCTCATCCCTGCATACCACACGCATAGCCTCTGAAAGTTTACTCCATCCTCCAGCTGAAAGGCACCTAGAGGTGCCATGATGGGGTCTCACAGATGTCTGGTGGTGTCTAAAGCAGGGAGACTGAGTGGGGTAGGCAGGGAGATACAGAATGTGGGTTTGGCTTCCATAAGGTAAGGCTACAAGATCTCTTTTTCTT
This sequence comes from Mormoops blainvillei, assembly GCA_004026545.1. NCBI lineage: Eukaryota > Metazoa > Chordata > Mammalia > Chiroptera > Mormoopidae > Mormoops > Mormoops blainvillei. The sequence goes on from PVJD01000688.1 coordinate 196,045, forward strand.
TCCAGAACTCTCCAAAGTGAGTCTAAGGTGAGGTGGGGGACTGGATTTCATGATCTAATGATTACGGAAAAATGGTGGCTATAGTGATGGATACTTTTCCCTTCAATGTATCACTTCAGAGGCAGACATTTATACTCTTATGAACCAAACTGTGTCCCCTCAAAAGATACGTTGAAGGTCTAACCCCTTGCACCCGTGAACATGATCTTACTTGGAAAAAACAGATACAGCCAAGTTAAAATAAGGTTATTAGAAACAGTCCTAATCCAGTATGAGTGGTGTCCTTATAAGGCAAGGGAATTCTTGGTACAGAGATACACACGGAAAGGTTCATATGCAAATAGAAACAGAGAATGAGTGATGCAGCCAAAAGCCAGGAACACCTGGTGCCACCAGAAGCTGGAAGAAGCAAAGAAAGTTCCTCTTTAGAGCCTTTTGAGGGAGTGTGGCCCTGTTGATACCTTGATTTTGGGCTTCTAGTCTCTCAAACTGTGGGATAATAAATTTTTGTTGTTTTAAGCCATCCTTTTTGTGGCATTTGATAGGGTAACCCTAGGAATCTTACACACCCACCATAATGTACATGGAGCAATTAGATTTGTGTAAAAGCAAGTAATGTTCTGAGGGGGGGAGACCTGAAATTTCCCTTGACAGCCATTCGCCACGAGTTTCAGCCCATGTAGGATGGTTTCCTGTGGGTCTCTTCTCCAACAGTCACCATTAAAAACACTCAATTTATGACAATGTGTATTCTAGATGCACCAAGACAAAGGATATAGTAGTAAGGAAATGGTTGTTTTTAAAATGGGAAACATTGGTATTATTTAGTTTTATGATATTACTTGGTAGAGACTAGGCGTTCCTGGATTTGGCTCTTGGAAACTGTGCGTACGCTTCAATCTTTCTCTTCGACTGCACACACCACTCACAATTTCTCATGCTTGCATTCATTTCCACCTTTGGGATGGATTAACAGGCCTTACTCCCACTGGGTACCTCATTTTTCAAATATTTTCCTTTATACTCAGACAGAATTGCTTACACGTCAGTTCTTTGGACCTTGCAACGTGTATGGAAACAATCTCAGTAGACTGGGAACTTGGATTATGGCAGACACATAAAATGACACAGATTGGAACAAGCCACCTTGGTCCCTATTGAAATTCCCCTGAAGGAACGCTCCCTGGGAATCCGTTTCCTCGGCTACTCGGTCATGTGTGCTGTAAGACTTTCAGCTCTTTAGGAACCTGAGCAGACATTGTAGCTGAGATGACGGCTCACTGTTCCTGCATTGTCTCCTGCACTGGGATGTGGAGCACTTTCCCAAGCAAAGTGTGAGGCAATGCCAAGTATTTGCATCCCCTGCAGCTTCTGACAATGGGGACAGTGGCGGCTTGCTCATAGAAATGGAGGGCTCTTCCTAGTTAGTGCACCACACAATGCATCCAAAAGGAGGGCTTTAGGATAATAAATGGTTGGTGGCGAGCACTCCCAGTGCATTTGCTGGGGCACTGGTTGTGCATAGATCACCCTGTCGGAGCCCGGCCGTGAGCTCCGTGAGAGTCTGGCCTGGCAGAAACCCTTCCATGGACATGAACCTATCAAGGCCCCTTTGTAAACCAGAACAACTTGCTTTTGGAATTTCAAACGGAACAGAGAGCACTTAACTAGTGTGTTTGGTGTCTTGATATGCAGAGAAGAGGAAACCTTCAAAACGAGGAGCATTTTTCCCCTATCATCCCTGAAACAGAACTTTGGACTTGCAGACCTGTGTGTGACATGACCATAATGGCTTTTGATGGTGGTGGTGAGCTAAAGTACCAACAGTCACATCAAATGAGTGCAAAATTCTAAGGAATGATTCTGAATTAAGAAATGTTTCAAGTTGCATGCCAAAAATGGGTTAGTTCATATCTAATTAATATCTGAAGTTCCTATCTAGCTAAGTTTTTAGGTAGGTAATAGTCAATTGGTTTCTATGCAAGTTCAACGAAAGCCAGTCTTCATTTTACTATCTCTTTGCCTGGGTCCCAGAACCAAGTGCCTTCAAACCCAGAGCACAGATGAAGCGGCAAGGGGAAGCTGGCACTTCCAGTGAAGGACATGACGAACACAATTGAGGACATTTGTATGAAGCACATTGTGCTTCAGAGGAGCTGAGCAACCCAGTGAAAGACTTCCTCCGGGGAATGCAGGGGCCACTCCCAGGCAAGAGGCCGAGTCTGCGCTTAATTCTGGCCACGACAGGGACAGGGAGATGCGATTAAGATGAAGTCACTGACTCTGCCTGTCACCATGATTTCCCATAATAGCTGATTTTGTTCACATTGAAAGATTCCCCTCCATTCACAACACTGATTCTCCTGCCTTTCTAAATCATCCAGTTTCCTAGGGATTTTTATATTCCTAAAGGCCTCTTTCATTGTTATTTTTCTTGTTTTGCAACACAGTATTACGCGCAAGCTTCAAAGTGACAGTGTGTCTTCTTTACTACCTGTTCTATGATCTTTCACAACTTTATCACAAATGATAAAATGTATAGTTTCCAACAGCATTCCTCAAAGTGCTGTCTACAGAGTACCTGCATCAAAATTACTTGAGAACCCTGTTAAAAATACAATATTTAGGACTTCATCTATTGAATCAGATTCTCTGGAGTGGGAACTAATGTTTTAACAGATATCTTGGGCCCCTCTTATCACACTAAAGTTTTATGGTCACTGCCTTAAATAAAGAAACTGCAAGGAAAATGTGGTTTAAAATGCAAAGTAATGTCTTTATATAGAACCATAATCCTTTTTATGGACTCTTTCATTACCGAGTTAAAACAATTAAATTAGCTTAATGTTGTTTTTGCTACTCAACATCAAATAGTACGTAAATATTCAAGTCAGTTCAGCATCCATAAAGGTGAGTTGAAATAATGGCGAACACTTCTGGAATGAAATAATTTCATAAAACTTTCCAAACATTAAGCACCTGTAAGGGCCAGTTTCCAAAGGACAGGATTTGGTGTGTTATCAGAATTAAAGGTGTTCTACTGACACAATGTAGTTTGCAAGGAGGCGTCGCCACACTCCGCTTTTCCCGGACGAATGCGTAGTAAACCCGAGCACCTGCACACACACTCCGCGCCCTTTTACAAGGGCTGGAACCAACTCTCACCAACCGGGCTGTGCTGGTTTTGGTGCTGCTTCTTTCTGGGTGTCTCACCGTGTCCTAGTTGGTTGAATTTGGAGAGCAAATGCTTACCCACCTGGACCGAGGATGGTTAGTAAATTCTGTCTATTTCCTAAGGACCAAAATTTACAGTTGCTAGCTGTGGGACTAATTCTATACATACTATTTATTATGCATTACTGTTTAGAAATGATTAACTTCTATGATTATCTTATTAGCTCTGTATATATTAGTTCCCAATAATCAGTTTACATGGACATTGGCCAGTGCAATCAATCAAGCCACTTCTGACCTTAAAACTGCAATAGATTTATAGCATGAGAAAATAATTGTGCAACCTTGACCCCAGCTTAACCTTGGGCCACACCTCCTGGTAACTCTCCCAGGGGAATTTTCAAGTAAACTGATTAGCATGTATGTATGGGTCAGTCTGGTGAATAACAGTGAAAACTGTATCAGAAAGTCTTCATGGTCATACAATTGCTTTCTTTATGCAATAAGTTGATATAATTATATACCACATTTAATAAAATATTTACTACAGTTTGCCCACATGATTCCAAGCAAACATGAGATTCCCGTTCATTCTTCTGAGTGATCCAATTTTAACTAATAATCAAAATTTTTCCTCCTTTTCTCTGTTCTAGCTATAAATCTATCTTCCAATTATTATTCAGCTTTCCAAAAATTAATTTCATTGCAGTTGATACACACATATTTTTAAATTTCAAATTGTTTTCACTCCCTACCCCTTGGCCCTGGTATTATTAAGCATAGTTAATGTTTTCTACTGAAGATGGACACCCACACAATTCAAGGCCAAAAAAAGAAAAAAAAATCAACCAACTCCTGAGCCCTGGGGGTTCTGAAATTGATTGCCATAAATCTATGTCATTTGACAGCTGTAAAAGTCAAGAAAAGGAAGTACTTTCCAAGTAGAAATGTGTAACCTTTGACCTTTCTTCTCTGAGTAGTTTAATAGTGAAGGGTGAAGGGGTGGAAGGATTGAGCAAAAAGGAATGAGGACTCATAGGCCTGGACAATGGGGTGGTGATAGTGGGGGGCAGGACGATATAAGGGAGCAATATGGTAATTGAAAAAATATGATAAAAAACAAAAAAAGTAAAGAGTTAAATTAGGTTTCACAGTGTAGTTATGGGAATGGCATTTGTTGTTTATGAACAATAGTATCATCATCTACTTAGTATTCTTCAAGGAACTTTAGGAACAGTTACCGAATTTTCAAAATATAATCATTGTGTCTGATTTAATTTAGAAGCACTGAAGCCATTTGTCTGTGGTTTAGATTTATTTTCTCAACAAATCATGTTTTGACTTTACCCTTGGATGTTAGAAAAGTGAGTCACTGCCACATACCTGCAAATTCTTGACTTTCTGTTTCTGTAGAACATGCAGTTGATGGACTTGTTATTGTTAAGCTTTGGGTGTCTCTGGAGCTAGACGACATCTGGCTTTTGGATCTAAGTTTGAAGTACATCCAAAGCCTTTTAAGTTACATCAGATAAAATTTCACCTGTACAATTTCAAACCTCACCATTCTTCAAGGGACTGAACACAATGTTATGTTTCTTTACAGTGGTTTATGCTTATTAAATATTAAAACCAAACATTACCACTATAAAAAGGCTTTTACAGCCATGGGCATTTTTCCTGGTAATAAAATTTTACTTAGTTTTATTATTCCTTCTGTAGGGCATATCTGGGATCTCACAGAAACTACTGAACTAGAAACATAAGTAATATGTAATAGCTAGAAAGGGACCAAGCTGTACAGGACTAATAAAGAAAAACTAAGAGCTGTATGAAATTTGATTTGAGCATGAATTACCTATGGAAAAAAAACTTTCATATAAATACAGGTTCAATGTCATGTGTTATTTCAAAAAGACCACCGTGCGCTAGATCACCAATGTATTAAACTTTACCCAAATGTTTCTATTATGAAGTAGAAGGCAATAGCCCAAGCTTCCTGCTGAGTGAAGGTACATGCAACACTTCCCTTCCCCGCCATGGGTCATTATGCAACTTTATGGCTTGAGAGATTTGTCATCCATTTTGTCTGGGGTCTCATAAACATGATGATGTTCTTTAAAAAGGTATGTTCATGATCAAAGATTCTATTCTGAACATTGAGAACTCCAGTACTCTATGGTGGTTGGAAGTGCTTGACAGAGATGACAAAGCGGGGGACTGCCTGTAGGAATCTATAAATCCTTCATAGAATTGACAGAACTTCAATATTCATGAAGCTTCTGAAAGAGTGTCATGGCCCCAGAGACGTCTTAACAAAGTGTTTGAATTACAAGTGGAATGAATTATTAAAGAGTAACTACCAACGAAATTTAACTTTTACCTGTACTTAGTAAGGGGAGAAGCTGTGGGAAATTCAGTCATGTGGGTAAAATTCTTTCTCTCCAACAGAAAAGTAGGATGGCTATGGTGGGAGCGGGTTAGGCAGGTGACGTAACTGAAATTTATGATTTTTGTTTGAGAGTGTTTCTGAGATGTGCAGCTGGGGAAACACAGACGCTTGGTGTCCATGGGCATAGAGAGCTCAGGGCCACACTTCAGGCTCTGTGACGCCACTGGGGATGAGATGCCCAGACAGGGGTAGGGCCTGTACATGGATAAGAGGATTGCAGAACATAACACTAGCTTCAAAACCTTGTGAAGATGGTTTTAGAGAAAGGTTCAGTGAGACAGAAGGACAGGGCAGTTGTGGAAGCTGAAAGAAGCCATTCGATGAGACTTTGCAGAAGTGTGTCCTGATCCAAACTGCCAATGAAATGATGCCTTGGTGGGCAGTGACCATGGCAACAAAATGAGGCTGCTGTGTCTTTGAATAAAACCATGTGGAAGCAAAGGGTTCACCATCTCTGGATAAAATGACAGTTAGTTCTTTGGTGGCCAAAGAGCTATGCTGTGTGTAAATGGGCTTTGTTCATGAGAACTGTTCCTTAGAGGTAAGCTAAGTGCCCAGCAGTGCTCAGCTAATGCAAGTCATATGTTTACCTGAAGTTGATCAGACTAAAAAATTCCCAGATTTTACCAACAACTTTGTAGATATTTTCCCCCTTGCAGATATGTTATCAAGGTGCAGAGCATAATAGGAAACAAAACATCAGAGTGAAGTGGGAGGGTGACGTGGCTAGTGCAGTGGGCTGAATGGTGGTCCCCAAAACATATATGCATGTCCTAATACCAGGTACCTGTAAATTTGCCTTATTTAGAAAAAGGTTCTTTGCAGATGGAATTTGTTGAAAGGTCTTCAGTGAGGGAAGGCATCCTGGATTATCCTGTGGGTACTAGTTCCAATGGCTAATATCCTTAAAAGAGGAGAAGATAGACACAGAGGAGGAGGCTATGTAAAAATGGACGCAGAGATCAGAGCGCAGCAGCCGCAAGTCAAAAAAAGTGACAGGAGCCACAGGATGGGAGAGGCAAATAAGTAGCATCACCCAAAGTTTGGAGAGAGTGCGTCCCAGCCAACACCTTGATTCTGGACTCATGGCCTCCAGAACTGTGAGAGAATACATTTCTGTTGTTTGAAGCCAGCAGAGTATATGGTAACGTGTTCACAGCCACCACGGGAAGCTGACTCATCCAGAATCACGGAACCTGGTGGAGGAACTCTGTGGACTGGGAGGAAGACAGCCAGGGGACCACCTGAGGAGCCCTCTGCCCAGAGCATTGCTGGAGTGCACTCTCTTCCCTCCTGTCTTCACCAAGTCACAGTCAAAGAGATGCCAGGGCAGCCATCAGAACAGCTACAATGGGTCAAAACTTCTTTTTAAAAAATATAGATCACATGTTTGATTAAATAATTCATTTTCAATGTATTGATTTATTTCATAGTTTTGCATGTTTCATAATATGACATAGGTTGTATTTGAACCCTTAACAGAAAATTTGTTTTTAATTCAGGTAATTAGTTAATTACCCAATTTCCAGAAAGTAAAAGTCAATTAAAAAATATTCAGTACAATTTTTCTTTGTTATCTAACTTCTGACTGTAACATTCGTAATACAAAAAGTGAAAAGAAATTTAATACTTTAACTTCAAAAGAAAGGTGACTTTGTTGTTATCAGGAGAGAATTACCAAGAACCCAACTCACTGACTGAAAGTACACAGAGGTATTCACTGAATGAGTGAGTAAGTGAGCAAACAATGGTATACTGGAAATTTTAATATTGTCTTTACAACTGGGTAAATAAACAGCATTTCTCTGAGAACCACATTTTCATCATGTCATAAGTGATAACTTTTTATCTTAAAATTATACCATTAAAAAGAATTTCTTCACTATCAGATGAGCCACAAGTTTTTTCTGAAAACCTGTCCATTTATCACTTTCCTACTGGGTGATCTTGTTACTACACCTACAGATTCTCTTCTGCCCCCTCAACCCCCACCTACTCACTGACAGGAATGTGATAGGAAATTCTTTTCCAGTATATCTTTTCACTGTCACATTTGCTATTATTTTATTTTCAATTTAAATGTTTCTATTGTAATTGTAGAGTATTTTTAATGGTTATTTCCAATTAAAAGTCAGTATTTCACAGAATTTACAATACTGACAGATGATGTTGAACTACCTTATTTCTGAATTTATGATGCTTTGCTCTGACTCTATTCATGAGTGAACTAAAGGAGGCTTTATACACAGACACATGCATACCCACGAAGCATTGGAATGGGCCTCTCGGTAGTGTCAGCCTGTCTGGGCTGAAAGAAAATCTGGGGCCAACTCTGTATTCACAAAGCAGGCCTGCTCCCAGGAGTCTGGGTGATGCCAACAGGACAGGGCAAGGGTGCAGGAGCCCAGCTTAAGAAACCGAAACAGAGGAAAGCCAGTTGAGCTTTCTTTATGCAAACCACTCAGTGCCAGGAGAAAGAAACCCAGCAGGCCCATCATGCTCCGAGTTGCCCGAGTGCCAGGAAAAGCTCCTTTCTCAGTCACCGCAATTGTTCCGGTTTAGCATGGCAGCCCTAAGCCAGACACAATTAGGCTTTTTCTTGACAAATTGTTCATGCCAAGGCTTGACAGGTTGGGAACCAAAATGGCACCGTGGCATTTTTTAGAGTCTGAACTAGACAAGATGTTTTAGAAAATCAAAGTGAATGCAATAGAACACACTCTACAATGAGATCAAAGTTCACGTCATGTTTAGTCGAAAAAATTAAAAACATGTTTTGGTCATTGCTTTAATGACTTACTGTAATTTTCAGGATACTACATGGAAAATATCCATGGAAGAATTGTGGAGTCTCAGGTTATACCACTTACAAACAATTTAATGTGAAGAAGAGACCTCGATCAGTAGAGGGCTTGAGACACACTGTGATCTAACACGCCGTGTTCTCAACATTAACTACACGTCTTCTAAGACCATCTTCTTGGGCTTATGGCTCACTCAGTGTGCATAGGATCTATATCCTGACACAGTTGTGTAAGCTTTCACCCTGGAACTGGGGGTAAGGGCCGATAGCATGCACTAGAAGATTTGTCAACGGTTCAGAACGAAACATGAAGGAAAAAAGGAAAACCCGCAGACGATGGTGCTTAAGTTCATCTTTGAGGGAATGTGGGGACCATTCCTTGAGAAGAAAATGTTTAAAGACAGGGGCAAGTTGGAGGTGGGCAACAGGACCCAGGAAGCCTATTGGGAAGGCACTGCAAAGCCTGTGGTCATCAAACCCCAGCTGCTGGCGGAACATTGCTATTTTCTATTATTTTTCTTGTGTTACTTATGCAGTTATATGAAAACACATATAGTTAGCCTATCAGGATGCAGTAAAGAGCATAAAACATAAGGGTCTGCGTCTTTTCTGTCCCTCTGCCATACCTTACTGGTCTGATTTCCTGGCCTTGCCCTGGAGCCCAACTTCCTATATCAGAAAATGGGGGAAACCACAGGAAACCTTTTCACAGTGTACACAATGAGGGCTATTTTTTCATATTATATAATATTATATGATATTAGAGACTGAGATTCTACTTAGTTTTGAGTCATAAATGCAATATACTCATCCACTTTTTAAAATTTGAAAAATTAATATCGTGTTGAATCTGCCACATCACTAATGTGCTGAGAAGATGGCAGTAGGCTGTTGTCACTCAGGCCTGTACCCAAATGACCACGGCGCCCCTTCCTGTCTGGGGAATTATATCTCAGCTGGTTAGTTTGCCCAGACCTTGGTTTCCTTAACTGTGACACTGATATATTTCAACCAGAAAAATGCCTTAGAAAGAAATATGTTTTTGTATGATTTATACCATTTAGAATAAAAATCTCTCATAAATAACTTCAGTGCCTAATTATAATAGAAGGGGTATGTTTGCCTCCTTTGTAATTATTTCTAAACCTGGATTGACTTTTCCTTATATTTTTATACAGATTTGATTTCGCTCTACATTTACTGTGGAAATTATTTTACTGCCAAGTTGTAGATTTAGAAATTTTGAAAAATGTGGGTAAATACTAGTATCTTTGGAATTCGATAAAATTGTGCCGAAAGTAAAAAGTCTGACTGATAGCTGTGCTCTGTTGGCTTATAATGTCCTGTTCCCTCTCAATCTCAACCTGTGTGACTAATTCCTTTCTTTTCCTTGTGTAGAGCTCTCACATGATGTGATACCGTATTAGGTATAATACAGTATCTGGATTAGGCACCAAGGCATGACAGATTCCAGTACGTATCGCTTGTAGCGACATTTTTAAAGTGACCAGTAAGCATATTTGGGGGGAGCTTCGGTTCTTGACTATTTGTCATAGAGGATATGCATGGACAAAGCAGGATCTATTGCAGCAGCATTCCATGCAGGAATCAGGCCACCTAACTAGCCCCCAGGGACTGAGCAGGCAGCCTGACACTCAAGGAACAGCCCAGGTAAACCCTCTAAAGAACCTGCTGGTGGCATGTCCGGGAGAGCGATCTGGTCCGCCCAGAATGGACTTGTCTTTCAGAACACCCAGGGCTGCGGACAGGGCTGTCCAGCCCCACCACACTGGCAGCCTGCCGCTGTCCTCACTTCTGTCAAAGTGCATTTACCGCTGCGGCTGAGAACCCCAAATCCTAGTGGCTTCTCACATCCCAACACAGGGTGTCAGGGTGGATGCGGCCCTGTTTTCCAGGGAATATGCATACATGGCTCCTCCACCCTCTTGCCTACTTGCCATGCCACCCATATCCCCACTTTGTAGGCCAGCCCATGCTCTAAATTTCCACATGGCTAGATTCTTCATTTACCTTCTGCCTATACTCGCAGGTGAATTTATTCAACCCACGCAAGCCATAGATGAATGAAAATGAGCACTAGTTACAAGGGCAGCTCCTCTGTAAATATGTCTTCATGGGGAAATTTGTCTCTCACACTTTGGCTTAAATCGCAACAGTTACACTCTTTTTTGCTGTTGCTGTTTTTTGTATATTGCACTTATCTTGATCAGAGGAGGGAACCTTTCTGATCCAAATTGAGCTGGCATCCCTAGTTTTAAATGAGATACTTCCAAAGAAAGATCACTTGCATCACTGGCTTGTACCCAAGACTGAATAAAAGAAAACTAGCTCTAAACTAGGTTGTTTCATTGATATCACAAATGTGTCAATTATATTAATACTGTATATTATAATAGAGTAGAATTTCATCTTCAGTGATTCTATTAATAAGGTAAATACAGCAAAACATCATACCTTTTTGTTTCTGTGGGACTTTGGATATTTGTTTTCCAGGTAGAAAAACATGGATGGTACCAGTCTGATATGCATGAAGGTTTATTTTGTTAACAAACACCTGTGAGGACCCCTGAGGATGCCTAGAGAACTTGGTCTCTGCACTAATAGTGCCTTTTTGAAGTTCTCCCCTGGGGACCATGCTGCCCACTCCCTTTCCTGGTGACTGGTGAGAGCTGCTTTTAGAGGCAGGGAACTATGGAAGCCGGAAAGCAGCCCAGTCCCGTGTCCCGTGTGCCTCGTCTCTCACAGCCTGGGGGCAAGCAGCTTCCCTGCCTTGAGAAAGCAAATTTTGCTGTCAGCGCTTTCTCAGAGAAAATGCATTTCTGTTTTAAGTTGCGAAGAGGGAAATCTGTAAGAAAGAAGAAAGCCGGAGCTGGAGACGTGTCTGAGTGTGTGTTTGTGAGCAAAGCTCTGGAAGAGTCATTAGATCTCCAGCTTTTGAGTCGGTGACAAACGTTGCCAATTTAAAACAGGTGACACTGCATGCCTTCAAATGACAGGCAATGCTTTGCTCAACGGCTTTATCCTTCCTTTTTCTAAGTGGCCATGAACACTTTTTTAAGATGCTCCTTTCTGTGTTGACTCTTGGCCAGTAGAAGCCTTGAAGCTCTGGCATAAAGGGTAGGAATGAGAGGTCAATCCCTGGGGATCCGATGTAGAAAAAAACTAAATAAATAAAAAGGAAAGCCAAACTCTATTTGTGGAGATTATAAAAAGGACAGTGTGCGTCTTTCTAAAACACAACTCAGAAGAGTGCAAAAGACATGCAGGGAAAGGAAACAGCACTCCCTTGGTAGACAGGACTGACAGGGGGTGTCTGACTGGAAACAGTAGCCTCGCTACATCCTTCCGAAGAGGCACAATCACTGCCAATGGCGGACTGCACTCCAAGCTTCAAAGTTTTCCACTACAACTTTCCAAGTTTATCTTGCATGCATTAGGGAGATTTTAGTTTGGTCTCATAACTGGGAAAGAGCTAAGGCTACATGGGAAAGATAGGTGGGAGGAGCCTCTTCCTTTTGATTATAGCCATTTTCCTGCCCTACTGGTGAGCCTTTTCACTCAGCAGCTGACCGTTCATTCTGTTCTGTCCTTTCAGGTTTCCTCATCTCAGTATTTTGCGGAACTTTATGGGCATTGGCAACCCTAATGGGATAGCTTGCCTAGAACACAACCTTTATATTTCTTTCCTTCCCTTTCATTCACTCAGTTAACTTGTTAAACTCAGCATAAAAGCCTTGCCTGAGTCTAATTCACTGCCCCTTGGAGAAAGTGTGTGTGTTTAAGCAGGGTCTCTGGTGCCTTTATCAGAGGGTGTGTGTAGATGGAACGCCCAACTCGTGGTTGGTCTGTGTAAGTTGTTCTTATGGGTGTTCTAATCTCATCTGGTGAATTCTTCTCCTGCTCTAACTGGCTAGAAAGCATGGTGCTTTTACATCTAAGAATCTCTATTAAGGTGTACATAGTTTGTTTTGCAGGTCACTGGCCATCGAGGAAAAGGGAATAGGGAATTTGTGCTGGTTAGTTGTCCTGGGGGCCTTGAACATATCTGAGACCTGATACTATGAGGGTGCAAGACACAGCAGCTATGATTTCGGTAATGAAAGATCAATTTAAGTGATATCTGTGATCTCTGAAGTGAGGTGAACACTGAAGGCAAGGAATAAGACACCAAGTGGCCATGCCAAAGAATAATACGATGGACATGAAGGTGTGGGGGCGGGGGAGTGGGCTGGCAATGGAGGCTGAGCTGGGAGCTTGAGAAAGAAGTCCTGAGCTCAGAGTCTGAAGTCTCATCAGAGGACCAAAAACTGTCTATGCCGGTGCCTACAGTTCCCTTGTTCTCATGCTGCATCAAGGCTGAGTAATCCAAATGCTCAAAGTTCGAACCCGTGCACTGACAAATAACAAGGTTAGTTGAAGTCACAACCTCTTCCAGGGATCTGGTGTGAAAGGTGGGACTTTGACCAAGTAGGAAGGGGATCCTGAGCATTGGAATGGGAACATTTGAGAAGATTAAATGATTGAGATTATGAGGAATCCTAAACCTCTGGTTCAGTTTCTACCTTGCAAATTGTAATTAACTGTAAGTAGCAGAACCCACTGCAGACATCTTAATCAGAAAACAGCATTTATTCAAGGCTCTTAGGCATCGTACAGACCCTTGGGGAGCCTGGCGGGCTCACTGTCTCTGGATAAAGCTCACAGCAATGATGCTGGTCCTCAGACCCCGTGTGCCCCACCACTGCCACTCTCTAAATGGTTAACAGCCATCCCTGCCTCCACCCCAGAGGTAGGTGCCCCTGGGGCCTGTTCCCTCATAGGGATCCCTTCCAAACTGCAGCCCCTGTGGGACATCTAACCAGAGAGCCTCTATCATAGGGCAGCATCCCAGTTACAAGAGAGTTTGGAAAAGTTAGTTCTCACCTGTACTTGGGGAGGTAAATACGTTATGTGAGAAAATCCCCAAATATAAGATGCTCGTTCAACAGATGCTGGGCAGCCATCGAAAAAGGCAGTTGTCCACCAGAACAGTGCTTTTGTTGTTTTAGTTATCTGCACCTACTTGACCAGGTTTGGTTTGACTTTAGAAGACCTGACTTTCATCCTTCGTAATCAGTAACAGTGACTGTGTAGACAGATGTGCAAGGGGCACCTTAGTGTCCAGAGGGGTGGCTTGGACCAGTGCTTTACTAAAGACCAGATGTTTCTAAAAGGTGTGCACGGGGTGGACATGAAGACATATACGGGGAACCTGCTGGTGGCAAAGGTGCGTCCCAGAAAGACTGATCTTCAGGGACAGGTGCTGGTTTTGGTGACATGTGCTTCACTTCCGTTCAAACCCCACAACTGTCTTATGAAGTAGGCAGAGCCAGACGTTTCAGAGTCCCTTCCAACCCCCTCCTCATCCTCCTTCTGGGCTCTAAATATGATGCGATCCCCCCTAGTGAGACCTGGTACATACATATTTTGTTGAAATCCACTGTTACTTAGGCCTGAGTAGAATAAAACTTCGTGTAAATAGGTCGCTGGGTAAAAACTTTATGTCTACGAAACCATGACGACTGTCACACAGTAAAATAGAGACTTCTACATAGGGTCTGTTTTGAAATATGTATCTTTATGACAAGCATGTCATTTTGAATGGAATCTTTTTTCTTTTTGCTGATGATCTTCAAAATATGGACGCAATTATTTTGAGTTTTTGAAAAACACACTATATAAAGGAGATAGAGGAGTAGGTATTTTTAAACTTCTACCATGAAACATTTAAGAATGTAATAGAAGATGTATGAATATTAATAGAACCCATTATATTTCCACAATATTTTGAAAGAGCTGTGATTAGAGACTGTTAAAACATCCATGTTTCTTTGTGAAAGGTATGTAATTCCTGTTTTTTGCGGGAGCATCTCTCTATCCTCGCTTTCTCATTTTCTCCCTTCCCTCCATGTGTTGTTACCCGCTGTGGCAAAGGGGGGGAATAGTGCATAGTGGGTATTCTGAGATTGTAAATAAGTTCTATTCTTCTGTCTTCAAGGAACACGTTCTAACAGGAAAAAAAAGATAATGTGATGAGAACTACAGTAGATGTAAAATGAACTGATAGACTGTCAAAAGCTATGACTCAATAATGCACTAGAATATTATTAGGCCATGGTAAGGCCACAGGTGGCAGGAGGGGTGAGTATGGGGCTGGAAACCTGGTTCCCAAATTGCACTGTAAGTTTCCTGCAGGAATAGTTTTGGTTCTCTCTCTCTCACACACACACACAGACACACACACACAAACACACACACAGAGCCCACACCACCAGGCCTGCAACTCTGCTCCATCCTGCTGGGCGGGGCTTCCTGTCTGAGACCTGGGCCAGCAGCTCACTTTGGATGGATGTGCATTCTTTACAGCCACTACCGGTATCTTTACCTCCTACAGCCCCCTTCCTGGTGGTCTTGTTGTGAAATTCTTTGTAGCAAATGATTTTCAAAACTAAAAGTCATTTTTTCCCCCTGCAGCATTTTCCCAACTTGCATGCAGATGGATGGAAGGAAGGAAAGGGAGATGCAGACTTTGAATTTAGTTCCTAGAAATCTGTGATTTTTGTGCTTCTCAGTGGAAAATTTTTTCAGGGGGTACTGGGGACACCAGTACAACAATAGGAACCTGAAGGCAACGCAGCCTTAGCAATGGCACCTCTCAGCCAGATCCTGGACACAAGGACAGTCTATTTGTGCTTCACAGAGAATGTTCTCTGGCACACGTATGAAGCCACCCCTGTGACTGAGTCCTGACTGGGGTGGAAGGAAGGCTGCCCTTTTGTTTTTAACATTTTATAATGAACTGGGTCACCTACATGTGTATGTTTTTTATATTGATCACATCACAGAGTTATAAAATCTTACTTTATCACATCAAATAAAAAAGCACTTCAAAGTGAAAAATAAAACTGACTGAATCAATCATGCATCCAAGACCGTACATTTTAATTCTGATTTGGTCATGGAACAATTTAGGCTTGAATTTGGACTTTAGTCTAAATACAACTCAGTAGTCCCTATAATATTAACATTTAAAGTGCTGGGATAACCTCTTTCAGCTATTAATATTGTTTGCAGATACACATGTATCGAAAAAATTACCCTTCAGCAATACAGAGAGAAAAAAAGGAATCTCTTAAAAGTTTAGAACTACTTAAAAAGACCCAGGAACTCAATTTAGTGGACCAGGACCTCATATAGTATAAACAAAATTAGTATAGCTAATTTAATAGCTAGTGATGTATATTTTAAAAATAAGACTTTTTTTTCATGCACTTACTCTTCAGCACTCAGATAATTAAAGAAACATTTTGAAAAACCACTTCAATATTCAAGGAACCCCTGCTATTTTGTAAAGACCCCTCTTTCCTCTCAGAAAGGAAGTTGCCTGTCTGTCATGGCCCTGAGCGGGGTCATCACACATCACCAGAATAGCCGAGCACTTGTAAGCACAGCCCCTGTGAATGGCCGTGGATACAAACGGACTTAAGGGGATGCCATGATTATTTGGTGGTCCCTGGAAAGAAAGTATTTCACCTAGATACATTTTTCACATACATAGTGCTTATTTTGTATCATATTTAACAAAGTAGCATGCCCTTATAGGACTTCTTAAGCTGAATATACAGAGTATAGTTTTATATTTTCCTTATAATATCAGTGAACTACTCAAATATCAGTTATCTCAGTTATTTGAGACCCTCTCTAGACCAGAAACAGGCAGAGTGTGATCCACTCAGATCAATGACCCACCCTCTTCGTTTCGTTTTGTTTTGTTCGCCCTTACACTGCCTTCTTACCTTCTCTGTCCTCTTCATCACTCTCAGTGGGGATTCCACAGCTTTGTCCTTCCCTTCTGGTGTTGCTTTTAATTTGCTCCTTCTGATCTTTGGTTCACTGGAAACGAGTTCAGTGAGTTGGGTTAAATTGTGTACATGAACCTTTCATAGATGCAGTCACTTGGAAAAACAGTTTGACAATTGCACAAAAGTGAAACATTAGAGTTTCCATAAGACCCAGCCCTTTGACCTCTAGGTATCTACCTGAGAGAAATGAAAATGAATGTTCACACGGAAACTTGTACAGGAAGGACTGTAGCAGTGTTATCTGTGATAGTAAAATTTGGGAACAAACCAAATATCCATCACCTGGTGAACGGATAAACAAAATGATTGTGGTAAAGTCTTTACAACAGAAAAGTATTCAACCACAATAAGGAATGAAGTTCTGATTCACACCATAACAGGGATTAACCTGGGAAAACATTAAACTAGGTGAAAGAAGCCAGCCACAAGTGACCACATGTTATATGATTCAGTTTATATAAAATGCCTGGAATAGGGAGATCCAGAGACAGAAAGAAGACTAATGGTGGCCTAGGGCTGGGACCGGGGTAACGGAGGGGTATGTGTGTGATAGATAAGGGTATAGTGTTTCTCTTGCGAGGTGATAACAACGTTCTAAAATTGCCCCCGATGGTGATTGCACAATCTGGGAATACATTAGAAGCCGTCACGTGGTATATACTTGGAAAGAGTTGGGGGGGTGTCATATGAATTATATCTCAAACTGTTTCCCAAACAAGACAGGACAGTGGACATATGTGGGCCGGGACCTGGGTATTGGTGCTGTGCATGGTGTGACCTGGTCCGCTTCTCTGCTGACTTTTCAACTATAATTTCTGGATCCTGCACATTTTCTGGAGAGTAAGTCCTGCTACTTCTGAAGGCTAATTATTGTCATGCAAAGATGATCTTCAGTGTTTGGGGACTAATATTTTAGCTTGGTCAGTGGGACATCTTGACACTAATGAATCAAGTGGTATGAAGGTTACAAGTCAAGGGTGAGTGTGTTTGAGAGGACAAGGAAAAGGAACATTTCTGGGGGGCACCTGAGGCTGAGGGGGCAGGGGGAAACTTTATGAGAGTGGGGTGGGGAGTGGCTTCAGGAATGTGGAGGGGAGGACGGGAGTAAAGGGGACAGTGGCCACGCAGAGTCCTGACCGGCGTTGTCCCTGTGGCATGGTTTTGGTTTTACACTGCTGCCCCAGTAGCACATCATGATCCTCACTGTTTCAGACTGGGGACGGCACCCCTTCTGCAGAATGCCTTCCACTGCCCTCTTCCTGCCCTCACCCTGCCCCTGTCCTCAGGAGAAGTGGGCATATAGCAGGCAGGGGGGCTTGGGGTGTTTGTCATACTGTATGACTTTAAACTGGAGTTTTCATAAAGCAAAGAAAACTGGTTACATGTTCTGCTAATTCCACTGAGATGCCTTTAACTACTAAAGAAAGACACATTTCACTGAAGATAAAAGCAATCCCCTGGCTGGTGCACCCAGCCACAGGGAAAGGCGGATGTCCTGGTCACTGATGGCCAGTGGTCCCAGCACTGCACGTGGAGGTGCTAGAATCAGTTACAAAACCTGTGTCTCAGGATGACTCCAGCCTCTGATTCACATCAATGGAATCCTCATGGAACTTTGGCCCGACACTTAGTGAGAACAGACACAACCAGAAAAATGGAAGGTCAGAAACAGACAGTGTTCAAGTTCATACATTTTTCCTTCTGGTTCTGAGAGGAAGTAGACTCCAAACTACATAAAAGACAAGTTGAAAAAATGATAAATGCTGTGTGCAATCAACTGGCTTGTTACCTTTGTCACTTTTTGGAGATAAACAGCAAGGTTATTGGGTTAAAATATCCAGAAGTACAGGTGCCCTTGTCCAAGGGGCTGGCGTTTCCCCCATCGTGCAGTCCCGTGGTGGTGCACATGCACTGGAGGCTGGGACCAGTCTCTGTCATTAGTCCTATAACTTCTAGACAATGACAGTTTACAACCAGCAGGTATTCATTCACAGCAACAGCAGCAGGCAGCAAAGACAGCCTCCGTGGTTTTCCTCCCGGACAAGAAGAATTGAAATTTTAAAAAGTTTCTCTATAAATATGAAGATAGAGATGGAGATGAAGGTGGAAATGAAGATGGAGACCAATGTGATAGAAGAGGAGGAGGTGGAGGAAAAAGAGAAAGAGGAGCAGGAGGAAGAGGAGAAAAGAGACAGAATGACAGAGAAGCCTAACGATATGACGATGTGAAAACACAATGAACGTTCAGAAAACCAAAACTCGAGGCGGCATCTCCAGGGATGTAAGTGCAGCGCTGGGACTGCTCCGCTCCTTTCCTCCCTCCTTCGGCAGTTTCTTAGCCTGCTGTAGATTGAAGAAAATAGGAATAAGCATCTTTCGACCACAAACAGATGTGCTTGATAAAGAAAATGTCAGCAAAAATACTAAAGCAATGTGTCACAGCAGCTTCCTGACAGATAGAGGGAAAAGGTAAAAAATGTTCTATCATGTCCGACAAGGTGTTCTTTTTGAGATTTAAAGATCACTGTGCAACTTTAAACATGTTTGTCACTTTGGCTCTGACTGGAGCTATCTGGGGCTTCAGAAGAACTTTATCAGCTGGCGGAGGGTGGGGGAGAAGGCAGCCCATTCCCATTTATCTCAGCTCGGTTCCCTTCAAAGCCAACAAATAAATTACAGTGTACATTTGATACAAATTGATTTCTTAACTCAAATAACAATGTTGTCCTCCCGGTCGGGCCATGTGTCACTCATTCGCGAGCCTGAGTGAAAGCCTCAATCTGTCTGTGTGACAGAAATAGGCCTGACGCTGCGCACCCAAGAATACTAATCATCCGGGCAGGCCGCCTTTGTGGGCCAGCCCTGATAAGGGGAATCAGGCCGCCCTGTCACTCGCGCCAGGGCCCCGTCCACATTGGTCCCAGCACGCTCCACAGGCCTTGGAGTTGTCATCCTATTTCATGTAGGAAAATAAGATCTGGCCACTATGGCTTCGGTGCTGCTGGCAGGGACGAGGAGCCAGAGCTGAAGTGAAAAGAAGCCCATTGAATATCTTCAGCTGATCTTATCAGCTGTGGGAGAAATGAGATATTGGCAGGGACTGTTGAGTTTCTCAAAGCTGAGCAGGTTCATAAGGTTGGGAGTTAGGCCACAAACTAATTGGATTTGCCCCAGCTTGATAAACAGTGGCAGGCCCACTGCCAGAAAAAGATACGGGGTGGCTTTTGCTTTGTTTAAATTGAAGTTGGGGGGGAGGAAACACACTGACCCTTTTGAGTCTTCCTGAAATGTCATCCCAAAGGGCTTGGAGTCGCCCTCTGCCACAGAAGTGGCTGGCTTCTGATTTTCATCAAAGAGTGTTTAACCTTGTGGCCCCTGGCAGTAGGTGCACGTCACCATATTAGAGCCCAAAGAGCCGACTGGGGCTGGGGTGGCTGCGTCTTTGGTCACTGAATCTCAGCAGATCTCCTGAACTGATGCCTCCGTGGTGTTCTTCTAGTGGATGCTAAGGAAGAGCTGCTTCCTTTTACTGGCAAGGAGAAAATGGTCCGGATGCTATGTGTATACCCACACGGATAACAGGTTCGACACACAGGGAGTAATTTTAAATTCATTTCACATTCATAGAACAGTTCTCAGCTTTAGAGCTGTATGAGACTGTAATGGAATCCCACCCCTCTCCCCATAATCTCTGTATCCTGAGGACTTTCGTGGTTTTTAATAGTGACTGATATTTAACGCTGACCTGAGGCTAGAAAATATAGAGACCCTAGAATGTTGAGATGACATCTGGTTTAATCGCTGGTAATCTTATCCAAGATATATTATTTCAATCAAGTTTAACTTATTAGAATTTCAAGATGAGTTCTGATTAAATGTAGATTAAAAAAAAAAAACCTTCACATTGAATTATATAGCCTTTTTAAATTCTTTTGCAACCACAGAATAAGTTCAAATGGTCCTATCCTGTTTCTAACAAAACCAGGAACCAAACCTTACCCCACTCATGAGTAGCACTGGTGAACATCTAACTCCAGACCCAAAGGACTGGGGACTGGACCTGACCTGTACCTGAGCACTGGAACCCGTTCAGAAGTGAAGGGTTCGCTGTCCAGGAATATATGGTGCTGAAACCTTTAAAAACCTGCCTCAAACCCTGGATTGGGGATACATATTTGAGTCTTGCCTCCTGTCTTCTTGCTGGCTGACCTCACAATAAAAGCCCTTCCTTTTCTCAAGAGTCGAAGATTCAAAATCTTTAATCTAACAATTCAGCTCATTCAGTCTTTCCTCTGATAATACACTGTTCCCAAGAGAGAAACAGCACATTATCACATGCCCAGGCAACAAATGTATTATTTTTTCAATATCTTTTGCTAGGTTCTTTGAAAATGCTTGCATTATAAATGTTCAACTCTTAGCCAATTAATACAAAAATAAACAAAGTTATATAAGATTTTCCCTGTGGGTACATCAGAGAGTATTTATGATTAAAATCATATTTAGTATTTCCTTTTTCTGCAGCAACATTTATTAAGGGGTAGTTGCAATCTGAGTGCTGGATTGGAGTTTTAGAGGAGAAAAAGGTAGTGAAGGTTTACCATGAAAGGGCATGCTATTTCCTTTATTTCTATGTATACTGTTTGGGGCTGGTAGAGCTTAATACCACGCTCTTCTCATGGATGATATCACGTCAGTTAAGTACTCCTGAGAATCAGTGAGTCCTTAAAATAGCTGCTCTGCTTCTGGAAAAGTTGACTTGGAGGATGCCGTTTCAACCTGAAGTTGCAGGGAACTACATACCCCCCGCTCTGCAAGACCCACGCCCACAGGGCCACGGTCAGGGTAGTGGAGGAGTGGCTGCCTCCTCCTGGCTCCACTGGGAGGCAGCTGAGTGTGGAGCGGCAGGTGACATCAGGCTAGTCCCCAAATGAGTCATGAGTCATGAGCAAGCAGGGGCAATTGTCAATTTCTTCCTCAAACGTCAGGCCAACCTCTAGGGAAAGAGCTGAGGGCTTGGCAGGAGGGAAGCTTGGTGTGGTCCCTCTGGATGGAAGGGGAAGGGGGGCCATGAATGAGGGACCTGAGCCTCTCCAAAGCACACTGATGTCCTAAGGCATCACAATGAGGAACGTTCCCATTCCCAGAAACTTGATTACATTTCCCAAAGTGAAGGGGATTGTACTTTTTTTTTGCCTTTTGAGATATTAACTCCCTCAACTTATGTATCTAAAAATATGTATCGTCTACCTTCTATCTACCTTGGGATACATCAATGAACGAAAAATAGAGAGACCTGAAGTTCATGGAGCTTGCCTCATAGCCAAGGGACACAATAGACATCGACTATAAACTTAATTTAAATGTCAATAAAACAATGTGCTGGCAGGCAACAAGAACCAAGTGTTAAAATAATTAGAATAGAATCAGGAACGTGGAAAGTCTGGGATGGATGCCGCTCTTTTTCAGTGGGGCAGACGGGTTGGGCCCCTTGGAGAAGGTGCCGCTGGAGTGGGAACTTGGAGGAAGGTCCTGGCAGTGCTCTCACCAAGAGGAGTGTTCCGGGAGAGGGTGAAGCTCAGAGTCCAGAGAACCTGGAGCGCTAAAGACTAAACAAGGAGGCCTGTGTGGCTAGAGTTGAATGAATGAGGCTGAAGTAGGAAAGAGAGCCATAGCAGGGTGTCCTGGAGGGCCTGGCAGAATAGCCAAGATGATTTCTAGGAACTTTTTCTCATAACGACATGGGAACCGTTGATCTAAATCAGTTCTCTTGCTCATGGACCAATGGCTGATAACTGCTAAAACCCTGAGAACAATTACCACACTACACACGTTCCTAGAAGCACCTGATGCATATTGACTCGCTTGATCATGATGGCCTTATGAGGGAGTGATAGATCTTATTTTCCAGATGTGGAGGCAAAACAGAGGCTCAGAGAGGTTAAAAGAGTTACCCAAAGTCATACAGCAACAAGAGATGTGGCTGAAATTTAAATCCTGGCAGAGACCGCATGGTCACCACTGTTTCCTGCTTCAGGCAACCCTCAAGACCCTGTGCAGCCCTTCTCAGACGAGCCTTCCTCCTACTCATTGTACTGCATTTATGTACAAGGATGGGTTGAGTACTAGAGCATTGCTTTAAGGTTTAGTGGGTTTTTATACATGAAAACAGACCTTGTTGGAAAACTGGTGTGTATGTGTGTGCACATGCGTGTGTGCAAGTGTGTTTGAGGGCATTTGTCTAATTGCCTACTAGAGACTTTTTGTCCCCAAAGTAATCACGGTGCCCAGTGTTCTGCTTATTCTGGGTGTCTGCCGCAGAAATGGAAAATATTAAATCAAGTCTTGCTCTCTGGCAAAAAAAAAAAAAAAAAAGAACGTCTGCTGAATAAAATGCAATATTATAAAAAGTGTTCTGAAGCAGAAAAGAGCACGTTCTCTCAGGGTAAATAAAGAAAAGAAAACAATTTTAAACCAAACTTTGCTTCAAATTAAAATGCAGGTTTATTTTTAAAGAAAGAAAAATCACCCCTCATTGAAACTGTGTGTCTGGGACACAAACCTCTGATATAAAATTGACTCTGCCTTAAAATATTTTATGTGTAATGATTTTTTCCCTTAACGTTTTGAGAGTTTTATTATCTTTGGATGCATATCAACACATTGTAGATGCAAAAGGGAGCTGCCTGGGGATACCAGAGAGAAATTTCAATAACATAATTACAGTGTCAGAGTGAATCAACTGGTCCTTCCTCTTGAATTACACTCAGTTGCAAAGAGACTTTCTAAGAATTTAGTGAAATCTGTCTTAATCTGCTCAGGTTGCTATACAAAATACCTCAGACCAGGGGCTGAGACAACAGAAACCTGTTTTGAGACTGGGGGACAGAGAGAGAGAGAGAGAGAGAGAGAGAGAGAGAGAGAGAGAGAGAGAGAGAGAGAGAGAGATTGAAAAGGGTTTGACTTCTCTGCTTATCAGGACCCTACTCCTGTCCAATCAAGAGCCCTTCCTCAATGACCTCATTTAACTTTAATTACTTCCTTACTGCAAATAGAGTAACACTGTATTTGTAGGACGTTAAAGGATGGCTTCCTTGGGAATGCACTTCAATCCGTACCAGTGTACATGGCATTGTAACACGATGAATTTATCCAGTGTGAAGGCTGGGACCGTTCCAGATAAGGTCTTGCTCCTGGGGAATGCATTTGGAAAAGCACAATCTACGCATCATTTCTCAATGGGACCTAAATTATTGAGAACAACAGCACATGGCCATGAGATTTCTGGAAAACTCCATGTTGGTCATTATAATGAAAGTTCAACTTTGAGATAGTTCACTTTAAGAGCTTTATCACGCCTCGGGCCACCAAACAATTGAGTAAACATTTAGAATCCCACTTTGGAATCTGCCAAGATGGCCTTGGGCCACCCAAACTTCCCTGACCGTGGAAACCTTAGCTCACTGAGGTTTTGATTTTCTTTGAGTAATCCATTAGCTATTATTGGACATTTTAAAAGCTTTTACTTGCATTGCTGGTTTGTTTCTTTCTTATATTTTATACTGTTATTTTAATTAAACCTATTTCAGCAATATTGCACCCAAATATCCATAAAAACATCTGTAATAGATTTTCTTAAGATGTAAGAATATACTAACCACAGTACCATGTGCACTTTCAAAGCACTTTACAGGTTACACATATATGGAAACATCCATGCTCAGGGCTCACTTCACCCCCATGAGGGCAGAGTCTTCACTGCCATTTACCAGTGGGGTCCCTAGGATGCCTGGGAAGCTAGTGATTTGAATGAAGCCACCCCGCAACTTGGGGAGGGGCTGCTGTTGGATGTTTGATTTCTAATTTAGTAATAAACTGACATCGGGATGAAACACAGCATTTCATTCCCAAGTAGCACTGGAGATCAAATTCTAGCAGCTCGTGTTTTCAATATACACACAAAAATGACAATCTTCTTAAGAAAAACATAAAGAATGTGGTATTTTACTCTTTAAAAAATCACTGCCATTAACGGTGTTCTATGACTGCAGCATGTCCTCTAAGCTGTGAAGAAGATGTTTTCCACCTGTAGAAGATATTTCTCAAAGATTGATTTGTGATCATATTACCTTGGTGCTTAGAATGAAGCAATATATAAGTTGTCAATCAACACACCAGGGTTTATCCCATGTGAAATAGCATTTATGTCCCCCCTTGAAAAAGAGACACACATGCTCTAACAATGTTTCAGGTTAAATAATTAAAATAAATTAGTTTAAAATATATAAAGGATCAGAGGTCTAGCCAGATAATATTCTGAACTCTGATATTACCACCAAATCTTATCTGTGTAAGTAAAATAAAGTAACTGGGCTGATGACAAAGTAGCTTCCTGCTAGCAACACAATTGCCTCAGGAGTGTCGATCAATAGGAAAGTCACCCTTCCCTCTAGCTTAGCTGGACAGGAGCTGGAAATAGAAAAGCACAGTAAGAGTTAAACACAGTCATGTCCTGCTTTTCAGGACCTGTTTTAGACACTCCTGGATGCCTCTTATCTCCCCTGTGATAAGCAAAGCATCTGAGAATGGAGCTGGTCCTAAATCAAGAGTGGTGAGCAGCATCTTCTCCCTCAGAAACCAAAGCTGGACTTCTCAGGACATCCAGTCTGAGGCCAGGTCAGGTGTCCATGAAAAGGATGCTGACCCCTGGTGTTGCCCACACATGATCATGCACAGACCTCTCGCATCTCCTGGGGCAGGGGTTAGTAATGCAAGGTGCAAATCCCATGGCCATTTCCCACACTTCAGTTTTCAGAGCACATTCATGACACTTGTCACTGCAGCTCCAGGTATGCCAAGACTTCTTTGGAAAATGAGAATCATTCCTAAGTTATTGGCCCAGATGCCAGCTTCAATGCTTTCATCGCCAGAGCAGCCAGCTCCATCTGAGACAACCTCCCAAGCATGGAAGTCTTGGATTTGTGTGTAGCAGAGCAGGGCTTGGCTCATCCATCAACACTTCTCAACAAGAAGTCATTGGAAGACATAGAATGCTATCTTTGTGATAGTCAACAAAGTGGAACATCAGCTCATAAAGCCCAGCTGGTTCTAAATCAACATACTGACACAGAAAGACTCAGAAATAACATCAGCTTCAGAGGCAGGACCTTTGGGGGGGCTTCCAGGAGGAACCTGCTATGAGAAGAACTTCAGTGGTGAGATGGGTTCCCCCTACTGTAGGATCAAGTCCCATCTTGGCTACCTAGCCCCCACTCTTTATGGACCTTACCTTTGTATCCTCCTTTCTGGTTGATGCCCCACTAACTCTGTGCTTTGGGCATAACCTTTTGATAATTCCACAAGTATTTCTTGAATACCAGCTATGTGCCAGGCACTGCTCTCAGCTGTCTGGTCACTGTGCTTTCTCTCACTTCCTTCTTTACTGCTGTCCCCCTACCTGATTGCTCTCTTCCCCTTTCTAGCTTATCCTGCCAAATTTGCTTAAGACAGTTTGCTTCTTGGAGTCTTCCTTGACCTTTTAGACTAGGCTTGAATTCATGAATTGGGTTTTCCTCTAATACATTTTATCCAGCTTTACTGCCTTTGGTTTAAAAAAATAAAAATTCCTTACCAAGCTATAAGTCTGCATGTTTAGAGGTTATTTTTAGTATGTACTGCTGTGTAACAAACCCCTTCAAAACTTAGCAGCTAAAATAACAATTTATTGTTTTTCAAGTGGGTGGTTTTCTGGCTTCAAAACATGCTGGTGGGGGTCATTTATGAAGCTCCTCCAGCTGGGAGCTGGGCCACACCTGGTACAACAAGTTGGTCCCTCATCTTCTGCTGCCTCTCTCCATGTGGCCTCTAATATCTCATTAGCCTACCTTGGACATCTTCATAAACCCCAGATCTGTCATCTATGCCATACTCTTGGGCAAAGGAAATCACAAGGTCAGGCCACAGTAAGGAAGTTTCTTTCACTGTTAATGTGAGGAGTGGGTGGCTCTTCACAATCTTCCATTCAGAGATGGAAGATTGTTGGGGGCTGTTTGGAGGCAGATTATAAAGTTCATTTTTATCTCACGTATGACTGTATTCATAACAGCTACTGAAGCATTACTCACACAACAAATGCTTACTTAACATTAATTAACTAAATAGAAAAAGTTCTACAAGACTTGTCCCTGGAAGGGCTTTGGGAGCATTGTGTGAGCACATGACAGCTGTGCTTCAGGAGTGCAGTGACCTGAATATTTGTGTCCCCCCAAATTAATACGTTGAAACTCTAAGCCCCAATGTGATGGTATGAGGAGGTGGAGCCTTTGAGAAGTGAGCAAGTCATGAGGATGGAGCTGTCATGAATCACATTCATACCCTTATAAAAAGAGATGAAAGAGCTTACCCATCCTCTTTTTGTCATGTGAGGACACAGACAACCTGGAAGAGGACCTTTACCATAAATAGGCCATGCTGTCACCTGTATCTTGGACTTTAGCCTTCAGAACCATGAGGAAATAAATGCCTGCTGTTTATGAGATCTCCTTCCAGCCCAGGTATGTGGTAATTTGTCATCGCAGCCCAAATGGAATAAAACAAGGCCGACCATGCCTTGGGAGGCAAGTCCACAGGGAACCCTCAGGTTTCTTCACATTCTAATATTCCTGCATATTCTCTGAGGCTGCGACACCATCATGACTGCCACAAATGCAAATACAAAAGGAGACATTTTCAGAGTCCATTATCAACCTATACTGAGCTTCACTTCGAAGAGTATTTCCTTCCAGAAAAATCCAGGATATCTTCCCATCCTAAAGTCAACAAACTGGCAACTTTAATTTCACCTGTGACTTTAATTTTTCTGTGTCATGTAACCTAACATTCACATTTTTTTTTAGTGAAGGGACGAGGGATATATTTTACCTGCAATGTGTTGTTTATCAAAAATTGCTGCTACCTCTTGACTTGTCTGTATCTGTGCGTAGATGTGCTATATCCAGCATAGCAGCCACCAAGGCAGTAGCCATTAGTCATCAATTTAAATTAATTAAAATACAATAAAAACAAAAATTCAGCTTCTCCATTGCACTAAGAAGATTTCAAGTGCTCAGCAGCCACCTGGTTGGCAGCCACCATGTTGAACAATGTGGAGATAGAGCGTTTGGATTATCACATAAAGTTCTATTGTACTTCCCTGAATACAAGGGCAGTGTGTAGTTGACTTGTAGAAGCTTAGAGCCCAGGATGCACCAGCATTAAACTGGCAACCAGTCAGTATTTACTGAATGAATGGGTGACTGAATGAATGATACCTGAAATACTAAAGGAGAAGGGGATGTGTAAACTTTGGTCTCTCCTTTCCAGTCAACCAGCAAAAATGCAGACATTTGCAGTGACTGGAATGCAATAACTTAATGTATATGGAGAAAGGGAATGAGAATTCACTTGTAAATTATTTTAACTTGGAAACAACTGACTTTAGCTATGGGTTGAAAATGGTAGTTAATGATCCAAACGTCCAAAGCAGCCAGAGATAGACAAAAAATTTCCATTTGTCAACGGTTAACGGGCTACAGTTGACTTATTATTTTTTCTCAAAATTAGACTTTATTCTACATCTAATTAAATTTTTTTCTGTCTTGTATCTTAGAGACTGTGCCATATCTGTTTCACAGCACTTAGAGACATATATGTGTCTTCTGTGTGTGAGTCGGTGGTAGAGGAAGGTGAGACAGGTAAATTTAAGCCTAAAGGATTTAAGAAGTTCCAATCTTCCAGGCATAGTAAATATGTCTGCCACCAAAATGAGTTTCACCATCGGAAACTTGACTTCATGCTAACTCAAGGTATGTGGATGACTTCATACCATTGACACCTGCAGCCCCACTGGTAGTGCTTGGTTAGGCAGCCCGGTCACCCCCTGGCATCAACAGCTTGTGAGGAAACAGAACAGGGTGACACAGGAAGTGAGAGGAGACACTGCAGACAGGAGAGCTGTGGGGCAGGGGGGTTCCCTGGAAGGCAGTGGAGTACAGGTAGAGGGAGGGCTTGAGCACCTAGGAGAAAACTGGGATGCTTTACTTCCAAGATAACCACTTTCCATATCAATGCATCACCTCTTGCCCATCTATATAATTCTGAGAATAGAAGAAATATATATTTGGTCTTTCCTTCCTGTTCCTGGTACACAGCTCTTGAAACTTTTGTAAATTTGTAAGGAATAAGAGCACCAGGGGCATCGCTTTCTTTTTGTTACTTAATAAAATGGCTCTGGGTGGGCATCTTGATGGGAGCTGGTCACCAGAAAGACAAATCCAACATCAGAAGGTTGGAATTTTAATTCCTTCCTCTGCTTCTCTAGAGAGGGGAGAGGGCTAGAAATAGAATTAATCATTGATCGTGACCATGTAAGAAAGCCTCCATAATATCCTAGTAATACGGGATTAGGGGAGCTTCCAGGTATGTGAACACACTCACGTGCCAGGAGAATGATGCACCCCAACTCTGCGGGGATAGAAGCTCCAGTGGTTGGGACCCTTCCAGACCTGTCTTATGTATCTCTTCATCTGGCCATTCATCTGTATCTTTTACCATGCTTTTCAATAAACTGGTAAACATGAGTATTCCTTGGATTCTGTGAGTCACTCAAGCAAACTGTTGAACCTAAGAAGGGGGTTATAGGAACCTCTGTTTTACTGCTGAATTGGACAGAAGGTGTGGGCAACCTGCAGACGTGCTGCTTGCAACTGGCATCTGAAGTGGGAGACAGTCTGTGGGACCTGATGCTATCTCTAGGTAGACAGTGTCAGAACTGAGTTAAATTGTAGAACACATAGCTGGCGTTGCAGAGTGACTTGGCATGGGGAGAAGCCCACACATCCGGTATCAGAGTGTTGTGAGTGGGGTAGTGTGAGAGTAAAGGAGAGACACAAGAAAATGAGTAGGTGTTTTTCTTCTGTACAATAATGCACAAAGCATGTTATGTTAACCATTTATAAGGAAAATATAATATTTAAAAATGGTTTATAATGCAAATATAACCACCACCCTTTTTTTGGTCCTTCTTGGTGGTGATCAGAGGAGAAGCAGAATAAACTGCCTACTTTTTTATTCCAGCACATTCAGCCTTTCTCTTGTTTTCAGAGAATGTGAATTAGGCAACCTTGTATGTCCAAAAATATAAACATTCATACATTGTTTTAACCATTATTTTCTCTGGACATAATATTTTGTTATAGCCTTCAGAAAGCATTATATCCTTTTGCTGAAAAATTTTCTTTTACGAACTTTTGAGAAGAAAAATGCATGTGCACGCTAGTAGATTAGCCCCATTTGTTCAGGCAAAACAAAACCACGTGTTTTCTCACTGACAAGAACGGTGGTTTGCAGCTGCCTTAGCAAACACTACGGCCAAGAGAAACAAAGCAGGGTCTCACAGGGAATAAAATTAATTATCTCTGTTTGCTACATATACAATATTTTATGCATTAAGTACACCATTAATATATACAAACACTCAGTGTTGTACAGTATCTTATTAAATTCACTTATCTTGCCCTTTCTCTTTATTATTACATTACAGAATAAAAAGCACTACTAACTTATCTTGTGTCAGATAATTGCATTTCTTTGTTTTTTTCTTCCTCTTAGAAATGTAGTATACTCACAGAATATCCAAAAATATAATTCATATTCATATCCAACTAAAATTAATTGAATACTTATCATGTACCAGATATGGCATCAGGAGCCTTCATATACATCACCTCATTAATGAGGAAATTATTATAAAACTCCAGTTTTGCTCCAAAGCATTGAGATGGGAGATAGTTGCCTTTATGTGACACATAGAAAAGAACTGAAATCCATGTTCCAAAGAATTCCTGACTACAAAACAAAGATGTTGTCCTACACCTAATACATCTCCTTCGGAGATGGGAATTTGAAAACAATAGAGTAAATATTACTACTTCCAACTCAAAAACAACAAACAGCTCAGTTTAAAAATAGACAAAGGACTTGAACTGACATATCTGCAAAACAGTCATGCAAATGACCAGTAAAGACATGAAAAGATACTTAATATCACTAATCATTGGGGGACTGAAAATCAGAACCAGAATAAGATATCACTCCATATTCATTAGAATGGGTATTATTAAAATAAATAAATAAATAGCAAGTGTCGGTGAGGCTATGAGAAATTGGAACCCTTTTACATCACTCGTGGGCGTGTGAAATGGTGAAGCTTCTGTGGAAAGTTATGGTATTTCCTAAAATATTAAATATAGAATTACCACATGATCTAGTAATTTTACTTCTGGTCAAAATTGCAGTCAGAGACAGGAACAGACCCTTGCACACCCATGTATATAGTGGGATTAGTCACAGTCACCAGACGGTGTAAGCAACACAAATGTCCATCAACAGAAGAATGGATAAACACAATGTGGATAAACACACACACACACATACATATAATAGCATATTATCCAACCTTGTAAAGGAAAGGAATTGTAACACAGCTAGTATATGGATGAACCTTGAAAACTGTGCTAAGAGAAGTAAGTTGATCACAAAAGGACATAGGTATGATTCCACTTATATAAGATACCTTGAATAGTTATAGAGATGGAAAGCAGAATGGTGTTTGTCAAGTGCTGGGGCAGGTGGGAGGGGTGGTTGTTTAATGGGTAGAGTTCCAGCTGGGGAAGGAGAAACACTCTGGAGATTCATGGTGGTGAATGCACTTAGTACCACAAAGCTGTACACTTAAAAATGATTAAAATTGTGAACTGCACATTATGTATATTTACCACAAAAATACTTATGTAAAAACTACCGCTGGCAAAGTTTAGGGGGAAAATCTGGATTAGAAAGAGCATAATGTAATAAAAAATGATGGAAAATGTCTTTCAGACTTACAGATCTCCTGGAAACCAATGTGAAAAATAAAGCTGTGAATTATTTACTTACCTATTTAAATGACAGTTTAAATGGTGTGAATAAATATCAATGATGCGATGTATAAAGATTTTAATGGCAGCAACTGCTAATTCATCCCCTGGGAGAGAACTCGCACCATCTCCATGATCATAACCATGTAATGGGCCTCCTCTCCCATGGGCCTACTTCCTGTGTTTTCTCTTCCTGTTGGGACACATAATCTATCTTGGATTCCAAGTATACTTACAATTTGTTTCTTTCTCCTCTTCACTCTCCAGGCTCTTGATTGATTCCTTCCTTCATGCCGTGAGCCACCAGGTTTGAGAGCCTGCAATGTGACGGGCCTGCACAGGCCCATCTTCTCTACCCTATACTAGAGTTATGAGGTTGTTACACCAAGAAGACAAATGAAAATGATTTCCCCCTTTCCTGCTGATGTAAACACGGCCTGCATACCTAAAGGCCCCACCAAACAGAGGAGGGAGAAAAATAGCCATACAATGCTTAGAAGAACAAGATGGCCAATGATGCTGAATTGTTGGTCCAAGCACACTTTCTCTTCATTGTATTCAACCTGGATGGAACCAGAGGTGATACTTGCAAGTAAGTCATAGCTAAAGTCATTGCATTGCAACTAAGAGACATGTAGACTTTAAGGTGAAGTTATTCCCTTGAGTACATCTCCCGTGAGTAAATTTTCAATGTAAAATAAGCACCTTTGTAACTTGAATTTTGTTCTCTTCTCAAATGTTTATTTTTTATTTAAAAAATTATTTATTGATTTTTAGAGAGAGAAGAAAGGAGGGGGAGAGAGAGAGAGAGAAACAGTGATTTGTTGTTCCACTTACTAACGCATTCATTGATTGATTCTAGTATGGGCCCTGATCAGAGATTGAACCCTTAACCTTGGCATATTGGGATGATGTTCTAACCAACTAAGCTACCTGTCCAAGGACTCAAATGCTTATTTAGAGCAGTGTCAACAGAGGCATAGAGATTGACTAAAAAGAAAGGCTTACGCCATTAGCTTTAAGAGAAAGAAAACTTGGCTGCTCAAGATATGAAGCAAATGGGGCATGCTCCAGGTGGTATTTTTGAAATTGTGGTGAAAAATGTCAACCAATGGGCCAAGACAAAGACAGAAGCAAGCAAACCACATGGTAAGGGCAGGAAAAGGTTATATTCTTATTGGTCCATGTCAGGACCTTGTGTGAAATATTTGGACATGTGATTTAATGCTACATATTAAAAGGAATTTCCTTTACCTACTGGTGTGTGCACACATTTGCTTATAAATTATTAGAAAACTTTAGGTGTTTTTCTTGCCAGTAGTGTGAAAATTCAGAGACTAACCATTGGTATCATTGGCCTTTCCTTAGCATTGCTTTGAGCATACACACAAACTCTCTCTTTGGGAGAAAGTTTGATCTGCACTGCCATATTTTTATCCTTGCAGCTCTGGCTACCAGACCAGAGAGCCACCATCCTTCTGCGTGGCACCCGTCTGTCGCTGGTCTTGCCAGCATCCCTTCAGTCCTGCTTGAGTTGTGTTCAGATTTTATCTCCAGGCATTAGAAATACACATTTTTTATTTACCATCACAAGCTGTCAGCTCTGTAACCTCACATTAAAAATAAGAGGAGATAGGAGAGTATATTATGCCCAGAAATGGTGAAGTGGGGGCATTTAGGCAAGCTTTCAAATACCCATGGCAGGGACCTGTGAGAGGCAAGATGAGCTTGGGAATGGGATGACAGCCAACCCTGGAGTGCTGACGAGCAGATGGCAACCAGGTATGAAAAGAAGGGAAACAAGCAAAAAGTGTAAAGCAGAGGCTGGAGAAGGAATGTACATATGTGTGGGAGTGGTCTCAACTTTAGACCTGGTCACACTCTAAAGTGAGTGGATCTGGAGGGTGAGCAGAAAGCACACAGGTGTCTTTCACTCACATTGACTCCCTTTCAGTGAGAAGCACTTTCAATCTTCTTGTTAATGCTCTAGCGGGAAAGAACAGCCATGAGGATGTAAGGGAGGAAAAGGGATTGATCCAACCTAACTTTTCATTTTGTCCACATCTACACTTAGAAAACAATATAAGACCCAATAAAGAGTATTTTTTAGCCATCATACTTTTGATAATTCCAATAAAGTATTATTTTAGATATTACAGGGTTGTCGGATCAATTTAAACTCACAAAATAATATTTCATCTGAATTTTCCAAACAAGTTCACCTTACATTGGGATGACTTCATGTAAAACAGAAAACACTATGCATCGCAGCAAAATGTAGCAAATCTAGGTCCTGCATTAGAATTTCATATTTTGCTGGCTATTTTTTTTCTATCTTTCTGGGCACGAAAGGAGTTGTATGTTTAGTGATGGGTAAAAAATGAAGTAGATTGGGAGCCTGTAGTTCTGCCTTTAACAAGGATCTCAGTCCAGGAAATGGGTCAAGGCATCTTAAAGTGGCCGAGTGGTGCTCACTGAAGGGTTGTTCTCGATGACTCTAGTTGTCAGAACCTGCAGTGCAGGGATATCTGGAGTCTTCTTCATTCTCATCCCAAATAATTTAGAGAACACTGAATCTGTTCACATTAGATATCCATGTTGACATACCCACTAGAGTGGCCAAACTTTGGAACACTGACAACATCAGGTGCAGGCAAGGACGTGGAGCAACAGATACTCTTGTTCACTGCTGGTGAGAATGCAAAAGGATGCAGCCACTTTGGAAGACAGTGAGCATTTTAAACATATTTTTACCATGTGATCCAGCAATTGTGTTTCTTCGTTTTATCCAAATTTGTTGAAAACTTATGCCCACACGAATCTCTGACCATGTTTATAGCAGTTTAATTTATAATTGCCAAAACTTAAAAACAACTGATATAAACTTTAATAGATAAATAACCTGAGGTACTTTCAGGCAATGGGATGTTATTCCGCACTGCAAAGAAATGAGCTACCAGGCCATGAAAATACATGGAGGAACCTTAAATACATATTATGAAGTAAAAGAAGCCAATCTTAAAAGGTTACATACTACATGATTTCCAATATATGACATCTTGGAGAAGGCAAAGCTATGGAGAGAGCAAAACTCAGTTGTTGTCATGGGTCGAGGTGGAGAGGGAGAGCAGAAGTACAGAGGATTTTTAGGAAGCGAAACTATGCTGTATGGCACTGTATAATATACAATGGTGGATATATTTTCCCAAACTCATAGAAAGTACAATACCAAGAGTGAACTTTAATGTAAAGTCTGAACTTTGGGTGATGATGATGAGTCAACACACATTCATTGATTGCAACAAACATGCTACCTGGTGGGTGTTGTTGATAAAGGGGGAGGAAGGGCATGTGAGAAAGCTCTGTACTTTCCACTTGATTTTGCTGTGAGCATAAAACTGCTCTTAAGAACAAAAGGAGATTTGAATGGACACTTTAGCAAAAATAAATAAATAAATACGGATGTCAAATGAGTCCATAAAAATACTCAATATTATTTGTCACTATGAAAACCTAAATTAAATAATAAGAAACCACTACCCATCTATTAGAATGTCTAAAAAAGTGGAAGAAAAATGGACAGTAGCAAGTGCTAACAAACATGTAAATCAACCATGACTCTCATAGGCTCCTGGTGGAAATGTAAGATGATATAATCACCTTGGGGAACAGTTGGACAGTTTACTAAAAAGTTAAACATGCACTTACTACATGACCCAGTCATTCCTCTCCTAGATATTTACCAAGAGAAATGAAACATACATGCACACAAACACTTGGACACAAATGTTTGTAGCAGCATTATTCACAAAAGCCAAAATGTGCAAACAACCCCAGTGTCCATCAACCGGGGATAGATAAACAGAGTATGTCCTATGCATACAACATCATAATACTTGGCTAGAAAAAGAAGCAGGAAAGCCGTGGCTATACACACAGACACACAATGTGGTAAATCTCAAAAGCATGATGCTAAGTGAAAGAAACCAGACACAAAAGGCTACCAAGTGTGTAATCCCCTATGTGACATTCTGGAAAAGGCAAACATGTAGAGACAGAAATCAGGTCAGTGGTTTCCAGGAGCTGGGGATGGGGGGCAGGAATGCCTACATGGGGCATAAAGGGGCATTTTTGGTCTGATGGAAATGTTTTGTGTCGTGATTGTGGTGGCGATTACCCAGCTGTCAACATTTGTCAAAACTCAGGGACCTTACTCTTCAAGAGGTGATTTTTACTGTATATAAATTATAGTCCAATAAATCTTAAACATACATATTGAATTAAAAGAAAATTCTTTCCTAATTATGTTTTATTTCTACCACTTCTTTCTGGCATAAGACAAAATAACATTTGCTGTGCAGAGATAAGGAGAGAAGGGGAAAAAGCTTGTGTCAGGGACTGCAGCAAGCAGTCCTCATTGGAACACAGTCCAGGTAGAGCAGATGAGGGCTTGGTAATGATCTCCAGTTGACAACAAGACTCAGGCTATGGGCCTGTTGATGTCTTTTATGGGAGATACATACGGAAGTGCCAAGAGGCAGTGAAAATTGAGCAAACCGACATCTCTGAGACCTGAAATGCCAGCTGACATAAAATGAGAGAACTGGCAAAGGGTATGGGATCTGTGTGGGTGCTGAGTTAGCTACTCAAATTTCCAAATAAATGCTGTTGTCCTGATGAAAGCATGGTGTAGGGCTAGCCTACAGGTGTGTGTTGCATGGACACATTCCATTTCGTTCAAATCGAAAGCCGTTCTTCACCCATTCCAGTTCTTTTCCATGACCCTTGTGGGTGTGCTTTTCGTGGAAAGTTGATTTGTTCTTAAAAATTAGTTTCCATTTGGAATATTGAAAATTTCTTTAATACAGAAGGATTAAGTGAATTTTAGTTCAATTTTCCTGTATATCTTCTCGACAAATGGCCCTTCACTTGTATTTGGTTTTTGAAAATATAATACTGGAAGAGATGGTAGAAGTATGTTTAATTTAATACTGAAATTTCAAAATGGCGGCATATCATATTGCCTATGATATTTTTAAAATTCCAAACCTGGATATATTTCAGTACTTTCTACTTGTGTGAGATGAAAAATTCTAATCCAGTATAAAATAGCACCCTAAGTTTTTTATGTGGTGAAGGCTTGTCCTCTCCTTCTTGAAGCCTTCTCTGGCCCTGTGTCTCCGTCCCCCACCATCTGCATCTGTGTGCATGTGCACACCCCCAGTTCTTCATTATTGCACATATATTGTCTTTTTTGGATCCTCAAAGTCCTAATACTACCATCTATGGATTTCACTAGTTACTACTGAAGTCCGTTTGCGGAAAAGCCATAGTCTGTTACCCATTATCGATCAATAAAATGAGTTATTTAGCTCACACTATAAAAATCTCATGAAGGCAAGAGAAAACTTTGTCTGTGGCATTTGTGGTGGAAGGCAACGCACCCCATCATGCATAAATGCAGAAATAGCATTTATGAGCCCACTCGTGTGAAGCTGCAGTAGGCAGATTCATGAAATTCGCTGAGATTTGGATTAAATTCATACCATTCTATGCAGCTCTACTTTTGATTAAGGCTGTGTGTGCAGTGAAAACCTCACATTTGAATAGAGCCTGGGTCTTTAAGAACTTTGAATGTGCACAAATCTAAATTGAGCTCTGAGCTTGATCTGGAAATGTGTAGTGGGCCAATTTACATTCAGTGTTAAAGGTGGGGGTGAGGGAGATAAAACTCCATCCTTTCAGAATTGTAGCTTTGGATCAGAGTTTATTAATATTGGGATCAACACAGAGACGACTCACTCCATTTGCACTTATTAAATTATGAGATTTAAAGTCCTTAAACAGAGGATGTCAGCAAAACAACTGAAACCAGCAAAGGAGGGAAAAATTTTTTTCATGTTTATACACTCACACACTTGCCCCTGAAAAGAAAAAGCTTACCGGGTGACATAGAGTGGCCTTTCGGAGTCCCAGAAATGAATATTTCTCTTTTTTAAAAAAGAGTACCCAAGGACACATTTTATCATACTACTTTTAAAATCAAACTATTTTTGATCTGACTATGCTAACCTAGTCTTTTCCCTTTACATAAAATTCTACATTTCTGTCTGCCACTGTTCTCTTTTTTCTTGATTATCAGCAGATGTGGAGGGAACATCCTAAGCCTTGGAGCTTATTTTAATATCTTTAAAAGATTCTCATCTTATTCTCCAGGAGTCACAGGATAAGAGATGAAGTTATACAGTCCACAGTGAAGCACAGGCGGCATTCAAGTGTTGAGCAATTTATGGGACAAGCCACTTCAAGGAGCTTGGCTGTCGGTTCCACTGCTGCCACAGTCAACACACCAGCATGCTGCCCGGAAGTCCCGTGGAGGGTCTGGGCTGCATGATGTCCTGGAGAAAGGGCCTGGCTCCAGGTTGATAATTATATAGGTGAGGAGGACAGCAAGGTAGACAGGGCATTTTGCTCTCAAAAGTTGGCAAACCACTACAATTTATAACTCTTTTCTGTAAAGACATGTCAATTAAACACTAATAAGATTCTGCCCTCCCAGGCCACTACAAGAGATCTCCAGGGCACGTAGTATCTGTTTCTTTCTGGGTTTCCAGGTGTGAGGCTTTATCTATTGTCTGAATCCCACTACCTTCCTCAAGGTGAGGAGACAGGAAGTCCCCATGTGTGGCTGGATTACATATAGACCCAGGTGAGTCCACAGAAACATAGGAATTTAGAGAATTAGAGACTGCCAAATTCAACATGGAAAGCAGCCCACAAAGTACAGTAAAATGTTAAGTGAAATAAGTCAGACAGAGAAAGACAAATACCATATGATTTCACTTATATGTAGAATCAAAAAACAAAATAAGTGAACAAACAAAACAAACAAACTTATATGTGGAACTAATTGAAGGTCACCAGATGGGAAGGACATTGGGGAGATGGGTGAAAAAGGTAAAAGAAATTAAGAAGTACAAATTACCAGTTATAAAAATAGTCACAGCATGAAAAGTACGTCACAGGGCATATTGTCAGCCATATTGCAATAACACTGGTGTCAAGTGTATACTACTAGACTTACAGGGGAATCACTTTATGAGTTATCTAAATGTCTAACCACCATGTTGTATATCTGAAACTGATATGATGTTGAATGTTGACTGTAATTGAAAAATAAAATAAAAATTAAAAAATACACTTTAAGCAGAGCAACCGATTCATTAAAAAACAATTATTTATAATAGAATATTGTTTCATAATTGGAACTGGAAACTTCAGAATGATAACAAGCTGACCTTATAATTTTAATCATTAGTAGACAGTTATTTCAGGCTTATTACTTTATGCACAACATACTATGTTAAAATAATATTCTTACCATCCACAAAAATATATATTCACAACATGCAGGTGAGAGATAATCCATCTCTGGAATTTGTAACATGGCTTGAGGCAGAGATTCCATTGGTACTCTTAAAAAAGAGTACCCAAGGACACATTTTGTGAGGAATGGCATTATGGGAAGAAGTGAGTTCTGCTAATACTTGAATCCCCAAGAAAGACTTACTTTTCTCCTCTTGTAGATGCTGTTATTAATGCTCAGAGAGGTCCATGTACCCCCTCAGTGGATGAGTCAGCTCTTGGTCAGAAACCATCAGCTCTTGACCCTGCATATCAAGGGACAGTTATCATAAATATAAACATAAATAGAGCTTACTAACACTGCATCTGAGAGTTAGCTCAGAACTCAGGAACTTAGAACACAATCCAAGAGAAAAGGAGATCAGCTCCTACACTAGTCTGTGAAATTCCCTGGAATCCACATTACCAGACTACATGGACTACTTCTAAAATCTACTAAATGAAAGAAGAATTTGTGAATTACAGAGATTTATGAAAAGGCAGCAGCTTGGAAAACAGAGTGCTATGATGGGTCTTCTGTCTGAGAGCTGGCTTCTTCAGCTAACTATGCGATTTTGATTATTATGTAAATTTGCTTACACATCAGTTTCCCCATTTGACAATTGAGCAGACTGTACTAAATAATTCCTAATAACACCTTTGAAAGTTTGTTTTCCTGATAAGTCACCATATTCCAACACTCAGCTCTCTCCAACTGATGTGAACATTACGGTTTTTTGCAGTTGTGATACTTAAACTTCACGTTTCCACACACTGTTTTTGTCCTTTTTCATAACAATGTCCATAGTCATATAAAGTCATAGTCATTAATTGCTTATTTGTGTTCTCACATGTGAAGAAGGGTCTTTCCAGAGGCCACAGGACAGAGATAGCCCAGGTGATTCAGTACAGAAGCAGAGTAATAATCTAGCTGTCTTCTTTTAGACCAGATGTGGAAAAGATTTGCAAAAATGTATAACTATGCTACTCTTCTCACTACACTTTTTTTGTTTGTAAAATGTAGTTATTTTCACAAAAATATGTTATATATAAATGTGCCATGGTTTTGTTTTTAAATTAATGAATAGATAATATTTTTTTTCTGTTTTAATTTCTAATATGATAACAAGTGAAAAATTAAACCCACATAAACAAAAGCTATTTGAGGTGGTCGATAATTTTTAAAAATATAAAGGGTTCCTGAGACCAAAAATTAAGATAACCCCTGGGTTAGTGATTCCATATCACTTTATTATTAACCTAACCCAAATGAACATTATGTGAAGTAAATCAAATGAAATAAGTAATATGACATACCTTACTGATGTCTAATCTTTGGATTATCTGTTGTGAAGGTTTTATGTTGAATATAATAGATGTTTATTTCAGGTAAGTATGCATTTGTTATTTGTGCCTTATAGCTCAATATTTTTACAATTGAATAAAAAACTATCCAGTGGCGATTTTCATTGGTTAATATATGACTACATATCAAAATGTTCTTTTTTGAAGTATAAATGTGTGAATTTTAACACTTCACTAAGAAAGTATAATAAATAATATTCGATCAAAAGCAGAGAATGTTTAGGGTGAAATAAAATAAAGAACAAAGCTTTAGAAATGTCTCATTTCCTTAAAAAGGAGAACCAGTGAGCAGAGGGAGTGTGGCGGTGAGGAAGAGACAGCAATGACAGGAGGACTGTCTGAGTAACAGAGAAGTGCAGAATGGCAAAGAGAGACCCATAAGGACCCAAGGTCCAGGCTCTGGAGTCCCAGCTCAGCTTTCCCTTTGTGACCAGCTCTGGGTGCTGCCTCTGTGCACTTCCAATGCATTTCAGTCCTAACCTACATAATTTCTTTTAAGAGCATCAGAGTGTCCGCAGACCATAAAAAAGTGTGACACCTGCTGTGTTCTCACAATTTACGTACTGTCTTTAGTGCATACCTGAATATAAAGTTGTTGACTTGAAGAAAAAAAAAGAAGAATAAAAGGAGGCATAGGGAAAAAAAAGAGAAGGTAGAGGGAAGGAAGGGAGAGAGGGAAGGGAGTAAGAGAAGGGGAAGGAGGTAGGAGAAAGGGAGGGAAGGAAGGAAGGAGGGGGGGAAGGAAGGAAATATGGGGGGATTTTGAAAATGAAAAGGAAAGAATAAAAGCCCCGACTCACTAACAGACCTGGGATGAGAATTCTGTTCCTTACAGAGTGAAAGGGTAAGAAGAGAGAATAGGACACTAGATCAAGTTCTTGTTGGTTGGATATTTTTTAGCCCAATTGTCTTTAGACTACAATTAATTTTATGCCAGTTAGTTTTTACAAATGTTTTCCTGACAAAAGTAGTTATTTCTTAATGCTTGGTGGAACATCCATGATTGTTCAGGAGTTGGCTCTGTAGTTGATAGAAAAGATTGGCCATTGTCCACTCCTTTTTTACTATCCAGGCTGCTGTGCTTTGAAGACTCCCCCACATCTCTGCCAAAAGGCCAGGAAGCCTCTTGGGTATTGTCATACCTTCTTCTGGGGGCCAGGAATCCCATCCCTCTTGTGAGGTGTCATGGCAGAGCTATCTTAACTGTGATATAATGAAAAGTACTCTGGGACCTGTGGCAGCTACTTTAAGAGACAGGTTTTGCTGGAAATTCCCTGGCACAGGTGAGTAGTACAGACCCCCAGTGGGGTTTCTCTTAGGTAGGAGAGGCCCAAAGGAGGAGGACCTGCCTTCTGAGGGTCTTGGAATCCAAGCAACTAAAGGATATAGGGGAGGTAAGCCCGAAGTCTGCTCACCCTTTACCCCAGACCACCTGCGCTCTGACCTGGTTCCTACCTGAGCCTCACTCTACCCTCATGTAGACCTTCCATGGACTCTGTTCTCATTCCTTCCTCAGTTCCTATGTCTTTGTTCATCCCAGTTTTCATAGGGCATTCAATCTGTAAGAGATCTCTGTCACTCCGGCATGGGAGATATCGACAAGGCCCCAATTTAATCCTCAGCCTTAGGATTAAACACCGTGGTCACCTCCTCTAACCCTGGCACTTACATCTGGATCAAAGATACCTGTGGGTCCCCAGACCTGAAAAACCTGGGGCTGAGGCTCAGGGCAGCAGGAAATGTAATAGTTCAGAGTGCTCTGGTTCTCCAGGGCCTGGCAGGTAGAGAGCCTCGGAGCCCTGGGTAATTGTCAGGGATGGATTATCAAGTCCTCCATGGAGCTGCTGGTACCTCTATGCCTCTTACCTTCTCAGGCTCTACCTGTTCTACCTTGTAGAAGCCAAGAGGCCACCCTCTTGCCTGGACATCCTCCCAGCATGGGAATGGCCTTCCTTGGGCTGCGTGGTCACCAGGATTGACACTAGCAAAGATGGACAGAGATGAGCCATGAAATAGGGACACTGAAAGGAATGGAGTAGGGAATAATGAAGCACTTCCTCCCCAGAGACTGTGCCAGATGCATAGGGGACATCCATGGAGGGGCTAGATTGAGAATTTAAGGGCTAAACGGAATGGCTTGCTAGAAGGAAAGCGGGAGAAGGAACAATGATTAGATCAAATGAGCAGAGAAATACCCCATGGAGAACAAGAGGAAGGCAGGTAGCCTTCCAGGTGTCATTGTGGAAAACTTTTCTGGCCTGGGGTCAAAGCCGGGATCCGGTCTGCACAAAGAGCCATCATGTGACCCTGTGGATGCAGATAACATACAGATCATAGCAGCAGAACTTTGTGGGTACAAACCAGGAGACGCTGACATTTGAATCTGGGCTTCATATACAACATCTGGCTACCTGCTCATAGATTGCAGCCTGAGGTTCTCTCACTGTAGAGGTTAGTCTTTCATTTAAAAAACCTGTGG
The DNA here is from genome assembly GCA_004026545.1 of Mormoops blainvillei. Lineage (NCBI taxonomy): Eukaryota > Metazoa > Chordata > Mammalia > Chiroptera > Mormoopidae > Mormoops > Mormoops blainvillei. Next base: position 238,595 of record PVJD01000688.1, read on the forward strand.
GGTATCTGACTGCTGATTGTCCCCATGGAAGGTCCAGAGGGCCTCAGACATGGGAGAGAAGTATGAAGCCACATGAGTGTCCAGATCTTAGATGATCAGCTGTACCCCTGTAGGCCTGGGGTGGAAACTGACTGCTGGGGGTAGCAAAATCATCCCCTCAAAGTTTGTGTGTTCGAATGTGTTTGAGTGTAAGTGAATTCACTACTGTGAATTCATATGTGTGTGACTGCACAGGCGTGGGTTATGTGAGTGTGTTTGTGGAAGTATAAACATGTAAGGGTGCATGAGTGTGTATGTGCATGTACTTGTGTGTGGGAACGTGGATGAGTGTGAATGAGCAGGTATATATTCTCAGGTCCCTCTTGCTCTTTTCCACAGCCCTCTCTTAGTTGTACTTGAAGGGGTCTGGTATCAGTAGGCTACTATAACTATATACCCTGACTATTCCTCATTAAGTTTTGAAGAACACTTCACGTTCAGCATATTTGTCTAAAATGGCTTACATTTGGACTGCAGGTGGTCTCTGAACATTTAATTTAAAATATCTAGGCAATATCCCTTTATTAAACATTTGACATAGGAAAGGAAGGGGAAGTATCAAGCTCTGACCTCTCCAGCTGGTCACAGATAGGGCTGGTTGTTTCTTGGGTCTGTGGTCAAGAAGGCTGGCACCTGTGTGGCACCTGTGGGTGGGGAGTCTTGCCGCTCACATGGCCCTTGGTGTTGGAGTAACCCTCAGCTGGGGACCTACAGACTTTAACAGCTTAAAGTCTATAGGTCCCCATGTGGCTGCCTCTGTGCACATCCTAATCCCTATTGGACCCAAAACTCCAGGAGTTTTGTGTAAAATAAACTGGTGGCTTATGGTTAGTGTTCTCAACTTGGGTTAGTATGGTTCCCTAAAATGTTGGCCCAATAGAGCATAAAACATTGTTTGTGGAGACCCAAGTCCAGCTCAGAAGCTGATGTTCTGTGCTGGGAGAGCTGGGGGTGGTGATAGAGAATGCTAACCATCTGGGGGAGCAATTTCATTGCCAACGATTAACATCTGTTTCTTGAGCATGACCATATAGTGGCTGGAAACGTAATAAGATTCATGGCTCTGTTTTAAGTAGATTAATTTTGTAGTACTTGCTTTACACCTGCCTGCATTTAATATTCAGATTTAAACTTGAGAATTGTCTTATAAAATAACTCATATGACTGTCTATTGCCATGTAACATGTTGCCTGGCCAGATACCCATATATTCACCCCAGCATCCTGAAGTCACTCACCCCTTGCAGAAGCATTGTGTTCCCACGTTGCCAGGCTTAAGGTTGTGTGTTTCCCTCAAATATCTGCCTTGAGGTTGATATTCTTAGTGAGGACAAGCATCTGTTACTGTGGATTGTTGAGTCAAGGTTTCTATTAAAATACGTTTAGAATAAAGTACAGGTAACTAAAATTATTGTATTTAGTGGTGGCTCTAAAAAAGGTAAAATTATTCACCCTCTGTATTATTCTGCTAGGGGAGCTATAACAAAATACCACAGAGTACATGGCTTAAACAACAAGCAACTTATTTTTTTCACAGCTCCAGATGCTGGAAATCCAAGATGAAAGTGCTGGTAGGGCTGGTTTATCCTGAGGCCTCTCTCCTTGGTTGGTAGTTGGCCACCTTCTCCCTGTGATCTCACATGGCCTTTCCTCTGGGTGTTGTTGTGTCCTAATACCCTCTTCCTATAAGGACATCAGTTGTATTGAATTAGGGCCTTCCTTAGAGGCCTCATTTACTTAAATCACTTCTTTAAATGTCATATATCCAAACACAACATTGGGAGGTCCTGTGGGTTAGGACATCAACATATGAATTAGGTGACACAATTCAGCCCATAACATCTTCCTAGAAGAGTAAAACAGATATTCTGATCTTTGAAGGACTACAACAGAAGGTGCTCCTGGATACTTCCACCCCGACATACTTTTAGTTCTACTGAAAGCCACCTGGCAGGTTAGTGGAACAAAACCACACTATCACATGAACTTGGCATTCCCATGTATAACTTATTTAATAGTGTTGGTCTAATAATCACAACAGAAAACTTGTGTTGTACCTTTTTTTTGCATAGACCACCCAATAAAGGTGGCAGACAATAGCAGCAACCATATTATTAACATCTATGCTGTTTTTTTAACAGCAACATTTTGAAACTTTCTTCCTGTATTTCAGTTTTCAGCTTAGTAGCATCTGCTAATGACACTTGGATAAAATTGAATACTGGGAATAAAGGGGAGAAAAAATGAGACAACTGTAATAGCATAATTGATAAAATAGTTTTAAAAAGAATAATTTAGATGGGGGAGGGGTGGGGAGGTAGGAGAGGGTATAAGGGGGATAAATGGTAATGGAAAAATATAATAAAAAATAAACTTAGTTTAGGAAAAATATTGAACACTGGGAGTTCTAAATCAAGTAACACAATAGGCATTAACTTAATATCCTGCTTTTTCAAAGTTTGTAGTTAAAACATCTTCTGTGTTCAGTAGCAAAGGTGTCCCTAAAAACGTGTGTATCCAGATCTGCAACTTCAACTGGTATCTGTCTGATGGATCAATCATGCAAAGGGCGTGTCCATCAGAATGAGCATTGTAAAGGTTGTGTGACCCTTCTTTATTAAAATAGCAATTTCGCCTTAAGGTACTTTTGGTGTTCATCTCAGGGTTTCTTAAAATGAAATGTAGTTGTGTTCTTAGTTTCTGTGGAGGAGAGATAGACAAATAAAATCTCTGCCTCCAAAGGACAACTGGTCAAATTTAAATTTGAAACTTTGGATTTTATACATTTTTGGAAAAAATAAGGCCACATGTGATATCTCACAATTAAGTCTTAGGAGTTTCATAATAGAGCAAATGCTGTGTCTTTGCAGGTCGGACAGGGGGAGACCTATTGGAAAGCACCCAGCATGGACCAGAGTCCTCCACCGACAGAACTGCCATCTTTGTTCATCTCCTCAAAATCCGTGGAAGCATAAACATGGCTCCAAATTCTTTTTTTTAATAATTGCTCCCACGTGACAAACACAAATAACATAAATATTCTAATGTGAATACATTTGGCCTGGGTCTTCTTTTTATTTGTTTGGCCTGCAAATGAAAGCCTGCTTTTCTATGGAATGGAAACAGCTCATTGCCTTAGGCAAGGCATGTTTGTGGAGTACAATTGGCTGGTAGCAAAATGTGGGAGAAGCATTTGCTTCCCCCAAACACGCATGCTATAAACCGGGCTTATAAATTAAACTACAAAGCTGAAATGTATTCAGTGCTGAAGGTGTATTATAAATGCGGCCCATTTGTTACCGATTTTTGTCCCTCCTGCTCCTCAAATGTTTGGTTTTATCGTCAGCGATTCCTGGAATTATACAACTTGGAGCCGTGGGTGGGAAGCTAATTGTCATCTTCTCACGTCTCATTCCCATTTTCACCTTCACCCTCCCATCCTTAAATGCATGTAAATGGATTCCATATTTTTTTTTGAAAAGGATACTGTATAAATGAAAGGAAGTGAACTAGAAAAAAAAATTTAAATACCCCCGTAGTAGTCATTTGGGGTATTTACAGTTGGAGAGAAGGCTGCTTTCTGTCACCGTCTGAATGTATAAACTTAACTTGATCACCTTTGAAGAATTTATGAATCATGCTTAATAATCAGCTTTAGGCACTTCTGAGGGAAGAATCACATTTTGAAGCTACAAAGGTCCCCTAAATAGCTCATGGGAAATGACCCTGCATCCCATTAAATGTAAAAATTCACCACCGTAGGACTGGATGTCAGAGCTAAACCACTTCAGCCTCCACTCACTTCAAAATGTCAGGGAACCCTTGACTTAAACACTCCATTAATCTGCAAGAACCAGACCAGACAGCTCCTTCTCAGCAAAGGAACAAATAATGTGTTTTATAAAAACTTTTTCTTTGCACTTAAAAAAAAAGATTCTCTTTTTTCCCTCTTTCCCACATATTCATTATTTTCTGTCTTTAAAAAAGCTTTTATCTGACTTTGATCTCTTCCATATGCCTGTGGCAAACCCCAGCATCTCCTTTCCACTTTACAAATCGGCCCAGGTACAGGCTTTATCTGACTCACGCCGGCTTACTATTTTCCTATTTAAATGGTTGATGCAGAATCAAAGTCAAATGTGAAGGTCAGGAAAATGGTTTTTGGAACATCGTGATCTAAGACACAAATAGGGCTTACTTGATGGAAGAAAAAGCAGTGCAGGGGGTCTGGGCAGAGAGGCGTCCTCCCACCCCAGCTAAAAAGGAGTCACGCCTGTTGTCAGCATTTACAATCTAAGTTTGGAGTGATGTGTCCCTTGATTCATGTTGACTTTAAGTATTATAAGGAGTAATACATAATTATTCTATTTATTATATATTATGGAAAATTCTTATTGATAATACTATTAACTTATTTTCTACTTATATATATAATTATTAAGTTCTAATAATCATTCTAGTAATTTGAATTTTAAAATAAACCTGGTCCCACAGAATCTACAAAATATGTATCTTATTTGGGAAGCATTTTAGAATCTCTGCAGTTCTCATAGTTATAACTGCCACGCTATAATCCCATTTCCACAGAAAACACATTAGCTCCTGATTATTTATTGCTTTGTTCTGGGAATTCCATTGTTCAGAATTGTCTAGACATTTATGTAAAATGAAAATGAGTCATATGCCAAAATGGTATTTATTACTCAGGTAGGGTGTTTATAGTTTACATTTACCAAAGCTACACATCTCAGAACTCACGAGTGTCAGCTGTGTCTTTAATGCTGAGTTTGCATTTGACAATTTCCCATAAAGTTCTGAGCCTTTGTCAAAATTTCTCTCACGGGGAGTCCACGTCATTTTCCTCAGGGGCGGATGGAGGTTTCGCTGTGTGTTGGGAGCCACTCACATTTTCAGAGCTACTGGTCCTTTTCTATAAATGTCCTTCAAAATTTGCTAAGAGGGTAGATTATAGGGTAAGTGTTCTTACCGTCTTCACCATTATCACCACCACCACAAAAATTAAAAAAACAAAAACAAGTAAAAGAAGGGACACAGGAAACTTGGGGAGGAGGCAACGGTTATGTCTTCTCACCATGCTGATGGTGTCCGGGTGCTTGCATCGTCCAAACTCATCAATCGACACACATGAAATGTGTTCAGTTCTTTCTCTATCAATTACTCTTCAATAAAGCTGTTTTAAAAAGAGATACTAGCCTTGGGGAACCACAGTGCAGACATCCAGGGTATATTATTGGGTGAGAGATATGTGAGGACTCTGGGCTGGGAGGGTGTTGGGGATTTTGTAAGCATACCGTGCAACAGAAACCCCATGAAGTGCTTTCAGCAAAGGGCTTTGTCCAACTGGCAACCTCCCATCTATCTTGCTACAGATTTCTCTAAAAATCCTCCTTTAGTGTAACTACCCTCAGCAAACTAGGTAGGCCCTGGGCTGTGTTGGGGTGGCCATCAGCTCCAGAGGCTGGCAACCATGGAGGTATGGGATCTGCTCAGGGCCCCAGCGCCAGCTGCTAGGAGTGGTTGACCTCAGATTTCATCCCCTATGTGAGGAGAGGAGGGAAAGAAAGCAAGCGCACAAGGCAATGGTCTTTGGGTTCTCCAGGTTTTCTCACTGACCCACACGTGGGTTCTCTATGACGCCCAGAGGGGCGATGATCTCTCTCTGTGAGCTCCACTGCCTTGTCAGCCCTCTTGCATTTTGGGGAGCAGTGATCTTTGCCTAAATTAGACATGTATAAAAGGAAGCAGTGGGTCTGTCTGCTTGGTGCTGAGGGTCCTGGGGCCAGAGGTGGCTCAGTGCTGGGCCGCAGCAGGTCTGGAGATCAGACCAGCTGGCCTCTCAGCATTGTCTTTGCTGCTACCTCCTCAATCCACACAGACATGATGGGGAGGGCTGGGTTAGACACAGGAGCTGCAGGTATCAAAAGTTATGTTTTTATTTGACGGTAAGTCAAACACAACAATGAAAAGGCTTTTTAAAGCAGATGACAGCTGGTGGATGAGTTTACGGGTGGAGAGGTTGAGCACAAAGGAAAAAGGACTCATGGACATGGACAATAGTGAGGTGATTGCTGGGGGGAGGGGAGTATAAGGGGACTAAATGGTAATGGAAAAAATACAATAAAGATTAAATAAAAAATGTAAATCTATCTCTGTTTTGTAAAATTTATTTTTTATTAAATTTATTGGGGTGACATTGGTTAATAAGATTATATGGGTTTCAAATGTACATTTCTACAATACATGATCTATATACTGCATTGTGTGGCCACCACACAAATTCATATCATCTTCTGTCACCATATATTTGGCTCCTTTACCTTTTATTACCCTCCTGCCCCCTTCCCTCTGGTAACCACCATACTGTTGTCTGTGTCTATGAGTTTCAGTTTTATATCCCACATATGAGTGAAATCATATAGTTCTTAGCTTTTTCTAACTGGCTTATTTCGCTTAGCATCATATTCTCAAGGTCCATCCATGTTGTTGCAAATGGCTGTATTTCATCTTTTCTTATGGTTGAGTGATATTCCATTGTATATATGTACCACAACTTCTTTATCTAATCATCCATTGAAGGACACTTTGGTTGTTTGCATGTCTTGGCCACCTTGAGTAATGCTGCAGTGAACATAGGGGTGCACATATCTTTGTGAATAACTGTTTTCAAGTTTTTCAGGTAGATACCAGAAAGAGGGATTGCTGAGTCATATAGTAACTCTATTCTTAATTTTTTGAGAAACCACACTGTTTTCTATCATGGCTGTACCAGTTTACATTCCTACCAGCAGGGAATGAGAGTTCCTTTTTTTCCACAAGCTCTCCAACACTTGTTATTACCTATCTTGTTGACAATAGTCATTCTAACAGATGTGAGGTGATATCTCATTGTGATTTTGATTTGTATTTCTTTAAAACCTAGTGAAATTGAGTATCTTGAAAGTCTGAAAATTTGTCCTAGACAAGAGGAACCTAAGGAGACTTGATAACTAAACATAATGTGGTGTCCTGGATGGGATCCTGAGGCAGAAAAAGAAATAGTAGGGAAAAACTAAGGATATCTGTATAAACTATGGACTTCAGTTAGGAATAATTTATCAATATTAGATCTTCAATTGTGGTAAATATAGGACATTCATGTAAGGTGTTAAATATAGAGGAATGTAGTTATAGACATATGGGAGCTATCTATACTATCTTTACAATTTTTCTGCAAATTAAAACCGTTCTGAAATGCAATGTGTATTTTTTAAAAAATCCAACTGTCCACTCAAATTTTCTATAAAAGTTACTAAGAGTATCTTTCCTTTGAAAACATGCAATGATGATAACCATGGGTGGAACAAAGGAAATAGATTGCTTTTCTGTCACCTACCTCCCAGAAGCCTTAATGATAGGCATTCTTATTGGGTTAGGATTAGCACTTGCAAATTCACAGAGATCGATTTCACTTGATGCTGATAAAAATCTCCCTGACCCTCAGTAAGTTGCCAGTGTTTATGGCACTGTGTCTATGTAGCTACACCAAATAAAAATAAGTCAGAATTGAGCCTCAAGATAATAGCATTTATGAGTTTGGAACAGAGTCATAACAGAAAAAGATAACTTAACAAGAACAGTCAACTAATAGCTGGAGTATGAGAGTCCCCAGGGCTAGTTTAAATGTTCTCAGAGGGGCTGTGCCCTTCCCAATTACATGAAGAACCCGTGTAAAATAGCAACTTGTGCCAACTGAACTATTCACCTCCAAAGGACCAGTTTATTTAAACTCAATTACTTATATGACCAGGGCCAATGCTTTCTAAAAAGGAGCCTCTGATGGTCTGTGATAAGTGTTATGCCAAAACTCAGCATGAATTTTGTTTTCTTTAAAAACTACCATTTCCATATAATTGGATTAACCCAGCATGTGACTATGGCCAGATGTCGAAGCTTCCTAGATTGAGTAAGTCCGTCATCTGACTTTTCTTAGGTTTCTCTTACAATATTCTGGGAGCTAAAATCAAGCCATTGGCTAGATTCTTTAAGTGTCCTTAAGAAGTTATCACTGTTGGTCAGAAGAAAAACTACCAAGGGCTCAATGAACGTTACAGACATTCAAATAACCATGGTCAGAGGTCAAGAAACAATTTGTTTATTAATTGTTTGAGGCAACCTTTGCTTTGATAAGATGGATAGGAGGAAAAGAGATTCAAGTAACTTAAAATTACAAAAATGTCTCATTATTTTAGCTCTAAAGTCTCCTCTTTAAAATATTTCCACTGCTAATAATCAACCTTATTTCTTTCTCCAGCATCTCCTATCTGCATCTTCTAAAGACTCAGGACTTCAACTAAGCAAAGATCTGTCAAATCCTATTCTATGCTGCCAGTGGGGGTGGGGAGTTAGGGAAGTGTCTGGCCTCAAAATACTTGCTCTAGTATAGGAAATGTGACAGCACGCAGGAAGTACAAAGTTCAGAGGACAAGAACAAAGTTCTGTGAGAAGACAGGGAAGTCTTATTTAAGTTGGCGGAAGGGGTTTCATGGAATGTTTCATGGAAGAAATGCTATTCAGATTGCACTAGACTTCCAAACATGAGAGGATCTCTTCATTTTAGAAGGGCTGGCTGCCTTTGTCTTCACAGCATTGGTGAATGTCTGTGTGGCTAAGTAATTTTAAGTCTCTCTTGGGACTTTTAGAACTAAATTACTCTCTAAATTTCTGTTGAAAGATGAAATTATTCTATTCTTCTTGGAGTTTCCTTGGGATATAATATCCTAATGGAGAAAAGCAAAGTTCAAAGATGTAACTTCTTGGGGCATCTGTAAGACCAGTCACATTCTTTTTTTTTTCCCCAGGGAGTGGAGCCTTCTTTTCTTAAATGTTCATAGGTTTGCATCATAGGGCATTTGACACTGCTAACGCGCCCTTCCAGGTGGGCTGTCAACCTTGATACCCCCAAGGAACCCCCACACAGTTGGAAGACCCTTTCGCAGAAGGAACTGTTGGATGATGTACTTTCTGGAGAATAATTCCAGGTGACTGCCTAACACCTCTAATGCTCATTTTATTTAAAATGAAATCTTCAGAAGATCCCAAGGAACACCAAGTTTGGTCCATTTGGTCAGCTGCCCCTTTTCATGAGGCCACCTCCAAGCCTGTGACTTTTGCAGTAGGGGGCAGGCATTCCCGAATGCCTTGATTTCTTCTCTAGAACTAACCTCTTTCCCATCTTCTTTTCTCCAAATATGTTTTCAGCATGCTGCTGAGACCGCGCTTCTCTACTTAGTCACTATGTGATCTTGAACAGCTTGTTTTTATTCTCCAGATCTCAACTTCTTCTGTACTGTGGAAACAATGATAGCTCCAAACTCACAGGACTGCAATGGAAATTCAATGAGATCACTCTCTTTTGTGAAATGCATTTTGTAAAACATAAAATATCACGCTGGCTTTAGTTGCAACTACATGTATGTTTGTGTTGGGCCACTGTGTAAACTCTGAAGGTACCGTTCATAGTGTGGCTCAGATGATTGCCTCTTCAAAGTTTCCCCTCTAATTTCTGAAATTCTGGGGTTTTCTCACAGTCATATCTGACTCTGGACTTATGTCTCAGTGCAAGTACCTCTTTTCTGTATATCTCTCTTGAGCTGAAAATCAGCTGCTTCCCTGAGTGGGGAAATATGCACATATACATAGTCACACACTCAAAAATATGTCCATGTAGTGGGTATTCATGGCATGAAGAGAGGTTATAGGGAAAAACAAAAATTCTCCCTGTTAACAGCACTATAATTCAAGACTGGAACTGGACAGGTAAAAGCCCCATCCTTTGGGGAGCCTGGTAGCAATGAAGTCCCACTGATTTCAGCTCTTGGCTTCACTCCAGCTCATGCCATCTCCTCCTCCTTCTCTCCTCCTTCTCTCCTCCTTCTCTCCTCTTTCCTCCATTGCTGCCTTCACTCATTGACTCTCCCGTGGCTCAGTCATCCACTGACTTGCATGCACTGGCCACAGCACCTTGTTCCCTTAAGAGGTTGTTCAAATGTTTCCCCAAAGACTCATTCCCAAAAAAAGGATGGGTCAGTGATTTAAAATAACAATCTCACCTTATACTACACTGAAAAATGAAGCACATGCAAAATCTTCACTGTTATGCTCCCTACATCAGAACACTTCTGACACCAGGTGTGCATTTTTTTTTCTCATACCAAGCACTTCTTCAGCTTTCCAGACACTAAGTGGGAGTCCTACAATTAGGTAAAACTCTGACACTAACTGCCCAGAGTCAGCTCAGATCCCACATGTTAAGAACACAGCCTCATAAGACTGCCCTCCACCTCAGATTCAATCACAGGTCCAGGCATCTGTGGTTCTTCTGACCAGCCACCTATGAACCGAGGGCTCCTCAGGTTTGCTAATTGGCTAGAATGGCTCATAGAACTCAGAAGATCACTTTACTTGCTATTACTAGTATTTATAGAAGGCACAACTCAGAAACAGGCAGATGGAATAGATGCATATGGAGGAGGGGCATGGAGCTTCCAAGTATCCCCAGGAGCACCACCCTCCCTGCGTCTGTACTTCTTCACCCACTGGGAACTTCTTGAATTGCTTCCGTTGGGGTTTTTGTGGAGGTCTCATTACAGAGGCATGGCTTATGAAATGATTGGCCATTGGTGATGAACTCGATATCCAACCCTCTCCCCTCTCCCTGGGACTGGGGTTGGGCTAGAAGTTCCAACGCTTTAAACACATGGCTCATTTCCCTGGCAACCAGCTCCCATCCTGTGGTTATCTAGAGGCTTTCCCAACATCACCTCATTACATAATCTCAGGAAAAGTTGAAAAAGAGTTGTTATAAATAACAAAAAAGTCTTCTTTCATTTTTATAGCTCTTATCATTAAGGAATTTCCAAGAGTTTCAGGAGTTCTATACCAAAAGGGATAACTAAAAATAAATTTACATATATATAATATATATATATTATATATATATTCTATATATGAAAAGTATCCAGCCATGTAATATGAAAAAGAGGCATTTAGTGAAGAAGATACAAGATACAAGAAATATTGTGCATAGGACAATGAAACCTCAGTCCCTTTCAAACTAGGCACATTGGGACCTCACAGAGTTCTAATCACCATCACTGCCCCACTGTATTTTTCTGAATCTCATGGACAGCCTGAAATTTCTTCCTTTTCAAAGGTGATTTTAGTTTTGGGAAAAGTCAGAAGTTGTAGGGTTCCAAATCTGGGCTGTAGGGTGGGCTGAGTCACCTGGGTAATTTGATGTTTCTCAAAAAATCTCTGCAGGAGATGTGATGCATGAGAGTGTGTGTTGTCCTGATGAATCTGCCAATCACCAGTTGCCTGTAGCTGCAGCCTTCTGAATTATCTGAACAGTTTCCATGGAGGAATGTTTAAGCTTCACGAAAAATTTGATGCAGATTCATTACTTTACTACCTCAGTCATTTGGAATGAAATGACCACACAGTATGCATGTTAACTCAACAGCACCTACAGCCCTCACTAACTAGTGTAGTGAGGTCATCACTGTTGGTGCATGAACATTCCAGTCCACTCTCCTTGGTTCTAGGTTACATCGATGTCACACAAATCATTCTTATTATATTAACAATGGCTGGACTTTTTCTGGACAAACTTCATATATGTATGTATGTATTTTTATATATTTCTTATTATAAATCATAATACACATACATAGATACATATGTACTCAAAGCTTTTTTTAAAAATTATTTTCACCATTTCATAAACACATGTTTTTTATTAAGCTTCCATCCCCACTACTTTTCTGACCCTTAGGTCCTTCTGTGATTCCTGTTAGAATTTTCTTTGCCATTAATGCTCTTCATTTTACTGGGCTGTGTCTAAGTTTGTGCTGATTTTTTAATTTATCTTGCTTGAGACTGGTTATGCCTGAATTCTAGGAGACCTATGTTTCTTAACTATGGAAAACTTACAGGCACCACCTCTCTGAATATTGCTGCTCCCTCATTCTCTCTCCCTTTCATTCTGAAACTCCAGTTATGCTGTTAGATCTTATTCTACTTGCCACTTTTCTCATTCACATTTTCCATTTCTTGCTTTCTCTTTAGGAATTTTGGATAATTTACTACTATGCCTTCAATTATAAATCCTCCTTTAAGTCGTGTCTAATCTCTGTTTAACCTATCCCATCCACTGAGTTTCAATTTCATTAAATACATTTTTAATTTCTAAAATTCTTCTTTGTTTCACTTTCAAATATCCTTATTTATTGTGATAGAATTTCATTCACTTTCAAATTTGTAATTCAATTTTTAAATATTCTTATTCATTTTTAAAACATTATTTTACAGGCTAGATATGGTATTTAGATTATCTGAGAATTTTTGTACCAAATTATGGATTAAAAAAACAAGATAATAGGTTCAAAATGGAGTCACTTATGTTAAGTCCATGTTACCAAATCTAGACTTAATTAGGTTTTTAAGGTAATGTTACCTTAGAGGGGACCAAGATATGATATAGTCTTTTAGCTGAAGAGGGGAATTTGAGGTTATATTTCCTACTTCTCCCAGTAGGGCCTCACTCCTGGTGACTACAGAGGAAAAGGTTGGGCAGGGTTCCACTCTTCACAGCCTAGCTAGACCCACCTCTCTTGTCCTCCAAAGGCAGCAACAAAGTTTGCTCACCTGCTCTATTGTCTCTGTTGTCCCACAAAGTCAGCCATGTGGCCTTCTTAGAGACCCATAAGGTCCAGTCTTGATGCTTACTGGGAATAATGTGTGTGGGGGACAGGGCTGGCTAGCTGTGTCACCGAGGAAGCACGGGGCTTAGAGCTGGCCTTCAGCAGCAAGCACATCAAGAGGGTTGTGGGGACCTGATGAAGGCAGCTTACCGATTCCTTTGAAGTGCATGGTTAATGCCTGCCACAGACCTACATTCAAAATCATTATGCAAACGTCAAGTTATAAGTCTAAGGTCCGCAGGCTTTAGGAGCACTTGTAGACCAAACAATGAAGTTGTCCCGCAAAGCAGACATTGCTGTTCAGTCCTTGGCTTGGGTCATAGTTTGTCTTAGACTTCCTTGAGTATTTTCCAGGAAGGAACATGGTCTTTCATGCAGTTCTTAGTCATTGTGTGTACAATGATTTGTTAGTCTTTTCTTCCTTCCTTAGGTTCCTAAGGCCCACCGTTCATATTCCCTAACAACACTTTTTAACATTATGTAATAATTGTATTTTAAAATGTTTACTTTTCCCAGCAGCATGGGAATATATAAATTATGATGTCTTCACCATTAAGCACAGGACCAGGCCCGCAGACTGAAGCTGTGTTCAATGCTTGAGCACATGTGATGAACACGCTTACATCTTCACTCCTCAAAATAATATAAAATGCTTCCACTTCTGGTAAATGCATTAATACACTCTGCAGAATGTGTCTGAGGCATTAAATATTATTACTGTTTAATTGAAAGCATATTAGCACTTTAATTAATTTATATACACACTGGCATATTTAAAGGGTAATACAATAATCATCATAAGGGGATTGGTAGATGTGTTTATAATAACATTATTGATTGTTAATCTATGTCCAAAAGTAGCTAAAGATCTCAGTTAAAATTAATTTTACAAGCTAGAGTTTGACATATGCAGAATTTGAGCAAAGAGGAAACAAGTTCCTTAAGAGGGGATAACAGTTTATTAGCTGGTCAAAATTGAGTGGAGTGAGAGAGAAAGAGAAGACTTTCATAGAGATTTCAGTTGATGCAGTAGGATAGCTTGAATAAAAGTTATAGTCTTTTTTCTTAAATAGTTAAGAAAACAACACAAATGTCCTTCAAAAGATGATTGGATAAAGAAGAGGTGAGATAGATAGACAGATAATAGATAGATATAGATATAGATATATATACACACAATTAAATACTACTCAGCCACAAAAAAGATAAAAAAACTGTCATTTGCAACATCAATGGATCTTGACAGTATCTTGCTGAATGAAATAAGTCAGATGGAAAAGAACAAGAATCATGTGTTTTCACTCTTCTGTGGGATGTAAAACAGAAAAAAGCCAATAAACAAATAAGACAAATAAACTCTTAGATACAGACAACAGAATGGTAGTTGTCAGAGAATAAAGAGGGTGGGGGAGAACAAAGAGGGTAAAGGGGGTCAAATATATGGAGACAGAAAAAGACCAAACTTTATGTGGTGAGCACACAATGGAGTATCTAGATATTGAAAGTTGTGCACCTGAAATTTATATAGTGTTAATAACTAATGTTACCCCAATGAATTTAATTTCAAAAAGTCAGGGCATGGCTAATCTGATGCTATTTGGGACCTGCCATGACTCTTGGAAAATACGTATTAAATTCCTTCTTGCTTTTCTTTCTTTCTTTCTTTCTTTCTTTCTTTCTTTCTTCCTTTCTTTCTTCCTTCCTTTCTTTCTTTCTTTCTTTCTTTCTTTCTTTCTTTCTTTCTTTCTTTCTTTCTTTCTTTTTTAAGAAAAGCTTTAACAAGGTCAATACATTGGCCATGTGGCATTTTAATTACCTATCTACTGATTAGACTAAAAACTATATAAATTGAAGAAGGGCAAATTTTCTTGAGATAATTTAGAATAGATTTCAGCAATTTCTGCCAAAAACAATAACACAGAAATACTTATAGGATCTCAGGCTATTCCAGATGTGAAAGAAAGAAAGAAAGAAAAGAAAGAAAGGAAGGAAGGAAGGAAGGAAGGAAGGAAGGAAGGAAGGAAGGAAGGAAGGAAGGAAGGAAGGGAGAGAGAGAGAGGGAGGGAGGGAAGAAAGAAGACAGGAAAGAAGGAAGGGAGAGAAAGAAGAAGGAAGGAAGGGAGGAAGGAAAGAAAGAAAAAAAGAAAGAAAGAAAGAAGGAAGGAAAGAAAGAAAGAAAGGAAAAAGAAAGAAAACAAAAAGCAGCTGCTATTGGTCAGTCCTGTTACACTATTAATTGAAAGGCTCGTCAAACAGTTTTAATGTAATAAAGTGGTAAGAAGTCTGGCAGGGGCTGAGTAATTAAGAATGGCTAGGGTTCTGCAGCTGAAACCCATCTAAACAGGAAGGGGCAGAAGAGGTCAGTGCGGGCAAAAACCAAGGGAAGACCAAAGTGGCCAATAAGTGGAAGCTTTCAAAAGGTAAATAAACAGTCTAGTGGGGAGACAGATTAAGAAGGGCCTATCCAAATAACCACAAGGGAGGCAGCAGGATAATTAGAGGAGTGGCATAGAAAAGTGGGGAATTTCAGAACCATTTCCTCTTAAAACTGTTTAATTCTGAAGACGCAGTCAGTGTGCCGACCATGGTGCTCTAACTAGGAATGGAGGAAGGGCAAGAATGAGGCTGAGGAATGGCCTAGAGCTCCCTCCAGGGCTCGTGGGAGGAAGAAGGGGATTCCTGAGGCTGGTCTAGTCTTCCCAAAGCAACAGGGTAAATCAGTTAAATTGAGGAATAACTTAGGGCAAAATGCACTTACTCTAAATGGAGAAAAAGTAAGAAAAAAGATATCATGATAAAAGGCCGCCTAAAAATTGGTACTCCAATAGGATTTAACACTAAGAAAGTTATTCATCTTATTTAGGCCTCAACATTTCCATTTGTAAAAAGAGAGCTGGATATCTTTCTGGCCTTAAGGTGTATTAAAGTTAAGCTGAGATTAAGGGAACCTCACTTTAATCACTGCACAAAAGAAAATGTCACAATGTTGGAAATTACTGTAGAAAATACATTTTCCAAGCCAAAGCTTGACACTCACAGCCTCTCTGAGTTTTCCATTCTCTTTATCCCACCACTGTTTCATTTATAAAAAATCTTTAAAGTGTGGGTCAAAGTAAAACCAGCAAGATTTTAAAAAGTCAAATCATCTAAATAGAATTCAATGTAGGTATTTTTGAAAGATTGAGTATGTGAAAATTTTTATGAATCAAATTTCATTTCTCATCCTTTGAGTGATGCCTTTTTCTCCCTGTGACTGATCTTCAATGGGCAGGGGTTTTGACAGTTCAGGTTATGTGACCCCTGTCTCTGGGTCAACTGGCTCATTATCTGTAACTCTGGCAGCTCTAAGGAACCTGGAATGACTTCATTAGTAGAAGGGTCCTTTAGATTGTGTACAATTACTAACTAAATTCTTCTTTTCTAATTTGTAGCCCCCAGAACTATTTTTCTTCAAGTGAAGATGTTATACTTATGCAGACAGAGTGTGCATAATTAGTTTACACCTGTGAACTAATTAACCAAAAAGTTTCTCTTAGAACACTTGGTGGTAATATATGCCACAGTAACATTTGATAATTAACAAGAGATATCCAGACTCTTTTAGAGGAGGAAGGAGATGTTAAGGGAAACCACTGATCAAGTAAGCAGACAGTAAATAAATGGGACAGAGTAGAAGAAGCAGCCCAGCATTATTAAGACATATCCTGCTTTAATAGCAACAACAGAAGTTAACACTCAGGTGGATGTCAGGTGATCCAATGGTGTTGGGTGCATTAACTAACCCTTAACTTCACATAACAAGCCTTTGGAGGTGTACATTAAATACATACTTCTTCCAACAATTCCATTTTACAGGTAAAGAAACAGATATGGAGAGACCAGGCTTCATCCAAGGTCACACGTAAGTGACTAGAATGGTGTTTACCAGGGGCTGGGGGTGGGAACACTGGTTGAGGGGTACAAACTTACAGTTATAAGATGAATAAGCTCTGGGGACCTAATGTACAGTACGGTGACTAGAATTAATAATAATGTATTATATACTTAGAATTTGCTGAGAGTAATAGATCTTTGCTATTCTCGCAACCAAAAAAGAAATGGTAATTATGTGATATGTTGGAGACGTTAGCTAATGCTACGGTGGTAATTATATTGCAATATATATTATATTATAATAAATAAATGTACACAATGTTATATATCAATAACATCTTAATAAGCCAGAAAAAAAGTGGAGACAGCTCTTTAATTAAAAAAATTCTTGCTCTAGACCACTGTAAAATACAATTTTCTCTCATCAGTTAACTCTGTGATAACCCTGCCCAGGGCATATAGGGATGAATTTCTCATTCTTCTGACATGTATATTACCTACCACCTGGACTTAGGTTTTCTTATCTGGCTCTCCAGCTGCAGTTAGAACCAGGAGGGCAGGCAGGGCTCCATTTTATCCCATTCTGCTCCAACACTTGAGCAGTGCCCACTTGTGAAAGGAGTAAACCAACGCTGCTACAAGGACTGAGTAAGTGTTAGGATTATGATGTTGCCAGGATTGATTTGCTACTCTAAAATCAAGCACCCTCTGAGCCTGATTTCCCTTCGCACCTACTCATCTGCCGTAGCCCTGCCCTGCCGGCACTGACGAGGAAACCTGCACCTTATAGAGGCAAAGATTGTACACACCAACCGCCTGTGGAAAACAACCATTGCTGGCACATCTGGCATCTTTTGAGCTGAGTCTTCTTTCCCTGACATTTTTAGTTGCATTGAGCAATATTCAGATTCCAGTCGAGATGCCCATGGGCCAGCCCCATTCATCTTCAGATGACATCTGTTGAGAATTTTTCAATAACGTAATAGGTGTGGAGCATGTGGTAGGGGGAGGTGATGGAGGCATTATGACATAAAAATGCTAAAGCCGCATGGGGAAACTGCTGCACATAAAGTTTTGATTTGGTAATTCAGACTAACGCAGTTTGTGGTCCTCCAGGGAGAGGCCAATAAAGGTATAGGTTACGCTCCCCCTGCCCGATGCAGAACGCCGGTGCCCTGGGAGCCGCCGCTGTGGGCAGGCAGGACAAGGGAGCAGGGGCAGGCCCTGGTGGTCTGTCCATTGGCTGTGTGCTCACCCACAGGTGACAGGGAAAGGTGTCATTTACTGTTTGTGCTAAGGGACATTTGCCTAGAGCTACGGGGTAATGAGAGGGTGCTTATTTTGTTTCTTTGTTTGTCCTCACCAGCACCATTTGTGACTCAGTATTTCTGGTTTTTAAATCCATAGATACAGAGAACAGGCTCACAGCTGTCAGCCGGGAGAGTTGAGGGACTGAGTAAAAACGGTGAAAGGATTAAGCAAAATTTAAAAAAAACAACAACAACTCATCCACACAGACAACAGTATAATGATTATCAGAAGGAAAGGGGTGGGTGGAGGGAAGGAGAAGAGGGTAAAGGGGGATACACGGTGATGGAAGGAGACTTGACTTGGAGTGGTGAACACACAATATGATCTACAGATGATGTGTTATAGAATTGTACACCTGAAACCTATATAATTTTATTAACCAATGTCACACCAATAAATTCAATAAAAACTTTAAAAAAAGAAAAAAATTATTTTTCAATTATACTTGCTATACAATATTATATTAGTTTCAGGTGTACAATAGAGTTAATAGGCATTTATATAACTTATGAAGTGATTACCCTAATACATCTAGTACCCATCCCACACCTTATGTTGTTATTACAATATTAATGATTCACAGTACTTTTACCTTGGAAATCCTTTTGAAATTTCTAGTTCTCAGAAAACTCACTGAGTTATCAAAACAAGCAAGGGTGTTTTTTGTACATTTCTTAAAATATCAAACCTGGGTTTCTCTGTCTACAACCACATTGGACTTCACGATGGCTCTTGGCCAACAGACTCTCTCCCTGACCAGCTTCAATTAGGCTCCTCTGATCCCTCTTCCCCAACAGATTTCCACACTGGCCCTGTCCTGCGATCTTCACTGCCCAGTGGTCACCAGAATCTGCCTAGGTCAGGTTTTTTCCAAGCATCCCCTACCCTTGAGGGTTCTTCCTGGTAATTTTCTATCCACCGACCCTCATTCTGCGTGTTGCCTATAAATCCCTTCCTGTCTTCTCTGTATTCAGGTTGAGTCCTAACCTGTTCCCTATTGTGATAGTCCTGAATAAATTCCTCCTTACCATTTTAATGTTTCAGGATAGTATTTTTTTCTGTAACAATATGCTTTAAAAATCATTTGCAGTCTTCCTTGCAGACGGCTCTGAACAAGTTTTTCCTCTGATAGGAACATTGTCTACTGTAATAGTAATCTCATTACCAAACCCACTGATCACACACATTTGACCTCAAAGACACAGAACTTTTCCAAGTTTTTCTTCTTACCTCCACACTTAACCTGTGTTGTTTTGAGTCAGCTCCTACTGCAGCATTAAGACTATAATGTAAAGGAGATTTGATTTTCATAGCAAGTCTCTTGTCCCTTTCTGAATCAGAGGGCTTGATTAAAAGTAGCAACACAAATTATATCCCTTCCAAAATGAGTATTTTGCTTCAATTTATATAAGGAAATTATTCATAATAGAGTGGGAGCTTTCAGCTGCGATTGGGATTATCTTAAATCACCAGGGTCAGGTGGTATTTAATACTCTACATTTTTTAGAAATATACAGTTAGCAATATAAAGAAAAAAGTTTAACGTTATACGTAAAGGTAAAAAATCAAAGCATTTGTTGAAATAGTAACTCGTCAAAAATATCGAGAGAGATAGTATAGCTCTTGTGACGATTGTAGCTAAATTTCCTATTAAATTCACCCAGAGAGCACTTAAATAAAGAGTTTGTTAGCTTTCTACCAGTGGCAATTCTGATTCTGATTCTGATTCAATTTTGAAATTTTGAAAAATTGTGTTCACTAATAATTCTGAGTATTGAATAAATTTGGTAGCCAATGAACTATATGGGGTCATGACTAGACCACAAATTCATACCCATACCCATGAGTCAGTTGTTGCCATTTTGTTTCTAATAAACTTGAATGAAAGTGTGAATTATCAACATTTGGCATTTATAGGTTTTGGATAACTTAATGGCTTTAAAAATGATACTGACCAGTGGTTACCAAACTATGCTTTACTTCAGAGAACAGGGCCACAGTAAAAGTAAAAAAAGGTGATAATCCCTTCAAATGGAGTGCATCCTTATACGTATTTTTATCGCATTCTTCCTCCTAGGTTTCCTTTAAATAACAGATTTCTCTGCTTTTAGAGATGTTTGATAGCACTTATAACCTAGACTAGTTTTTCTCAAACCATGTTAGAATTCATCTGGTTCGTGGACCCTGGACAGGGTAGATATTCTGCATTCCTCACAAGCTCCCAGGTAATGTTTCTGGTCATACAAGAACCAGAGTCTGAGCAGTTCAGATCTAAACCAGTGCAATTGAATAAAAATAGAATGTAAACCACATATACAATTTTAAACATTTCAGTAGCCCCATTTAAAAAAGTAAAAAGTATAAAAAAGTAAAATTATTTTAGCAGACTCTGTACAATCTAATATAGGTAACATAGCTATAAAACATATAATCATTATAAAAGCTATACCAATGAGATACTTTACCTTTTTTGTGTTTATCCCAAGTCTTAGCAATTTAGTATTTTACACTTCAGGTCCATCTTAATTTGGACTAACATGTTTCATGTATCTAATGGCCACATGTTCTGCCAAGTTGGAAAGTACAGAGCTAGATCAATATTGAACCAACCATCAAATACTTTTCAACAACATTTTATCAAGTATCCTCAGTCAACTCTCCAACATTTCCAAATAATGCAAAAATCCACTGCCTTCTAAAGATGTCAGTTTATAATGTCAGCTTTCTTCATTTTTCCCCCATCTAGGTCAAAATTTCTCTCTGTAGCTTTCTTTTTTATTTCTCTTTAAAATTTATATGCATTGATTGAGAGAGAGAGAGAGAGAGATTGATTTGCTGCTCCACCCTTTTACGCATCCTTCGGTTGATTCTTATATGTGCCCTGATCAGGGAATCAAACCAACAATGTTGGAGTACTGGGATAATGTCCTAACCAGTTTAGCTACCTGTCCAGGGCTCCTGTCTGTAGCTTTCATTCATTGCCTCCAATTCTAACTCTTGGAACTTCAGAGAATTAAGCTAATTTATTTTTGACACAAAATACTTTCAAATATTGAGGGTCATTTATTGTGTTTTCAGTGCTTCACTGACTGTTTTCTTCTCTTAAACCACAGAGGCCTGATTTCTTTAATTTGACTTGTTTTGGGGTTATTTTTCCCAATTCTTTTTCCTTCGGACATAATTCATCTTTGTCTCTTTTAAATTGAGAGCACAGGAGCAAGCATATCCTTCTAGCTATGACCTGACCAGTGGAAGGGCCTTGCTTTAGCAGCTATTTTGTTAATGCAGCCTGTGGGAGGCCGAACACTTCCTCAGCGATGAGACCCCCGGAGGGGCCCTCATCCTAGAGTGGAGAAGTGCCTCGAGCACTACCACCCGTCCCGTAGGCCATTGGGACTGTGGGACCTCGTCTCCTCCTGGCAAATGCCATTGTCTCATATTCAGCTCATTGTCAAAGCTGGGAAGATGTGTTGGATGCTAGTTCTATCATCCAGGGAAATTATTATTACTTCAAGCTATATGTAATGCAAAAAAATTGGGCAGCTTGACCTCAATGCCCACATCCAAGTGATGGCAATTTCCGCCTTGGCCTGAAGCCAGTGCACCACATCCTCCGGGAACTGTCTTTGAACTATTGAGGGATCTAAATTGCATTAGCATGCCGACTATGCTTCTCCCTCGTGTCCAGAAGGAAAGAGCATGATATTTGCAACTGCTTTGCTGACATCTGCACTCAGCTATTGTCTGTGTTATGTTTCTCATCTAGAAATCCAGTAATCTTATCCTAAAAGCAGATGAAGTTTGTCTGACCTGGATCTGTGGTGAGCTTGGGTTGACTGCTGGGAAGCTGCTGCTTTTCTACCTGCTCCTGGGCCGTCCCTCTCCAGCTCTTCCCCGGCATTGACACTCAGCTCCCTGCACTAAAGTTGCCCCTCATGTAGCATTGTGACTGTACCTGCTTCTCCGGCATCCTCCGACCACCTTGGCACTACCCTGTGTTTGTTCAAGGTCTTTTTACCAGGTATCAGTGCTGCCCCTCCCAACTTGGCTTACTATTCCTGCATATAATTAGTCCAGGCCCAGAGGTAAGAACCCGCTTACAGCTCCAAAGGTATCCTCTTCCAGTCTATGTATCTAGACTTCAATCCTCTGTTCCAATACTCATTTGATTTCCATCTCCTAGTCCAAACTATCTTTGATCTTAACCAGGAGAGTGGGAGCAGATTAGAAACTGAGGAATACCTTTCAATTATCTCTACAAAGAATGTCATCAACACTAAGCGGTGAGTGGAGGCTCCTTTCTTTTCACTACTTTCTTAGTCCTTCTTGCTATTCCATGGATTCATTCAATAAATGCTTTATTGAGTGGCTCTTATGGGTAAGGAACTGGCCTAGGCACCTTGGACTATCTAAACAAAATGAGCAGAGCCCCTGGTCCTGAGAACTTAGATTCCAATGGACGGTCAGCCACTTAGAAACCACAGTCAGCATCCTGGGGGTGTCAGGTTCTGATGGAAGAATCTAAGGATTGTTGGATAATTACTGTAGGAATTGGGGGACTTCTCCATTAATGGGAGTGATGTGTGGAAGGAAAACATCGTTATTCATGTTTCATTTTGTTTCCCTTGGTTTAGTGAGATATAGTTCCTTTAGATCTAGGACACAGACCACATGAAATTACCAGTGCTATGAATCTAACCTTTAACTCTTGCAGCCAGTATGATGACCTTAATCATGGTTGGTTTTTGGGGTTTGCAGGTGCTTGTTGTGTTGGTTTTACAAACATTATACAGAATGAAATTGTATTTTATGAATTTATTTTCAAATCACTTTGGAGATCCACAAAAAATTTGATATAAAGTCAAAAATGTTGTACCAGCTATCTGAACACCTTTTGCCAGTATGAGTTTTTTCTTCCTAGTGGTTTATTTAGCATTTATAGAATACACATTCTAAAACAGAGCTGAAAGCATATAATTTTCAAATGTAAAAGATGACTAATGTCGCTGTCTTTTATTCATTAAAACATTAATGTTTCCTGAAAATTTTGTGACTCCACAAATTCTTGTTATGTACTACTCTGTAGTTTTATTAATTCAATGTCAAAGAACTATTTCTTTAACTCATATGTGAGACTATCCTGGATTATAATTTTATTAAGCTTAATGTTATACAATGTAAGAGATCACAAAATCACTCAGTTAATGATAATATGCTAGCGTAAATCACAAAACAGTAACACTTGTTGTGTCTTTCCTTGTTTTGTACATGGGAAAATATATGGTATATTAACATTGTTCTTTAGAGTATTAGGACATGTGAAATAAATAAAATAGAAGGGAAAAGAATAATAATTCTCTTACAAATAGTTCTCTTACATTCTGAAATTGTGAAACATTTTATTTTAAAAAATTGTTTTGCCTTTCATACATTCAGAATGTTCTGTATCATGGTTATAACACAAAGAAGAAGCATTACATACCCTATATACAAATATTTAAAAATTCAATTTACATATAGTGCTATGATCCGAAACCAAACTCAGTTGCATTGTTTATTGGAAAGTGATATCCACACAGAGCATTAGGGAAGAGGAGCGGGCTTCCCCTGACTGCCAGAGCCACCAGGACACCAGCCCAAGAGTGCGATGACCAAATACAAACGAGGTGCCTGCTAAGGATATTGTCATCTATTCACTCTTATGACAAGGGGCAGGCAGTGACTCCTCCTTGTGGCTGCAGAAGGTGAACAAGGGAATGAGGTGGAGAAAATGTAAAGACAAAATACCGAAATTCAGAAGGTAAGCATATTTAGAACAAACTCATAGGTCCATGCTTAATGACTATAAGTGAGATTCTCATATAAATACAATTTCTACATAATCTGTGAATTCTTTAACTTCTGTGTGTGTGTGTGTGTGTGTGCATGCACACGTGTCTGTATGTGGGTGGTGGCACTGAAGATGTAGATGACATATCATTTCCTTGTGTCCAGTATGCTTTAACATGCTTGTTTGCTGTGAGAAGCTTGATATAAAACATGTCATTCTTTCCAGAAACTGGTGTTTGTGTGGCCTGAAATAACGAATACCACGTCTGCAGAAAACAATTCAGCTGCTTGTCTGCCTGACTTTATATTCTGCAAGTGCCTGTTGCATCAGTGTGAAAATATGCCCAACTCAGTGTTACTTCTCTCAGAAAACGAGAATGATGGAGGGGGGAGGTTGTTAATTTTCAAAGTTTAGAGTATAGTTATTTAACTTTAATATTCCTTGATTTCACTAAGGATAAGAACGTAAGTACACAGAACAGGTTGCTTACACTAATTGTCCGAAACCCAGTTTGGGAGGTTGGACATCAGCCTCCTGAAGGGCCCTGGCAGAGGTGGCAGGTGGCGTACGGGACGTGCAGGGAGGTGCGGGGCCGCTAAAGGTCCATTTTCACCAAATGAATCATGGAGGGGCCTGAGTAGTGTGCGTTCCTGAGCACAGTTATAAATATTCTTTTGAATCTGTGGAACATGTTCAAAGGCATTTTTAATATTGCTTTCATTTAATTCTGGCACAGAGAACTGTGTCTGCAAAATAGTTTCCCCTAAATCCATGTTAGTAGCTCCTTACAAACAAGGGGTGGAGACAGAAGAAAATGTCAGTTATGCCTTTCATATTCCAAAAGGAGAGCAAGTATAGATTTGGAAAGCAACGTGAAAGAGGTTTGCAGACAAAGACACACGTACCACACGCATCAGAGATCAGAGGGGCATAATTTGACACACGATTCAATCGAATGTGCCGAAGATATAATGACTGGTTTGTTGCTCCCTTCCCCCGGCCTCCACCTGCAGATTGGCAGGAGCCAGGTCAACTAAATAGTCAATAACGTTTTGGGGTCAGGCTGATTCGATGGCATCGACAACCCCTTTACTACAAAGCTTAGGCCCTGGGGAGCCAGTCCACACGCTTTTTTCCACCAGACACGGCTGACTTGGGGCGGTAGGTGAGTTGCCATCCTCAGGGAGCTTGAGGAACCGCGACCTCTGGTCCCAGCTCAGACCTTGTTTGCTGTGCTTGTTCACACCGCTGCCTTTCAGCCCTGGGCTGTGTAACTCCTGACCAGGCCTGCCTGTCTCTCATAAGAGCAGAGCCTGGTGCACTTTCCCCTTGGCCTCCCTCCTGTGGGGGACCCTCCGTGGGCTGCTGTGAACCACTGGGCCTGGCACAGGCAGCGGTCTTCCCTCTGCCCCTGGCTTTTCTTTTACCAGCAGCCCCTCCCTTCAGCTCCCCAGAGAGCTTACTGACTTGGCACCCTGTCCACACCCTGGAGAAGGCTCCGGAGGCCTTAGCTGGAGGTCTCCCTTCAGTTTTGTAGTGGTGGCAGTGTCAGGTGAGTGAGTGGCCTAGAGAAGCCTCATCACGGAGTCCCCCTAGGAGGAGAGGGGTTTCCTTTTTCTCTGGGATTCTCTTCACTTAAGGTTTAGGATTTCCCCTCTGGGCTAAAGTCCTGAGAGAGGAATCTGGGAGGCCCCCTCGCCTTCCAGTTTACACCTCTTCCTCCTTCCCACAGTCTTCTGGGCCTGGGCAATGAGCTCTGTACCCTTCCCTGCCTGGGACCCCACCTGAGGCTCTATCAGGGTTGGCCTCAATGGCTAGGAGAGGGAGTTCCTGATGAAGGACTTACGGCCACCCTCTCTTCAGATAATAGCTTGACTTGCTGAGCTAACTTTGGCTGCAAGAACCTCTTTTGCAACATCAACAGCTGCCTGTTCACAGGAACTTTTCTCTGTGTTTCTTCTGGGACAAACAACTGCTCCCTGGGCACAACCATGGCTTCAGGAGAGGCACATGAAAGTCATATGCTCACAGTGGCCAAAAAGAAAAGCACATTCCTAATTTGAAATATTAGTGTATAGACATGCACAGAAATACAACCGTATCATTCAGCAAATGTTCCTGGAACAGTTGCCATGGGATAAACCTCTTAGGTGCATGCAAAGTTTTGGGGGAAAAATCATTGCCGTGGATTCAGAAATGGCCCCAGATATGGACCCATACCTCCTATTTGTGGTGGCCTGGACTTGAAGGTCCACGTCCACTTTCCCCGCTCAGTGACATGCGGTAAACAAGCTGGAGAGGTTCAGATTCTCTGAGGTGATGCATCTCAAGTCCTTACCCAGACATAACTGTGTGTATGTGCACACGCCTGCAGAGAAGGGCGGAGATCATTTCCAGAATTCTCACTCATTCCAGCCAGTTGAGATGCACAATCATCCCAGTGAAGCAGACGGCTTTTTATTGATAATAAATCAATAGTCCCTAAGAAATCATTTGTGAGTAGTGGCTCCTCTGCGCTTGCTGTCTGCAGAGAACCTTGGCCCAATGGAGCCTTGAAATCAACCGAGCTGAGGCTCTGGAAAGCACCCTGGCCACCCTTCGACATCTTCCATCCCTTCAACTGGCAGAGACACAGCATGGAGAAATGAAGGTTGTGGTGAAAGCACTATGATGGAAAACTGCTCCCCTTCCCCAAGTTAGGAGGCAGGACTGTGGCCATCAAGTTCGTAATTAAGCAATAATCCCCAGAAATGCAGTCATTACCAGCAGTTAATGACGACTTTGTTGGTTAACAGCTCGACCTGAAGCTGAAGATCGTTAACACTCCATCAAACTCCTTGTTAAGCGGGCTGAGTTTTATGGAAACACACTTGGATGGCAGCTGGAGAGCAGTGCGGGCATCGGGCATCCCCCAGTGGCTAATGACCAGGCTTTTTCCATCAGTCAGAACACCGGGCGCATTCCATTATGTTTATATAATAGTTGTTAACGGCCGCGGACTGGTGCCACCGCGTTTGGGGACTTGACGTGACACTGGGTTCAACTCTTTTCCCTCCCCTTGCGTCAAAGGCCTGTTTTGTTGTTGTTACTGTTCTTTGTTATTGATGTTGCCAATGTTTCAACCTCTATAATTTATCTAAGGTTTACTTCACTTCTAAAATTTAAGAGATTGTTCAAGAAAGCCTAGGCATTTCCAGGTGATACTGGACATTTCATGTAACTGAGGAGGGGGTCTTTCATGTTCCCCAACTGGAGTTTTGTTTTGGCCCGTTCTGGAACTTCAAGCCTTTTGTTTGAAGGTAGTTGGCAGTCTAAGTGATTGTAATCAGAAAGGCAGTTAGTGGTTAATTAACCAAGAAGGAAACTTTCACCTTCAGGACACTGGTGTCACTGGACCTTATCCTCCAGAGCCACTGTGGATGCCATTCTTCTCCCCTCCAACAGAGCGAGAGGTGGGTGGGGTCAGACACTGGATTTCTCCACGATCTACCTGCAGTCAAAGGGCTTCTTACTTCTTTACCTTGCGTGGATGAAAAAGGTCAAGCAATAGGATCCACTTGGAGATGCTCAGGCTGCTCACTTCTGTCCACACTGAGTCAACAGTGCTCTGTGTCCCTGACCTGCTAAGTTGCTATCCCAAGAACCCATCCCTTTGTTATGTGTGTCAGAGGCATCCAGAATTCATTATCATACTAATGTCGGAGGGCTCCTCTGGACCTCTGAGTTTTGTCTGTGCGGGGGCTTCCCGGGGCGCTGGAGGAGGAGCTCAGCCTTTGGAACAGGCGGCATTCAGAGCATCCGTGCAGATGGGCCGGGGCCCTTTGTTCCGCTCGCCCGGGAGGCTGTTATGGGAAGCAGCCAACCTGCCTCTGTCACGGCGAACATGGTCGCGCCATTGTGCGCTTTTAATTGTTACTATGTCCATGGAATCTGAGAGGTCGCTCTGGGTATTGAGAACAAGTGCACGGAGCCCTTGGCCAGACCAAACAGATGTCCTGTGGCGTTCCCACATTCAGCCCCAGTCACCTTTTGCTCAAGGAAGGATCTTTCTGACAGAGCAATTAAAAAGTATGATTTATTTACAAAACAGTCTATAAAGAAGCCTCAGAATGATCTGTCTCTGGCACTTTCCCATGTGGCTGTCTTAACAGGTTCTCCTACAATGAAGCAATTATTTCTGCCCCTGTGATATTAAGGCGGATGGGCCACTAATTAAAAAACTGACCAGTGCACAACATGAAAACAGTGAGCAAGGCCAAATTGCATGTCCTATGTTTAAGCGTCATTTCCCGGCTACGAGTGTAAGCATATGGTTTGCCACCACCTCTTGCCGCATCTAATGCAGGGGCATTTTGTGTGATGACAACCACATTGTTGAAAGCCAAGGAGTCTGCATTTGCTAGTCTATTTTTATGATCTCATTGACTACATGGATTATTTGTGAAGTTTTTAGACAGAGGTCCATTTTTACTTTGGTTCATGATTTATTTTAAAAAAAAAAGCGTGAGGGTATTGTAAATATTTTTAAAGTCAACCAGGATCAAGACCTGGGTTGGTCTTGGGTCCAAAGTAATGACCCACCCTGGGCCCATCCTTCACACCCACCTAACAACTACCGTCCCCTCCCAGTCCTATTGGCACTGTTGTCATGCACAGGACTTGCCTACATCCCAGAAAAACCCTCAAAGTAAATTCTCTGTCATTCATCCCTGAGGGCTTCCTAGAGAGCTGAGATTTGATCCACATGAAGGAGCGCATCAGACCTATCACATTGCCTCCTACCCTACCCTTCATGGTAGGTTTCTCCATTCTTGGAGGTTGGGTGTGTCACAGAAATAAGAATTTTCCTTGCTGTTTTCCTTGCTGCAACTTGGGTTGCCTCATGGAAACTTAACTTCCCATCCTTTCAAGAAAGGACTCAGTGAAAGGAGAAACATGTTCCCATCTCTGCTGTCCTCACAGCATCAATGTGGACACACCATCAGCACACATCTGCATAGCCAGTCATGAGTGGATGTCCAGCATACCTTTCCATCAACAAGTCTGGGCATTTGCTGGAATTGCTTTGCTTCTGAAACCCTTAGACCTGAAATCTCTCTCTTTAGACATAACCTTACATTTTTCTGTCTCTTTTGCAAAACATCATGAACAAAAGACATGGACATTAGACATATTTTCTCCACTTGTTAGATGTGGTCTATTGACTGTCAGAAAAGAGAATGTATTTGAAATGTTCTTAGACTCCAATCTGTTTCAGGACTTAATTTTTTTTGTTTTCACTTCATTTTTATTTGAACCTGTGTCATACTACAGTAGTCCCCCGATGCGTCTCTGAAGTCACAGTCCTCAGAGAGCTCACGTTCCAGCAGGAGAAACAGGATTTGCTGCAACCATAATTGCTGGTTGCTTGCAGGAATATCTGACATTGCTACAGATAGAACCAAACCCACCTGCCCATACCCTTGGTGCCCTTCCCCAACTTCTCTTGAATCACCCAGCTTCCTCTTCCCTTGACTACATGTCACTCTATCTACAACATGGTCTCTCCTCTGGTACCTCTGGGGCAGAATAATGTATTTCTTGGAGTTCTTTACTTGTTAGGCATCTGAAAGTACCCTCAATCGATATGCCTGAGGTTGGCTTCTGCTCTCGTCCTTCACCAAACTGCTTGCCTAGAGTAACCTCAGGGTGAAAACCTATGGCCCTCCTCTCAGAGGCTGTCTTCTTCATCTTCTAGTCCAAGGTTTTGAAATGGGCTGACCAGGACAACCTAATCTCCTGCTATGTTTTCAGATTAAGGATGTTCACTAGGGAGCATTTTTTATTTCTACACATTGCTTGACAGTGGGAAGATAGCCCTGTCTATCCCTGTGAAGGGATCCCTTCCATCCTCACTTGTCCTGACTCTGAGGCACTGCTCTCTGTCTCTGTGAAATCTTCCTTCCCACCCAAGTCAATTTTTGTTTCGACTCTCTCCTCCTCTCTTCCCATTGTGTCTCTTGGGATCTCGTCCACCCCTACCTTCTGTAACCACTTTTATGTGAAGGACTTCAAAATGACTGATACTTCTCCAAAGCCACAAGCACAGATTCCCAAGTTTCCAGGGAAAAGAACTGGTGACTAAAAATACAAATGTTTCCAACCAGAATTTAATAGTCTATGAATTATGCATTGATATTATGCACACATAGATTATTGCCATCCATGTTAGTCACATTATTAAACCATCATCATAGCCCCTGGTTTTCAGTTTGCAGGTGACAATGTCTCCCATTTATCCAGCCTTTCAGTAGAAGAGGAAGCCATGTCTGCACACCCATTATAATTATATGTTATCAAGATCCTTTTTGTCCTTGATTTTGTGCTCACTTGTCCAGTCTCAATGAATTGGCCTCTGTGCATAATCAAACTGCTCTATCAAAAACAGAGGGCACCTGTAATGGGCAGAATATATCATTTAAAAAGTGTGACTTTAAAAAATATACCCAAAACTTTCATATACCCCCTTATTCCTGAGCTAGACAAGCATAGCTGGGGGCAGATTGCATGTCAGCTCATTGCCCAGGGAAAGTCTGTAGGCAACATCCATTTGCACACCCATATGCTTGAAAGACTCTAGCACAGTGCTGTGTTCATGGCCACAACAAAACACCTGCTTGAAGCTGAGACAGAATGCTATTCTGGAGAGAGTTTAAAGGAACAGGATGGTAATCACAAGGTATGAAACAGGATGATAGCGACTGCCGCTTTCTGTCCATGGCTACTTCATTGGGACAGAACCTGGCCAGGCTCCATAGTTTCAGATATTTCTCATGGTTCATTTTCTGTTGATTCAAGACCAAATCATAATGAGTTAAAAATATGTGTCAGGTCCAGTTCAGAAACAATGAACCACATGGTCAGAGCCAGAAAACCTAAAGGGTGCCATTGCCTGGGGACGATACAGTTGATGTATTTTTAGTTGTTTCCCTTGTTTCTGCACTTGCCTGGAGGCATCTTGACAGACTGTCCCCCATCAGATATACCAGCTGCCCTGAAAGACAGAAATGCCTCTGGGGGCCTGCCCAGAGTGTTTCTGGGCACTGTGATGGAGAAATACTTTTTAATTTTTTTAAAAAATTTTATTGTTGTTCTATTATAGTTGCCCCAATTCCCTCCCACCTTGTTGCTCTCCACTGGCCCGCCGCCACTCAGCCAATCCCCATCCTGTTGTCCATGTCCATGGGTCATTTATACATGTTCCTTGACTAGATCCTTCCCCTTTTTTCCTCCCTTCTCCTCCTCCACCCCACCCCTCTTGTCACTGTCAGACTATCCCTCGTTTCCCTGCGTCTGGTTCTATTTTGTTCATTTGTTTGTTTTTTCATTAAGTTTCTCTTATAGGTGAGATCATATGGTATTTGTCTTTCATTGCCTGGTTTATTTTACTTAGCATAATGTTCTCCAGTTCCAGCCATGCTGTCTCAAAAACTAGGAGCTCCTTCTTTCTTTCTGCTGCATCGTGTTCCATTGTGTACATGTACCACAGTTTTTTGATCCACTCATTTACCAATAGGCACTTGGTTTGTTTCCAGCACTTGGTGATTGTAAATAACACTGCTGTTGGGGTGCATGAGTTCTTTTGAATTGGTATTTCAGGAATTTTAGGGTATAATCCAGAAGTGGAATTTCTGGATCAAAAGGAAGTCCCATTTTTAATTTTCTGAGGAAATTCCATACTGTTTTTTACAGTGGCAGCTCCAGTCTGCATTGCCACCAACAATATAGTATGGTTCCCTTTTCTCCACAACCTAGCCAGCACTCAGTTTGTTGATTTGTTAATGATGGCCATTCTGCCCATTGTGAGGTGTTATCTCATTGTGTTTTTAATTTACATCTCTCTGATGACTAGTGATGCTCAGCATCTTTTAATATGCCTCTGGGCCCTCTGTATATCCTCCCTGGAGAAGTGTCTGTTTAGGTCCTTTGACCATTTTTAAATTGGATTGTTTGTCTTCCTGGTGTGGAGTCATATGAGTTCTTAATATATTTTGAAGATCAAGCCCTCTCCTGAGGTATCATTGGCAAAAATGTTTTCCTATTTGGTTGGTTCTCTTTTCATTTAGATGGTGTTTTCTTTTGCTGTGCAGAAGTTTTTTAGTTTGATGTAGTCCCAATTGTTTATTCTCTCTTTCATTTCCCTTGCCCTAGGAGATATATTGGTGAAAATATTGCTGTGTGGGACATTTGAAATTTTACTGTCTATGTTTTTCTTTAGGACTTTCCTGCTGTCACAGCTAATACTTCAGTCTTTTATCCACCAGTTTATTCTGGTGTATGGTGTAAGCTGCGGGCCTAATTTCATTTTTTTGCATGTACCTGTCCAGGTCTACAAACATCATTTATTGAAGAGGCTATTTTTAGTCCATTTAATGCTTCTTCCCATTTTGTCAGGTATTAATTAACCATAGAGACATGTGTTTATTTCTGGGCTCTCTGTTCTGTTCCATTGATCTATCTGCCTGTTCTTACGCCAGTACCAGACTGTTTTTATTACAATGGCTTTGTAATATAGTTTGATATAAGGTATTATGATCCTCCTACTTTGTTCTTCTTACTTAAGATTTTTCTGGCAATTAGGGGTGTTTTTTTGTTCCATATAAATTTTTGAAATATTTGTTCTAAATCTGTGAAATATATCAGTGTTTTTTTAATAGGGATTGTGTTGAATCTAGAGATTGGTTTGGGTAATGCAGACATTTTAATGATATTAATTCTTCTTATCCATGAACACAGTATATGCTTCCATTTATTTGTATCTTCCTTAATTTCTTTCTTCAGTGTTTTGCAGATTTCCATGTACAGGTCTTCTACCTCCTCGGTTAAGTTTATTCCTAGATACTTTATTTTTCTTGTTGCTATAGTCAATGGGATTTTCCCCCTAGTTTCCGCTTCTGATATTTTATTGTCAATGTACAAAAATGCCTTCATATTCTTAATATTGACTTTGTGTCCCACTGTTTTGCCAAATTCACTTATTAGGTAGAGTAGTTTTTTTGTGGAGTCTATAGGGTTTTCTATGTACATTATCATGTAATCTATAAATACTGACAGTTTTACTTCCTCCATTCTAATTTGGATGCCTTTTATTCTTTGTCTTCTCTGATTGCTGTGGCTAGAACTTCCAATACTGTATTGAATAAAACTGATGAAAGTAAACACCCTTGTCTTGTTCCTGATCTTAGCGGGAAAGCTTTTAGTTTTTCTTCATTGAATATGATGTTGGCTGTAGGTTTCTCATATATAGCATTTATTGTATTTGAGCTATGCTCCCTCCACTCCCACTTTGTCGAGTGTTTTTATCATAAATGGGTGCTGTAGTTCATCAGAAACTTTTTTAGCATCTATTGATAAGGCTATTGATAAAATCATGTGATTTTTGTCTTTCATTTTCTTTATGTGGCATATTATGTTTATTTATTTGTGAGTATTATAGCATTCTTGCATCCTTGGGATGAATCTCACTTGATCATGGTGTATGATCTTTTTAATAATTTGCTGGACATGGTTTGCCAATATTTTGTTGAGGATTTTAGTACCTGTGCTCCTCAACGATATTCGATGGTAGTCTTCTTTCTTTGTTGTGTCTTCACCTGGTCTTGGAATTAGGATAATACTGTCCACATAGAAAGAATTTGGAAGTCTCCCCTCTTCTTGATTTTTTTTTGGAATAGTTTGAGGAGGATAAGAGTTAGCTCTTCCCTAAATATATGGTAAAATTCACCTGTGAGCCTGTCCAGTCCAGGGCTTTTGTGTTCCTGGAGTTTTTTGATCAGTGCTTCAATTTCACTAATTGTTATTGGTCTGTTCAGGTTTCCTGCCCTTCTTGATTCAGTTTTGGAAGATTATGGGTTCTAGAAATTTGTCCATTTCACTTAGGTTGTCAAATTTCTTGGCATATAGTTGTTTGTAGTAATTTCTTACAATCCTTTGTATTTCTGTGGTATCAGTTATAATTTCTGCTCTTTCATTTCTAATTTTTTTTATTTGGGTCCTCTTTCTTTTTTTCTTGATGAGCCTGGTTAAAGACTTGCCAATCTTGTTTATCTTTTCAAAGAACCAGCTCCTGGATTTATTGATCCTTTGAATTGTTCTTTTATTCTCTGTGTCTTTTAATTCTACTCTCATCTTGATTATTTCCTTCCTTCTACTTGCTCTGGGCTTTGTTTGCTGTTGTTCCTCTAGTTCTTGTAGAAGTAGGGTTAGGTTGTTTATTTGAGATTTTTCTTTTTTAGGTAGACCTGTATCACTATGAACTGCCCTCTCAGGACTGCCTTCGCTGTGTCCCATAGATTTTGGGTTTTGTGTGTTCACTTCCATTTGTTTCTAGAATGTTTTGATTTCTTCCTAGATCTCATTGCCAACCCATTCATTATTTAACAGAATGTTATTCAGTCTCCATGTATTTGAATATTTTTTAGTTTTTTCCTTGTGGTTGGATTCTAGTTTTAAGCCATTATAATTCAAGAAGATGCTTGATATGATTTCAATTTTCTCGAATTTGTTGAGATTTGTTTTGTGTCCTACCATGTGATATATCTTTGAAAATGTTCCTTGTGCATTTGAAAAGAATGTGTATCTTGCTTCTTTGTGGTGAAAGTTTCTGTGTGTATCAGTTAAACCCATTTGATCTAATGCATAGTTCAGTTCCACAATATCCTTGGTGATATTTTGTTTTGATGATCTATCCATTGTTGACAGTGAGGTATTAAAATCCCCTACTATAAGTGTGTTGCTGTCAATATCGTTCTCGAAGTCCTCCAAGATTTTCCTTATATATTTTGGTGCTCCTATGTTGGGTGCATATATGTTTACAAAGGTTACATCTTCTTGATGGATTATTCCCTTTAGAATTATGAAGTGTCATCTTTGTCTCTTTGTATGACCTTTGTTTTGAAATCTTTTTTTTTTCTGATATAAGTATTGCTACACCAGCTTTTTTTTTTTCATGTCCATTTGCTTGGAATATAATTTTTTCCCATTCCTTCACTTTCAGTCTGTGTAGCTCTTTTGTTCTGAGGTGGTTTCTTGTAGACAGTATATATGCAGGTCATGTTTTCTTATTCCATTCAACTACCCTATGTCTTTTGATTAGAACATTTAATCCATTCTCATTTTCCCTTTTTATCTCTGTTCTTCTATCTCTATCTCTTTTTCTTCCTCTTCTTAAAGCACTCCCTTTAACATCACTTGCAATACTGGTTTGGCAGAGATGTATTAGTTTAGCTTTTTTGTTTTTTTGTCTGGGAAACTCCTTATTTCACCTTCCATTTTAAATGAGAGCTTTGCTGAGTAGAGTAGTCTTGGTTGCAGACCTTTGCTTTTCATTACTTGGAATATTTTTTGCCGTTTTCCTTCTGGCTTATAGAGTTTCTGTTGAGAAATTAGCTGATATCCTTATCAGAGCTCCCTTGTATGTTACTATCTCTTGCCTTACTGCTTTTAAGGTTCTCTCTGTTTTTAAATTTTGACATTTTAATTATTATGTGTCTCAGACTGGGTGTCTGCATTCATCTTGCTTGGGAACTTCTTTGCTTCCTGAACTTGCATAATGTTTTTCTCTCATCAAGTTAGAGAAGTCTTCTGTCATAACTTTTTCAAACAGTCTTTCTATCCCTTGCTCCTCCTCTTCTCCTCCCGGTATCCTTATGGTATGTATATTATGTTTCATGTTTTTCTACAGCTCTCTTCAACTCTCTTCATTCCTTCTGAGTCTTTTTTCATTTTGTTGCTCTGTCTGGGAATTTTTTTCTGCCTTGCCCTCCAGCTTGCTGATTCAATCCTCTGCTTCATCTAGCCTGCTTTTAATTCATTCTATTGTGTTCTTCATTTCAGGTATTGTATTCTTCATTTCCCCCTGGTTCTTATTGATAGTTTCTATGTCCTTTTTCAAGCTTATGTACTTTGCAGTAAGTTCCTTGTAGCTTCCCTGTAGTTCTTTGTAGTTCTCACTGAGCTCCTTGAGCATCCATATAACCATAATTTTGAACTAAAAGTCTGAGAATTTGCTTGCCTCAATTTTATTTAGCACACTTTCTGGGGACTTTGCCTTTCTTTTCTATTGGGAGTTGTTTCTTTGTCTCCCCATTTTAGGTGACTCATTGTTTGTTCCTGTCTATGGGAATACTTTACTTTAATTCCTTATCTTTGTGGTGTGATCTTCGGTGGTAGGAGATCTGTGAGACTCAGTGGTGTAGTCCCCTTGCTCTCCTGAATTTGATGTTCTTGGGATGTTCTTTATGCCATTTATGTGGGCTCTCTGGTTGTAATTAAGTTTTTTTTGTTGTTGGGTCCTTCTTTGGTGGGTCCATCCTTCCAGCTAGATGACTGAGTCATGCCTACTACATTTTGTAGAAAAACTCTTTTTTACAAAATGCTGTGTAAAGAGCCAAAATTCAGACTTACATTGATCTTTACAGTATAGTCTAACCCGGAATTGTGTGGGATCTCTGTGATAGCTATGACCAAAAGTTAACAATGTTCATAGCAAGATAAACACATACCTTGTAATGAAATTAGAAGATTTATTTAAACTTTCACTTAAAAGGTGGGGAAGTGATACCTGCAAGCAAAGAAAGATGAAGAGGTAGGAGACAGTCCTATGAAGCAGAAAAGAACCAGGGAGTCTTCTCTACCCTACCACAAGGAGACTCCATAACTTTTGTAATCTTTCCTGTATTGGCTCTGGTCCTTTTCCTTTTTCTGCAGAGGCGAACTTCCACTTTTGATCTGTTCTCTGGGAGAAAAACAGATAGGTGGATGTTGAATGAGTCTCCTTGGTGCCCTCTCCAGGAGAGCCTGGGTGGGGGCTGTATTTAGGTTATGCAGAGAAATGGAGGAAATATATCTGCATTTAGAAAGAGATTTATGATGAGGAACTGGCTCAGGTGATTGCAGAGCTCAAGAATGGGGTAAGTCTCAAGATCTTCAGGGTAAGTCAGCCCGCTGGAGAGCCAGGATAGCTGATGGTGTAGGTCCCATCTGAAGGCAGGAAAAGACTCACATCTTAGCTCATCAGTCAGGAAGGCAGGGTCCCCTTTCACTCCAGGGATGGTGGTTTTTTTGTCCTATTCAGGTTTTCAATGGATTGGATGGGATCCACCCACATCATCAGGGAGGACAATCTGCTTGACTTTGTCTATTAATTCCAATAGTAATCTCATCCCAAAATACCATCACAGAAACACCCAAGAACTTTGATTTACTAATGCCTAGGTATAGATGGTCTAGTCAGGTTGACACAGTAAATCCACCATCACAGGGGGCAAAGCAAGGTGTAAGAGAGGTCATGCAAAGACGTTGTTGCTGCTGGAAAGGTCCTCCACCCCTGTAGGTATGCAGCCCAGCCACAGAACTCTGTTCTTTGTAAGGGTTTGAGAGGGAGAAGGGAGGACCTGTCTTTGCTGCTCAAGCAGGTACCTATGTAGAGGAAGAATGGGTGGTCTGGAAATCCATAGGTAAAGACATTGGTAATTTTGTGGCTGAGGGCCTTAATCTAAGGAATCAAATGATAATTTTCTTTAAGAATTAAAATTTTAAAAATCTCTTTTGATGAAGGGATATGCGTTCCCTTCTTTCAGACAATGGGAAGTTATAGTATATTTCCTCTTTTTGCCAGCGTTGCCAGGAAATGTAGAAGTAAATTCACTATAACTAAATTACAACATATATTTTTAATAATAAGTTTCTCTTTCTGTACTTTAAAGTAATTTTTAGTTTTCACTTAAACATTTTACTGTGCATTGCACTCTCTCTTTTTTACACATACCATCACGTTTTTGAAGAAAATGGGAATATGGATTATAAAAACTCAATGTTTTTATATATATCTGCATGAAACCTGTGTCCTTGTTTATATATTTATCCGTGTCTTCATGAGACAACTTGGAAAGGCATGAGTCAGAGTTAGGTGTTTCCCCTGGGTTTATGTTCTTCCTACTTGAGCTGTAGTTTCTTCTTGTGTGAGGTCAAGGATATGAAGTTATCAAAACTTAGAGGTACTTTAATAAAAGAGCCAAACATCAAGGGCTCTTTCCTACATCACCTTTGTTCTTTATTAAACATAAATGTATTTTACATATTCTTCATATGTCCTGGTCCAACTTTTTAAGCTTCCCGTTGGCCTCCTTCTGAGCAATCCAGTAACATTGTCTCTGTTTTTGCAGAACAAAGGTACTGATGAGGCCCACAGGGTTCAGAGAATTCTCAACATTGTTCCTGGACAGCTGGAATGCTAGAGGCCACTGGAGTCAGTGACCACAGGTGGGGACTGCATTTGCAAGGAGGCCTGGGTCCTCAAGCTATTCTCATTGACCCTCATCCCTGTGAACTTGGACAAGACACTGACATTGTGACATACGGTCCTCTTCTGTAAGTGAGGGGTTTGGAGTAAATCCTCCTTCTGTGCTTTTTACACCTTTAGCATAATTTAAAATTCAATGACATTTGAGCAAAGAAGAAAGAACTGAAAATCAGGAAACCTAACGGCAAGAGAAATTTATGTAGAGATTCTGATTTAAGAAATCCACTCATAGTTGGTGGCAAAAGCTATAAAACCAAAGCAAGCATCGATTTTGGCAGGCATGCCATCTGCCAGGCTCACCTATCTGTGGAGAACGCCCCTGTGCCTGGAGACACCAGGGTGCCCATGGATCAGAATGTTCCCTCCTCCACCACTCAGCTTTGGCCTGTCACCGGAACAGCACATCTTTGCTTAAAATTCTGACAGCTCTCAATATGCAAATATCCCTCAGGTAAGATTGTGGCATCTTAGCAAAAATGAACAACCTATTAGGTATAATAAAGACCAGCATGAAGGCGAGGGTGGAGGTGGGATGTGGGCATAAGGGTCCTATCTCCTGACAAAGGGGAGTGATGAGAGTGAGGTTGGGGAGTATAGAGGAGCAAATCCCACCTCTTCCACCCACTGCAATGTGTTACAAGGAAGAAACGCTGCCCACCATTAGAGCTTCCTAGTTCTTGCTAGTCTTACAGGTACAAAGCAGCAATTTTAAAATAAATTATGTTTTTCCTCAACGAATGTGTGATCCTTGCATGCCTAAATATTTTGTCAATTCATTTGGCAACAAATGGTTGCATATTAAGCCAATTTGTTCTTCTTCTTGAAAATAAATTCTGGATTCAGACCATTAGAGCTGCTCCTGAGAGAATATGATAATTGAGGTTTCTCCTGGTGAAAAAAAAATTCTCCTACTAAAACATGGAGACATGAATTGTACTAAACACTGCTTTATTTTCATACCAGATGCCTTGTATTCATATTCATGTTTTTCTATGCAAGCACTTTTTTACTTTAAAAAGTGATAAAACAAGGGT
Source organism: Mormoops blainvillei (assembly GCA_004026545.1). NCBI lineage: Eukaryota > Metazoa > Chordata > Mammalia > Chiroptera > Mormoopidae > Mormoops > Mormoops blainvillei. The sequence goes on from PVJD01000688.1 coordinate 277,783, forward strand.
TCCAGCATTCATATCATTCCTTCCTTGATATGAAGAAACAGGCATATGCAGAGCAAACTGAAAACAAGAGAATCATATGATGATTCCAAATTACAGCGATTTAAATATGAAACTGCAGTGTTCTTCCATGGAGTTTCCTGAGAATGGGGATTAGTTTCCTATCTTAAAACATATTTGTGTTTTTTGGGAAACCTTATTTTTTTAAACAAGTTTTATCCTTTTTTTCACTTTTCCAACAAGTCTTTATTAGTAGTTAATCCGTGAGTCATGATCACAGGATGAGATGTACCCAGGAGAAGGACGGAGGACAGAAGACAGATGGGATATAGTCCGTTCAGATCTTCCCAAGAAATATGCCTTCTGCCCAGTGGTCATCCGAAGCCAACACCCAGGACATGGGGCAAAGGGACCTGTACATATGCCGGTACTATTCGCACATGGAGACATCACCACCCTTAGTGATCATTGCCTTGTCACAGCAATGGTCTGACAAGGCGTGACAATGGTGGAAGTCTAGTGGTCTGTCAAGGCATGACAATGGTAGAAGGTAGTTCTGACAACAATTTTTGGTCTGGTTCTGTTTGGGGAAAATGCTAGCAAAAGGGGCAGTCTGGTAGTTCTTGCTTTTGGTCTTGATTTCTTCTGCCACGTTGCTGACTCCTAAAGGCGCTCACAGCTCATTGTAACCCTCAACAAAGACCTAAACAAGCTTTATCTTGACCTGAAACTTCCAAGGGCGGTTAGCCACAGGGAGGCATACAGGTCTAAGTAGCCAATTTTACCTAAGAATTAAGCTGGAGATGATTTTACCCAGTCTGTGTCCCTTGTGTGTGCCTGTGTCTGTTTGCATGAATATTTAGTATCACAGTTATGTTTAATACCCTGAACCAAGATCAAAGACAGAGATCTACTAAATGTTCTTTGAGAAACATCCAAAGAAACACCTCCACATTTTCTTCAGGGAAGCCCCTAATGTGACAGGAAAAGATGGTGTGCTTGGGAACCTGTCAAAGTAGGTTCTCATCACAGAGCAGTGACTTATTAGCTACAGGAAGTCATGAAATTATGTCATTCCTCCTCACCCACTGTCCTAGTATAAAGCATGATGGTCCCTAAGAAAGAATATGGAAATTCTCTCTTAGGGGCAGATTCCATGCTACCGCAGGAGTTTGGGATCAGTCAGGACAACTTGAATCCCATTGGGCAGTCAGACTCCCAGAGGGCTTTGAAGGGATGGGAGCAGAGACAGTACATTTTTAAAAAATGTATTTATTGAATTTATTGGAATGACATTGGTTAATAAGTTATATAGGTTTCAGGTGTACAATTCGTAATATAGCATTTGTACATTGTATAGTATGTTCACAGCCCCAAGTCAAGTCTCCTTTTAGTACCATTTATCCATTCTCTACCCTCATCTACCTTTGAGACAGTCCTTTTTTTTTTTTTTTTTTTTTTTAGCTGCTAGTTCGATCTCTGATCAACCTGCTCCCTAGGAGTAGGGAGAAGATAAGAGCCACCTGGAGCCAAGAGGAGAAACAATACTGAAGACCACCTCTCACTCCTGTGGACAGGTGAGATGCCGAATGGGGCCCAATGTTCAGAAAGAGTTGTAGTATCATGTGACATTTTGGTTCACAATTACATTGTAGAAAGAGGACACAGGATTGTTAAAAGTTTGAAATAATGTAAATCTAGGTTCAAACATCGACCAAATGTCTTAACATCAATCTTTTCATTTTTAAAATCAAGACGTGTCATATTTTTTGAAGGGTTTTTATAGGAATTAATTGAAACTATGAATGTATGTAAAAACATCCAGTACATTGTATGTTATTAATAAGTGGTAATTATCATGACACTGGAGATAAGAAGCTGGGTATCTATGCTATAATAAACATCCCCACACTCAGGGACTTTAAACATAAGCATTTATTATTGTTCGGATGCCTACGGACAGGCTCACCTGACTCACGCCTCCGTGATCAACTATGGGTTGGCTGGGGGTGGCCAGTTCAGGTGGTCTTACTCAGGGGGCTGGGATGGAGGGCTTCCCTCCAGGTGCCCCTCTTCTCCAGCAGGTTAGTCTGCCTTGCTCTCCTGCCAGGACTCTCTAGCTCCAAGCAAGAGAGAAAGTGCTCAGAGCTGTCTGAGGCTCAGAACTCCCACAGCATCGCATCCCCCACTTTCTGTGGGCCGAAGCAAGTCAGCCTGATTCAAAAGGAAGGGAAACAGATAACGCCTTTTAATGCGAGGGTAGCCAAGTCACATGGTAAAGGAGATGGGCACAGAATGGGTGAGAATAGAGCCATTTTGAAGTCAGTGCACCCTGGTCATTGATCGTTAATGCTCAACATTCCTGAAATTTCACTTGCCGATAAGTAAATTCCTTAGGCTGGTGCTTATGAAAGAGTGGTTCTGGAGTTTTGAATGTGTGGTTTGTCCTCAGCCTCAAAATTGGGGTGTCTCTCACTTTGGAATAGGTCACGGGTGTATGTATACAATAATAACGTCAACTGATGTTTCACAATGGCTGCCAAGCAAAAGTTAACGATATTAAAAAATATGTCAGACAAAACATGGAGATTTTTCCCATAAAAATCACTTTATCACAAACTGCACATACATATAAATGTACTTATTTTCTTTTGAAATACTATATTATTAATTTTCTGTTTTAATTGAGTGGATATTTAGAGAGGAAGGGAACAATAAAATAGAATATTTACCATGATTTAGGTCTGAATGGCAGTTCCTTCAATATTATTTATGATATCTTTTTATTAAATTTTCTGCATTTTCCAGTTGAGTAAAGGATCACATAATTATTGGAAACAATTCCCCGATCAATCCTGATAAAAAGTAAAAGGTGATTTCACAGCACCAATGCTCCTGCCTTTGCAATGGTATGGATGTAACTTAAGAAGCCACACGAGAAGAAAAGGTGCGGATAACGCGGACGCCGCTGGAACCCAGCCGGGCGTCTGGCGCGGACTCTGCTCTGGGCATTTGTGCTGCTCCCAGTAGCTCTCCCTCAGCTTGGAGCCTGGCACTGAGCTATTCTCACAGTACACTTAAAACTGTGCTTTGTTTTTTAGGCCCTTCAAATGTTGAGACAGTATTTTGACCAGGTTTTGGAGATCGGATTCTGAAACTTCAGAACCTGCAGACAAAAGAGCGTACACAGAGGTCTCAAATATCTTTAGAAATAATTTACCTCTCTTGTCAGTGCTGACTGACAGCTCTGATCAATTCCTCCATTTTAAGCAGACTTACATTTCACATGCACTTGCTTTCCTCTCCTGAGCAGAGTGGAACATCTATTGTCAAATGCATAAAATAACATTAGAAATGCAAACTTCATGTAGCCAATGGTAATATGTTATTTAAAACTTATGAACCCAAATGAGGGCTTATTTTGTCCAAATTGAAATTTATAGTTTCATTTTAGAGGGCTAACCTGAATATTGATGGGACGTAGGCATGCTGTTATAAAACAGTGATGGAAAACAAAGCAGGTGAGTGCCAGGCGCTGAGGAGCGATTATGGAAATGCGTGGGCCTTATATGAAAAATCGGATCCTGTTACCTGAACTGATGGCCACAGACTTAGAGCAGATTCTGTGCAGGAGGCACACAGTCCAGGGTTTGTTAGTGCTTCATTTGCCTTTACACCGTGTGACTCAAATGCCAGACAAACAAACAGACAAAAAGGAAATTATTGGTCACTGTCCTTAGCATCTTCTAGATCATTAAACAAATGATAAAAACCAGGAGTGTAATTTTTTGAAATATGATCTCCCTTCTATTAGTTAAGCATGTGATTGATAGCTTTGTCTGTCACCTCGGCAATTTTGTTATAGTTTTATACTTTACTGCAGTTGAAATTCAAGTTAATTCAGCTATGGCACATTAAAGTCCAGAGATGCAAATCAAGGTGAACGAGCTGTCTTCAAGGGGTATGTACTCCAGGCTGGGATGTGGCTTTATGCATACTTTAAAGTGTCACAGTGTAACACATGACAGTTTTTAAAATAAAACAATATAAATAAAATAAAAATATGAAACAAAAATAAAATACATAATAAATAAAAATGAAAAATAAAAAAACAAGTAAAATAGATGAAATAATAAATTACATGATTACAATCTGGAAAAAATAGGAAACATAAAAATATAATTAAATCACATTTGGAAGAATAATAATTTAGGAATACCTGAGTATTTAGAAAATCCTAATGCCTGCTCTCTAAAGAAGCAGCCTCCCCACCACCATCCTGCCACCTGTTCACCCACAGTGTGTGGAAAGAAATCCCCGACATCACTGTTTAGATCAGACAGCATTTGTGATCTCTATTCTGCTTCTGAGCTTGTCCTGGAAGGTGTGGTCACCCCTGGGTCACTGTTCCCTTTGTGTGGTTTCTCATGCATCTTGCATTGATTTGGATTTTAACCTGCTCTTGGCTTTGGCCAAGGGGATGCTAGATGATGCATGTCATTCTGGGATCAGTGACTCCCTGCTCCTCCCTGCACCTCCCTTCCTCCATGACCCCATCATGGTGGAAGGCGCTGTATGGGCCCAGTGAGCAGCAATATGATTCCATGCTGGGAAGAGTAGCAGGATGCAATGTGAGACAAGGTTGAAGAGAGGAAAGAAACTGATGGCAAGCTGGCTATGGCCCTGGGAATGCATTCTCTCCAAGTGACAGCAGCAGATTATCAGAACCAGAAGGAAAAGGGCAAACCCCAACCCCAAGTTTCTTGTATGGTACTGCACAAGGTCAGAGACACAGCCTGGCAACAGCAATGTAATTTCTGCTCTTGGCCATGGTGGGTCTAGTGTGTTCAGGTCCCAACCTTGACACATGGGAGGCTTCTTGAATCCCTCCTGAGAGAAATTATTCTCATCAGGATGAAGTAACACAAAAAAGTGCAACCAGGTAGTCATGATTATCATCCTGTCCTGTCATGTGGGGTCCACGTGTCTGCCCTCCAGAGTCTCAAAGCCCAATTTTCTCTATAGTGCTATGTCTGAGTTATAGAAAGCATGCAAATGCAGTCCTCAATGGTCTTTGCTTAAGACTATAGTCAAATTACCCTAAAGATGTAAGAGAACTGACACGTGCTTATTAAAAATCAAGATGCTTGTCTCTGCTGCATGGGAGACACCACGGGGGCCTTGGTGATGTGTTGACCAGCTGGACCAGTTCCCCGTTCACTCACTTCTTTCTGGGGTGTTGGGTGCCCAGACCAACCCCTCGCCCCACTGGCTTCTTTCTTCTCCCATCAATTCATGTTCTTTGCTGTTCTCTGCAGAACCACAGGCCTACTGCTGCATGTTGTAACAGCATGTGATTATCTCAGTGCAGATTACATTATGTGAGGGGCTCACAGTAGTTCAGGAGCCGCTAGGTCTCCCAGACAGCCAGCATCAGCCCTGAGATCTGTATTTGGCCTGACCCTCTTTCACTACTTGAGGAACACAAGATGTCAAATAACCCTAGCACTGGATTCTGCTTCATTCTGTCTCTTCTTTATGAGTAACGGTATACACAGGAAGATTTTTTTCAAGGTCTTCTTTTCTTCTCCACTGTTTTATGGTATTTTTCTTTAGTCCAATGAATGTTTGCGTGTGTGAAGATAACCTTGGGAATTTACAAATGTGATACAAGTTAGAAATCTCTGCACTCATTATAGCAAAATAAACACTATGTAAAATTTGCGAGAGTTAAACACACATACAAACACACACAGAGTTTAATCCCAAAAGTTTGCCATAATAGAGCACGAACAGCTGTGCAATTTCAACAAGTTTCTTAACTTTGACATGCCATGATTTTTTAAGCTACAAAAGGATCATAAAAACAGCACTTGCTGCATCTACTGTGCTGTATAACAAATAAAGACATGACATTGGCATAGATCAGTTTTGCGCTTGAAAACCGTTGGGTGTGATTATTAAAAGTTAAATATTTATATCAGTATTTTGTGAAATTTCCAGAACAAGTCACTAAGCAATGAAAAACATGCATTTAGGAACAAATATCACATAGTTTCACTTATATGTGGAGCCTAATGAACAAAATAAACAATAAACAAAATAGAAATAGACTTATAGGTACTGAGAACAGACTGACAACTGTCAGGGGAGAGAGGGTAGGAGGGCTGGGTGAAAAAGGTGAAGAGATTAAGAAAAAACAGACACGGTCAACAGTATGGTGATTACCAGAGGGAAAGAGGGGTTTTTGGAGGTAGAAGAGGGTAAAGGAGGGATAAATGGTGACAGGAGGCTTGACTTTGGGTGATGAATGCACAATGCAATATAATGATGATGTATTATAGAGTTGTACACTTGAAACCCATATAATTTTATTAACCGATGTCACCCCAATAAACTCAATAAAAATACAAAAATGCATTTTATTTAATGCAATAAACATTTTAACCAGAATTTCAGCTTATTTTTAAATTGGGAGTCATATAACTTCTTCGTCTTAATAGTTTTTAAGAGTGGATATAATGCTTTCCTTTGGATTACTATCCCCCTACCCTCCCTTTCTATTAAAAAGTATGGTTTCAACATCAAATGCATAAAATGTCATTAGAGCAAAAGAATTAAAATAATTCCAGTAAGTTTACATTCTTATTTGTTCCATTAAAACTATAAACTCTGTTACAAATTCTTGCTCATCACCCTTCTACTTACATGAATCATAAGAAATATTATTTATGTTGGACTATAAAAATTGCCTCTATGTCAAATGGTCAAATAATGGCATTTTCATATAAGTTAAGCTAATATTTAATTTATAAAATTAATCACAGACACAGCTTTTTAAAATGTTTGATCATCTAAATGTCCAAAATTCATATTTTAAGGAGAGCTTAAAATTTGGTATGGTCTGAATGAACTGCAAACAGTCCCACCATATCTGCATCATCATGGAGTAACTGCCTTGTTTAGAGCTGAATGAAATATTTATGGTGGACCAAATGAAGAAGCAATGTAATGGCAAATTCCTATATCTGGGGACATCACTGTCACTGTGGACCCCAGTGAAATAGCTCTGGCCTAATTTCATCTGACTTCAGATGTGTGCAAATAACAGGGAAATGTGAACTGACTACAGACTGAGAAAATCAGCAAAGACAGAAAATCATTGCAAATCAGAACCTTATCAATATTTCACTAGACCAAGTCTAAGCATCTTACTCCTTCAGAAACAGAAAGCTCTTTTCTGAAAACCTTAATACTGGGATTAAAAAGTTTATCACAGCACTGTTAAATACCAAAGATTTCATTTAGACCTCCGAATCCACTGTTTGTATATCACATGAAATTAAAAGGGGCATGCCTAAAGTCAGTGTCCTTGGGTAACAGTCATTTTTATGATTGACTTTAATTGGTAAATCATGCAGGCTTTGCACTTACTCTTGCATACAATGTGCTAACAGAGACTAAGTCAGAACCCATTCTTATTCTTTCTTTTTCTTTTTTTTTGGTATACTTTATTGAGTATGTTATTAGAGTTGTCCCATTTTTCCCCCCTTAATCCCCTCCGCCCTGCACCCCATCCCATCATCCCCACACCTCTTAGTCCATGTCCATGGGCTGCACACACCAGTTCTTTGGCTCCTTAACTTCCCACACTACTCCCGGCCTCCCCCGGCCACTTTTTTTGGGGGGGAGGTCAACATCTTCCCACCACTTTCCCCAGCCCCGCCCACCCCCACCTCCCACCCTCAATCTTTCCCCCGTTTGACTTTGTTGATGAGTCCTTTATGCATGTTCCCTGATGACCCTTCCCTTCTTTCTTAATAGCGCAACCATGACCTAGAACCAAGCCAACATGCCCTGAATCCTTTCCCATCTTCCCTGATACCAGGAGGAAAATAGTATTTTTTCCTGGCTTACTTCTTTGTTCTTTCTAACATCCTTACCATGACAACTTGAAAGTTCAGGATTTAAAAAAATAGCATCATTCACTTAAAAACGCCACACAAAATCAGAAAGAGACCTTAAATTTAAAATCTCAAATTTATATCTAGACCCTAAACAGAGTGAATTCCCAATTTGATCAGCTCGTGGTTTTCACTAAGAAATATATTCAACTGCATAAAGCTTTAGAGGTATCATTCTTTGTTCTGTGATAAATTTCCCTTGGATGGAGGCAAATAAACCAAGAAAAATAAACCAAACACACCAATTAAGGTTCAACTTAATACTTCACATAAACTGAGTGTACGTTGATAAATTTAGCCATTCACTGCATTTGGAAGGCTTATGTTTTGCTTTGTCATTTGAGTTTTTGCCTAAAGGAAGAAAAAAAAACTGCCAATGTTTATGAAAGGAGGAAAATGTCTGAGAAAAGTCAGAAGTTTGTTAAAATGAAAATGTTCTGGGTAGAAAAGGGTGGTCAATTTAGAGCACTTAAAATGTAAAAAAAAAATCATAATTACCTATGAGACTGGATCACACACACACACACACACACACACACACACACATGCAATGGCTTCTTTCTCTCAATCTCAGAGCATACTAAAATGTCTTCCAGCCTAAATATATACCTGCTGTCTCAAATGCTACCTACTGGCCAATTGTTCCCTTGTTATCTCTCCTTATTTAAGCCTTTCCCTGGATGAATTCAGCATCCCTGTCTCCCCTTCCTCAACTCCATTGATTCCTGAACTCCACTGAGCCTACCACTCTACTGGAATGGTTCAACCAGAGGGTACTGCCTTCTCTTTCTCAAATTTAAGGTCACATTTGGTTCTTATCTTACTAACCGCCCCACTCTTATTTCATACCTTTTCTCACCCTCCCCTTTCTGAACTGCTCAACCCCCACAGACTCCATGTATCCACAATCCTGACCCCTCTGTACACCATATGTCTGGTACCTGTGGGCTTTCTGCCTTCCATCTGCACATGTCCTCACACGTTCTGCTTTCCCTTTTGCATACTCTCCACAACCCATGTTCATGGGTCCTCTTATCGCATACAGGTCCATGATTTTTAAAAAGATTTTATTTATTTATTGTTAGAGAGGTGAAGCGAGGGAGGAGGAGAGGGAGAGAAACATCAGTTTGTGGTTGCCTCTCATGTGCCCCCTACTGGATACCTGACCAGCAACCAAAGCATGTGCCATAGACTGGGAATCGAACTGGCAACCCTTTGGTTCACAAGCTGGCACTCAATCCACTGAGCCACATCAGCCAGGGCATCATGATTTGCCAGTATGTATTTTTAGCCCCACCTGCTCTCTGTGGATTTTGAGTTGTATATCTAGGTATAACTAGATATAGTTATACCAGCATGGTAGACATTGATTTCATTAGCAAAATATTTTCAAGTTTTTGCATCCATTCCTGTGCTCAGGACCAGTTAAAACTTGCAGAGTGCCAAATAAAAACACATGGCACCTTGTTAAAAAATATTAAGAATTTCAAAGTGGCAATAATGGGATCCTGAGCATGTGCCCAGGTCAGACACAGTCACTGGCCTTTGTGCTAGAACAATCTTTGACTTGGGTCCAAGTAGCCAATGAAATAGCTAAGCCCCCCCTGTTAGAAAACCTTAATACTGGGATTAAAAAGTTTATCACAGCACTGTTAAAAACCAAAGATTTCAATTAGACCTCAGAATCCACTGTTTGTATGCCACATGAAATTAAAAAGGGCATGCCTAAAGTCAGTGTCCTTGGGTAACAGCGTCCTTGAGCTCAGCTGTAGCAGCAGAGGCTGTAGGCCACCTGACTGACCTTCCTCTTACAAGTCCCAGGGAGCATGACTAGCCAGAGTCACGGAGCTACCATTTCCAATGTGATGAACTCACTGTAAAAGCAAGTGGGCGCAAGTAGTACAAAGAGTGGACTATCGTGGGTGCCAGGGTCTAATGCCCAAAATTCCCAACAGGGCCAAAACTCCCATTCTCTTAGGAGTGCTGTTGCTTGGTGATGACTCAGCTGATTCCCTCTCCAGGAACTACACTCAGCCAAGAGATACTGCCGAGAACAAAGTTTGTATTCCCCGCTGGGACAGTGTATAAACAATGACAGATCATGAAGGAATTCCAAGTCTTGGCCCTCTGCCCCAACTGGGACAACTCTGAAGAACCAACCCAGTGTCTGCACTCCCCTAGAATCCATCAAGGCCTCTCCTGAATTTTTTTGTATTTTCACTTCTCTGCTCAGTTCTTCTGCCCTTACCCAACACACTTGCTCTTGAGAGCATGCCCAAGTACACAGCTTGAATTCACAACTCAGTCTTAGAAGTGTTTCCCTAGAGCCTGACTTTTGACATTCATTTTTATTTCTTCTAGGCCAAAAAGCACATTCATGTCCCAGCACCTATGAGCAGGAAATTACGGGTCCTTCTCTGGAAGGAGAAGGTTACTGACCAAAAGAATTTCTCTAATGTATTTGAGCCAGACATGGGAGGTCCGGCAAAGATGGATCTTGAGGGTGTTAGATGAGGGTGGTCAGAATGTAAATCTAGGAAGGGTGGGGTTTATTGATATAGACACAGCCCTTGTTACTAGGGGTTTAAAAATCTTGACTAAGATACAGAGAAGAATCTTACTATACTTGCTCTCCATATATATCTATCTTCTTAAAGCCTGGGCACATAAATGAGCTGGAATGAATGTAGCAGAGAAACTGAAACTACCCTGCCAGACTGTTGAGACAAGGGACAGGAGGTGCATGACTGGGGGATGGGTTCACTATATGGGAACAAACACAGGTCACAAACTTGAGGGTTCCTCTTACCAAGACAATGCCTGTGTTTGAGAAGCTCCATGGTTGGCTTTTATACATAGTTGTGGGTTGCCTATAGGAGATGCTGACATGGAATGGTACATTCTGAAGTACTAATGAGAATGATAGAATTCTCCAACAGCAGAGTTTCACCATCACTGACAAGGTAGACATTTTTGAAATAGACAGCAAGACATGGTGGCAAGCAAGATGCCTTGACTTAGAAATGCCAGGAAAGATACTAATAAAATATAGGAGAATAGAGGATTTCTAGTGGTGAGAAATATGAACAGCCAATCAGGGTATTATCTGATTTTTATGAGAGAGGGAGAGAGAAAGCGCTGGTGAGCAGAAGGTCCATGTCGACCCTACATTAAGCCCATTCAGAGATGGTCCAGTAGATCCAGGGACCCACTCTGCTCTCCTTCCCTCATGTCCAATGCACTTGGGTCAGAACTCTATTATTCTCCTGGCTCCTGTCTACTTCACTATAACCAAGTATTCATGATGGCATTTTGGTTATCCTGGCATTAAGAAGCACCTACTATGTTACCAGTGTTTGACTTGTGTTATGCCACTTAATAAACTCCTCATCATAACCTTGTGAAAAAGACATAATTATCTTTTTACAAATGACATGTAGTGTTCAAAGTCAGCATTATTAAACGGAAAGAACTGGCATCGGGGCTGTTCTTACACATGACTCTGAATAGAGATTTTCAGTCAATGTGGGTTTCTATTGGTTTACAATTGATTTTTAAGACTATAATTTGCTTATTTATTTTAAATTTGGGGGTCTATTTGCAACTACTTAAAAATTATAGCATCCTTTTGGCAAATGTAATGACATGTATATTTCATCTTCTACTTTCCCTGTGTGTTATATATATGTTATATCACATTCCCTTTATAGAAAAAGGATTCTAGTCTTTTCCGCCTATTTTTAAATCATCCCAAGGACATACAATAAAATGTCTTTCCTTTAAAATTGTAATTAATGATATTTCATTTTTATTTCCTTTTAACTAATAGAAATTAAAATGGGAGCTTGGTGAATAAAACATTTCAGCTGAAAGATAAAGCCGAGGAAATATTCCCTAAAGAGACGTGCTGTTAGAGGCGTATCCATGGTTTGTCCAGCTTACTCTTGTGAACTGTCCCACGCAAAATGTGCTGTGAAAGGTTAGAAATGCCTCTTTGAGAAATAAACAAAACCTGCACCCACAGGTAATAGGGAGCAACCGTATCTTCTTCGCCTCCTCAGCTCATTCTGTTTTTCCCTCAACCGCGGCTCCCTGTGGAGCCCTCTCAGCGGTCCGTGTCGATTCGTTCCGCTTGCCCTGCCAGCATTCCCTAATAGAGACAGGCCTCCGATGGGTGCTCTCACTAACACCCTTGTTATTTGCCTACCCCGTGTTGGTGATAAGTGGACCCACGGCTGCGTGCACAACTTTGGAGTGTTGTGCCCTGAGACTGAGGGAGCTGATTGTGAGCGTGACTATTTCTGGGTTATCTTTCAAAGCTTTCTTTTTACAAAGTGAATACATAAATGAAACAGGCAAATAAAATCAGCCAGCAGGCAAAGGGGGAGAAAACCATAGTGGTGTTGAGTTCTGTAATCACAGCAGGGCCACCCGGGTCCGTGGCTAATGTGAGGGTTATGGCATAGCATAATCCCTCCGCTGAACGCCTTTGCTGCAGCCATGATGACTAAATTTCTAGTGTCTTATCACACTGTCACAGGCTGGAACCAGGAGAAGGGGTTCTGAAAAAACACAGCATGAAAACGAGAAAGACGATGATCAGATTACCAGCCCCTGGATCTATGAGCCATCCCAATCTGACCAGAGCAGTCCCGATTCCAGACCCACGGGGGCCTTACACCCCAACCTCACCCATTCATCCCAGTGCACCACTAATTTTAAAGAATCCTGACCACTTTCCAATCCCAATAATGTTGTTTTCTTTTTTTTTTCTTTGTCTATCCATTATAATTCTTGTAGCGAGAGAGTGTAACACTTCTGGAATTTCATGAGTTAGGAAATCTGATGGATTGATGGATGGCTGGTTAGAAACCCTTCATAGAAGACTGAATGTTCAAAGAGGTGGAGAGGCAGAAACCAAAACTCTCCACCCTTCAAGAAATTTGTGTTTCAGCACACAGGTCTTTTCTTGGGTACAGGTGGGATCCTTAAGACACAGACCATCCTCCTCTCACTGCTTCCAAGAGGCTGAGTCATCACAGTCACCCAAAGACCAGACCCAGGCATGTGCTCAATATTTCTCTGCTTCTTGGAGAGCTTGCCTGTTTTGCATTTTGAAGGTGAAGGATTTATTTTACTTATTGAGGTGGGAACAATTGCCTGATGTCTGGTTCTTATTGTACTTATTGTACCAACGCTGGTTGCATTTATTTTCAATAAGACATATGCATCTGCATTACCCTTTATGACCTAGGGCAGTGCCAGGCATTGGGTAGGGGTAACCTGTAGGGTACGATCTCTTCTTGAAGTATTACAGGTGCCTGCTTTCAGTGTCATGGGGAACCAAGATAAAATACTTCCTACCTGCCATGTCCCTAACTCAGGCACTGTCACTATAAGCCAATCTTACATAAGCTTGGGGAAAGTATGAGATGTATTAGGTGGAAAACACCCATTCCCTGGTCATCTAGCTTTTACCACAGGACAGATCTATCTAAAACAGTTTACTTTTAAAAAATGTTAGAATGTACAAGGGCTGGAAAAACAGGGCTTTGAGGAGAATTCATGTACTGAACAAGCAAGTTAGCTGAGCTGCAGGAAGAAATAAGAATTAAAATGTTCTGGTGGAGAACCTTAAAGAAAGAACAAAGATGCTGAAAATTCATCTCATAAATGGTCACCCCAAACTGTATAAGGAAAAAATGGATGGACATTAGAGTGATGCTGTGGTATGAGGCTTAGAGGTAGTGTTGGAACGAAAGGGGGGTCTATCAGGAAGCCAAGAGGAGACTCTCCTTTAGAAAGAGACAAAGATGAGGATTGCCACTGGGAAGCAAGTGGCTTTGGCTGTGTAAACCACACAAGTACACACCTGGGCAGGTGAAGAGGATAAACCTGACCTGAGGCCACTGCTTGCTTCTTGAGAATCAGTTTGACCTTGTTGTGTTTTCCAGGTGAGAGGAGGAAACCACTGAGAACTGAAAAACTTTCTCAAGTGAAACTATAACTGTTTTAGTAATATATCCAATAATATATATTAAACATTACATTACATTTGGAGAGAATGATTTTCATTTACTCTATTAATCACAAACATTGTCCTTTAAATTATGTACAGATTAACCCTGCAGAAAAAATAGTTTACATGTTCAAGTGTAAATCATTAGTACTTGGTAAAAAGGCAAATGTATATCTGGTCTAGAGAAACTTTGGAAAATGTCATATTGTGAAACACTTTTTAAAAATATTACCTTGATAGAGAACTAAAAAAATAAAAATAAAAATAAATTGTCAGATTTGCAAACCTAGGGAAAAGCTACAGATCTAGCAGAAAGAAAAAAAAAGAACATATATGCAAATAAACAATGTTGCTAAATAGTACAAAAGTATGCCAAATTCTTATGCAAAATATAAAGTAAAATAAAAAAAATAAATTTTAGGTTTATAAAATAAAATGCAAAATATATTGACTTTTGAACAATTGCTTTAAACAACCCATGGAACAGATTTATATTGGTTGCCATTATTAATGATGGATTGTGTGTGTATCAAAGAAAACTTTATGGGACACATGATAATTGCTCTTTCTCTGTAGCTGTCTTTCCCTGGAACCCCAGATTTGAAGGGTTGTGTAAGAAATATTTATGTGCTGTTGTTTTCTCAAGACAAAATGGTTCTTTTAGTGTGTTTGCATTTGTACAGAGCGAGCTTTTTCAATCTCAGCACTCCTGGCAGTCTGGATGAGCACTTTTCTGCGGGAGCTGTCTTGTGCATTGCAAGATGTTTAGTAGCATCCCTGGCCTCTACCCTATACACAACCTCAGTGTTGACAATCAAAGATGTCTCCACACATTGTCAGGTGTTCCAAGTGGGGTAAAATGGTCCCCAGTTGAGAAGCACTGGCATAAATCCTTAGACAACATAGGGGAAGCTGAGGGCAAAGCATTCTAATTCAGTGTCCAGTACTTAACCATAGCATGCAAACAAGTTGGTTCAGAGAATAATCGTGTTACTCTATGTCCCCAAAAGGAAGGGTCCTGTAGTGTAGGTGCTGCTTGCTGGGTGTTTTTGTCCCTTACCTCTCTTCATGCACCAAAGGTAGATGGGGAGATGCTCAGTGGTATCCAGTGAGGTGGTGTCAAGTGTTAACCTTCTGTATTGAGGTGAAATAAATAATTAACTGGACTGACTTCATGGGTCCCAATCACTGCTTCCATCTTTTTTTCTTAAGCAACTCAGAGACTGCAAAACAGGGTATTTCTAAAAAGAGAAATGGTGTGTTCTGTAAGTGAAGAGTAGGCTGGATGTGAGGAAGTAGAAGAGGAGACATGTTCTTATTGGGATGTTGTGAAATCCATTTTTTTATTCATAATCTGTGATATGAGCCTCTTTGCTGGTGCCTAGAAGCACCAGGCTGGAAGTGGCACCTGCCTTCAAGAAAATTGGTCACAACCCCTGAATTATCTGTATACTTAAGGACTGAGTGCTTTGGAACACTGAATAAAATTTATATTAGTTTTATACCCACCTTCTGTGAGCAAACTTTCCTCAAACACTTTCATTCTCATTCATGTTTATGTACTGCTCCATAAACATCACAGTCAGCTGTGCTGTTTATATTTAAGATGGTTAGAATCTTAGACTTGAGAAATTTCCTGCACTGGTTTCAAAATTTTAAAAATGTTTTTTACGCGTTAGATTTTATGTACAGTACAAATTACACTATAAAGTGATTTAAGTTCAAAGTAATCTTTTAAAAAAGCTAAGTGGCAAAGAAAAAGCTTATTGAGTTTGGTTAAGTTTTCTCTAATGAACTAGTCTAATACTGATGTTAATATTTTAACTCTTATCATAGTAAAGATGAAAATGTAAAACTGTTCTGTATTATTTTCTCAGTAATAGAACAAAATGAGGAAGCTGTAATTCTGAACATTTAAAACAACAGTGGATTCAGTTTATAATGAAGGTTCCAGACATCCAATTAAATGAATTAGGAGGAAATGTTTATTTCTCAATGATCTCAGAATTTAGAAAAAAAGAAGGAAATGTTGTGTATTCAGAGAAACATATTTTTCATTTGAACAATTTGGTATCTGAATTTCTAAGTAATATCTGTTAAAAAACCAATTTCTTAAAAAAACTTACTGGAAACTGTGTATTTGCTAATGAATACAATGGAAAGATTTTATATTCTTTTTATGTTAATAGGCTTTACTGTACTGAGTAATGCTGTTTATAATTTTACCTTAAGATTAATTTCTAGATTAATTATAAAATGACTCATTTTGTTATAAACTTGGAAAAGACCAATTTTACTGATTAGTTTTAACGCATTTTTCAATTTGTTTCTTTAATAATAAGAAGAGCTAATGTTTAAAGAAAGTTTGGGACATTTTGTGTATTAAATTCTTTCCTTACATTATCTCATTTAATATACACAGTGATTCTCTGAGGTAGGTAATGTTGATAAGCTATCATAGGGATGTATGTTTCCACATACTTATTGACATTCTTATAATGTATGAACAGATTTATGGCATGAATTTTAAACTTAATTTTAGCTGCAGACTATTTTAAATGTATTTATTTTATATTATTTTATTTATAATTTTATTTATTTGTATTATTCTAATATTTGAATGGGCCCTCTTTAGCTACTCTTTAACACTGGTTATTTATATGGTTACCAGTTTTCTCAAATACATAATAAGTCACTGGATGGGCTTAACAGAACATCAGAGTCTACAGAAGATATGGGCATAAATTTGAATATAGGTTCTTAGAAATTTTCCTAATCTGAAGACTAGAGAAAAGTTTTGAAAAGAAATAAACAGGTCCTCAGTGACCTGTGAAAAATATATTTTTCTATGAGTAATTTTTAAAATATATTTAAAAATTATATATAATCTATATATATATAATCAATATGCTATTACAGTTGTACCAGTTTTTCCCCCTTTGCCACCCTCCACCCAGTTTCCCTCCTTCCCTCCTGTGGTCCTTCCCTCCTCCTTAGTTCATGTGCATGTAAGTTTTTTGGCTTCTTCATTGACTATACTGTCTTAACACCCCTTGTCTATTCTGCACCTGTGTAATTATGCTCCTAAACCCCTATACCTTTTCTTCTGTTCTCTCTTCCCCCTCCCAGCTGATAACCTTCCAAGTGATTGTGAGTAAATTTTTAATTCAGAGGCAGAGAAGACAGAAATTGGAACAAATAAAAAATTAATAAACAATTTTTTTCCCAAATTTGGAAGAAAATATCAAGCTAGACAACCAAGAAATATATGCATCCCAAGAAGGAGAAATACAAATGAAACTGAACTTGGGCACAAACTAGTCAAGCTACTACTGTGTACCAAAGATAAAATGACCAGTTAAAGCTGAGCCAGAGAAAGGAAATAGACTTTCTTCAGAGGAACAATAAAACTAATGATGGCTGACTTGTCATCAAAAGCAGTTGACATCAGGCTTATACAATAAATATTTAAAGTACTGAAAAAAAATCCAGTCAAAATCTCATTCATAAGTAGAGGGAAAAGAAAAGATTTTCACATAAGCAATAGCTGAGAGATTATGTCACCAACGGATCACTGTAAAGATTGCCAACGGAAATGCTTCATGCTAAAGAAGAATGAAAACAGATGGAATAGAACACCATAAATGATCATTTTATGAGTGAACATAAAAGACTATCTTTTAAAAATATTTGAAGACAATTTTTTATTAAAGTGTAGTTGACATACAGCGTTATATTAGTTTCAGATGTACAACATAGTGATTCTACATGTATACACCTTACAATGTGATCACCAGGATATGTCCAGGAACCATCTGTCACAGAACAAAGTTATTATTATTGACTGTATTCCCTGTGCTGTACATTACATCTCTGTGACTTATTTATTTTGTAATTGGAGGTTTGTGTCTCTTATTCCCATTCACCTTTTTTGCCCATTTCTCACCTCTCTGCCCTCTGGCAATCATTAGGTTTTTTTCTGTATTTATGAATCTTTTTCTGTTTTGTCTGTTCATTTGTCCTTTTGTTTGTTTGTTTAGAGTTCACATATATGTGAAATTACACAGATTTTGTCTAACCTATTTTATTTATCATAACATCCTCTAATTTCCCTGATTTCATCCATGTTGCATC
Source organism: Mormoops blainvillei (assembly GCA_004026545.1). Lineage (NCBI taxonomy): Eukaryota > Metazoa > Chordata > Mammalia > Chiroptera > Mormoopidae > Mormoops > Mormoops blainvillei. Next base: position 295,897 of record PVJD01000688.1, read on the forward strand.
CAAGCAGCAAGATTTTCTGATTTTTATTGCATAATAATATTCCTATATATGTACATATGTAACATTTTCTTTATCCATTCATCTATTGCTGAATACCTAGGTTGCTTTTATATATTGACTACTGTAAATAACACCTCAATGGACAGAGGAGTGCATATTTATTTTTGAATTAGTGATTTTGTTTTCTTTGGGTGAATGCCCACAAGTAGAATTGCTGGGTCATATAGTAGTTCTTTTTTTAATATTTTGAGGAAACCCCACTTCCCTGAATAGTACATGAGTGTTCCCCTTTCTACACATTCTCCCCAACACTTGCTATTTGTTTACTTTTTGATAATAGCCATTCTGACAGGCACGAGATATCTCATTGTGGTTTTGATTTGCATTTCCATGATAATGAGTAATGTTGAGCATCTTTTCATATGTCTGTTGGCCATCTATATAGTTTTCTTTGGAGAAATGTCTATTCAGGTCATTGATCTATTTTGAATTAGATTTTTTTTTTGATATTGAGTTGTATGAGTTTTTTATATATGTTGGATATCAACCCTTTATCAGATATGTTATTTGCAAATATCTTCTCTTATTCAGTATGTTGTCTTTTCATTTTGTTAATTGTTTCCTTCACTCTGCAAAAACTTTTGAGTTTGATGTAATTTCATTTACTTATTTATAAATTTGTTGCCCTTGCCCAGGAGAAAGGTAAAAAATTATATTGCTAAGACCTATATCAAAGAGTTTATTGCCTATATTTTCTTCTAGTAGTTTTATGGCTTCAGGTTTTACATATAAATATTTTATCCATTTTTAGTTTACTTCTGTGTATGGTGTAAGAAAGTGGTCCATATTAAATGTTTTGCATGTATACATTCAGGTTTTTCAACATTATTTTTTGAAGAAAATGCCTTTTCCCCATTGTATATTGTTGCCGCTATTTTTATGCATTTATTGACCACACAAACATAAGTTTCTATCAGGGACTATTCTATTCCATTGGTGATGTGTATATTGTGATAGTACCATACTGTTCTGATTTATATAGCTTTGTAGTACTGCTTAAAATAAGAGAGTGTAATACTTCCAACTTTGTTTTTTCTAAAGATTACTTTGGCAAATTGGGGTCTTTTGTACGTTCATGTAAATTTTAAGATTGTTCCAGTTTTATTAAAAATATTTAGGTATTTTTATAAGAATTGCATTCTGTACATTGATTTGGGTGATATGAACATTTTAACAATATTAATTCTTCCATTTCAGAAACATGGCATACCCTTCCATTTATTTGCATTGTCTTTAATTTCTCTTATCAATGTCATATAATTTTCAGATTACAGGTCTTTTGCTTCCTCGGTTAAGTTTATTACTAGGTATTTTATTATTTTTGATGTGATTGTTTTCTTAATTTCTCTTTTTGATTGTTCATTAATAATGTATAGAAATTCAACAGATTTATGAATGTTAGTATTCTATCTTGCAACTCTAATGAATTTACTTATTAATTTTAAACATCTTTTCTCTTGTGGAATTGTTAGAGTTTTCTATAAGTAGTATCATGTCATTTAAAAATAGTGACAGTTTTACTTCTTCCTTTCCCATTTAGATCCTTTTATCCTTGTCTGTCATCAGGGTTTCCAATATTATGTATAATAATAGCAGTTAGAACAGGCATGATTGTCTTTTTTCTGACTTTACAGGAAAAGATCTCAGTTTTTCACAATTGAGTGTGGTGTTAGCTATGGTATGTCATATATTGCTTTTATTATGTTGAGATATATTCCTTCTATAACCACATGGTTGAGTTTTAATTTTACAAAGATTTTGGGTTTTGTCAAATGCTTTTTCTGCAACCACTCAGATAATCATACATTTTTAGCCTTGCTTTTTTTAATGTGGCATATCACATTGTTTGATTTACAGATATCAAACCATCTTTGCATTCCTGAAATGAATCCCACTTGATTATGGTGTGTGATCCTTTTGCTGTATTGTTGAATTCAATTTGATAATATTTAATTCAGAATTTTTGCATCTGTATTCATCAGGGATATTAGCCTCTAATTTTCATTTTATGTAGTGTCTTTGTCTGGTTCCGGGATTAGAGAACAAGTTTGGAAGCATTCCATCTTCTTGAATTTTTTGGAATAGTTTGAGAAAGATAGGTGTTAATTGTTCTTTAAATGTATGGTAGAATTCACCTGTGGATTCTTTTGATAATGGAGTTTTGTTTGTTGAGCGTTTTAAATTATTGACTTAATGTTTTTACTAACTAATTGGTTTGCTCATATATTTTTGTTTTCCTGGCTCTGTCTTAGAAGGTAGTATGTTTGAAGGAATTCATCTATTTCTTCTAGATGGCCTAATTTGTTGGTGTATAGCTGTTCATTGTAATTTTTATAATCTTTTCTGTTTCTGTGATCTCAGTTGCAACTTCTCTTAATTTTTTATTTTATTAATTTGGGCCCTGTCTCTTTTTTTCCCCTGTTTTGTTTTTTGAGAGTGTGGCTCAAAGTTTATCTTTCCTATTTATTTTATTGAAGAGCCAGCTCTTAGTTTCATTGAACTTTTTCATTGTTTTTATAAGTCCCTGTTTTGTTTATTTTCACTCGGATATTCATTATTATTTTTTAATTCTACTGATGTTGGTTCTGTTCATTATTTTTTTAGATCATTTATATGTAAAGTTGAGTTGTTTATTTGGGATTTTTTTGCTTGTTTATTTCTTGAGGTAGGCCTGTATCTCAATGAGCTTCCCTCTTAGAATTGCTTTTGCTGAATCCCATAGATTTTGGACAGTTGTGTTTTTATTTTCATTTGCTTCAAAATATTTTTTATTTTCTCTATAATTTCTACTTTGACCCACTGATTGTTTAGTAAGTTGTTGTTTAGTTGTCACATGTTTGTATTGTTTTCCAGTTTTATTCTTAGAATTGATAGATAGTTTCATGTCATTACAATTGGAAGATATTCCTGATAGGATATTAATCTTCATGAATTTATTGATACTTGTTTTTGTGGCCTAACATGTAATCTATCCTGAAAAATATTCCATGTGCACTTAAAAAGAATTCATAATCTATAATTTTTAAAGAAATGATTGTAAATATCTATTAAGCCTATCTTTTAATATATTGTTTAGGGGCAGTATTTCCTTATTGATTTTCTGTCTGGATGATATATTCATTGATATAAGTTGAGTATTAATATTTCCTACTATTAATATATTTCTGTCCATCCTTCTCTTTATATTTGTTAATATTAGGTTAATATATTTAGGTGTTCCTATGCTGAGTGTGTAAATATTTGCAAATGTTACAGCCTCTTCTGGGATTGACCTCTTTATTATTTTTTAATGCCTCCCTCTTTGTCTTTTCTGAAAGGTTTGTTTTAAAAGCTCTTTTGGCTGATATGAGTATTGTCACTCCAGCTTTCTCTTTATTTCTATTTGCAGGGGCTTAATTTCTTCTTTTCTTTTTTTTTCTTTTTTTTTTACTTTTAGTCTCTATGTTTTTCAATTTGAAGCAAGTCGTGATATGTCTTGCTTTTAAATTAAGTCCATTTCTGTTTTTTTCCTGGTTCATTTAGTTCTTTATATTTAAATTAATTATTGATAGATATGTACCTATCAATATGTACTTATTGCCGTTTTGTTAAATTTTTTGTAGTTCTTCCCGGTCTCTTTCTATTTGTCTTGGTTTCTTTCACTGTGGCTTGCTGGACTTTTTAGTATTATGTTTGGGTTTCTTTCTCTTTATTTTTTGTGTGGCTTTTGTAGGTTCTTGGTTTGTTGTTATATTTATATGCTAATAGACATTTAAGTTTAAATGCATTCTAAAATGCTACATTTTGTCTCTCCTCCACACTTTATGTTTTTGATGTCATGTTTTAGACCAATTTTCTTAGTGTATCCCCTATTTATTTATTTGTACTTGATTTTCCTACTTTTATCTATTGACTTTCATACTAGCTTTTTAAGTGACTGATTCACAGTCTTTACTATATATTTACCTTTTCCTATGCAATTTTTTCTTTCATATATATTTTAAAAATTCTGTTTATGGTCTTTTTTTCTAACTTACAGGAAAACTCTTAAACACTTATAGTAAAGCCAGTTTAGTGGTGTTGAACTCCTTTTTGTTTGCCTGGGAAAATCTATTCTTTTATTCTGAATAATAACCTTGTGAGGTAGAGTATTCTGAATTATAGATTCCTTCCTTTTAGCACTTTCAATAGATCACATCACTCACTTCTTACCTGTAAAATTTCTGCCAAGATATCTTTTGGTAGCTTTATGGGTTTATCCTTTTATGTGACTAGCTGTTTTCCTCTTTTTGCATATATACATATATATATATATCTCAAAACTTTTAAAAACTAAAACTAAAATTGGAGGACTTAGACTATTTAATTTTATAACTAAGTATAAAACTATTCTAATCAAGTTTTATTGGTATAAGTTTAGATACTTAAGTTAATGATACAGAAAAAGTAGCCCAGAAATCTACATATATATATATATATATATATTATATATATATATATATATGGTAAAATTGGGTTTTGGCAAAAGTGCCAAGATATTTCAATGAAAAAAAGAATAGTTTTTCAACAAATGATGCTGGAGAAACTGTGTATTCAACAGACATGCACAAACACACAGACACAAAAATAGCATTATTTTTTTACCTAACACATCCACAAAACCTTTCCTCAAAAGGTTTTGAGGATTATACAAATGTGTAACCTAAATCTCTAAATTTTCTGGTAGAACAAACACAAAAACTAAGCAAATACATGCATCAAAAATATGACTTTCCTTATCTTACAACATATACATTTAAACATTTATGTATAACTCCACCAAGAATTTGCTCAAATGTGTTTATTTTGACTTTATACATAATAATCACTTACAGGAAACAACTCAAATGGCCATCAGGAAGGGAATGGATAACAGTACCTATATTTATGCAATACTTAGACTACTTACTAATAAAAAAAAGTTTCTAATACATATGTCAATTTGAGTAAGTCTCATAAACTTTATGTTGTGTAATAGAGGCCAGATATAAAAGAGTAAATACTATGTGATTCCATTCATATGAAGTTTAAGAAAGCAAAAAGCAAATGCATATTGACAGAAATCAGAAAAGTGTTTTCTATATTGGTTGTGTGGCAAGCATGAGAGCAATTTTTGAGGTCATGGAAGTGGTCTAATTCTTGACTACAACAGGGGTTACGCAGACACATGCATTTATAAAACATTTGATTATACACCTTTAAACTTTTTATTTTACTCAATGCAAATTTAACCTCAGTGAATAAGTGATTTTAGCTACTTTTTTATTCTTCTGTAAGCTAGAGTTGTGTATATGTCACATTATATATTTTGAAATGTGTAAAATAATTGATAGATGATATTATAGTTTTATTATATTTCAAGTTCTTTTTCTTTGTGCCTTTTTAATGTCATTTGCCTGTAATTTTGGTGAAAGTTGCTTACTGTTTACATAAACATTTAATCAATACAAATTATATTATTTTTATATTATTTACATTTTTAAAATTTGAATTCTACTTCATCTAACATTGATACTGCTGCTCTGTTTGTTAGTAAATTTATTAACTCTTATTTTTAACACTTTATATTTAGTTTTAAGCTTTTGTAAACTGGTTTCAGTTGAGCTTAATTTATTTACAATGTGGTTGTTTTATTATTTTGCATTTATTTGCATAACTGGTGATTTGAATTGGTACCTTCTATTATGGTTTATTTTTAGACTATACCTTCTTTGCTGTTTGGCTGCTAGTACTTTCAAAAGTAAAATCTTAACTGTTAAACTAAAGAATGTCTAAAGGTTACTGTATTTATTTATTATTTTTACCATCAACATGAAGAATAAAGTATCATCTACTGCAAAGTCAGGGCACTCTCCTTTGTTGACTCCCATCTTTTCTCTTCTTCACTTCTTAATTGTCATTGATTCAATATTAGACTGTGTTATTTTAAACAACATATTATTTTTATATTTTTATTATTCTTTTCAAACCATTATTTAGTGTCTGTGGATTATACTTTGAATAGAATACCCTTCTACATTGGAAAACTTGGAATCTAAGCATGTCTCTCGCAACCTCTCTGCATACAAAAAGTGATTAAATTGGTAATACAGATGCTGTCAATCCCACATGTAAGGCATTAAATTTATTTTTTAAATTTTATTAGATGACTTGACTAGTAGTTAAACAATTCAAATTGTATGTTTGTTCAATTTTAGGAATAAATGTACTTAAAGAGGTCACCCGTGTCGAAAAAAAGAAAAAAACAGTTGTCCAGAAATTAGGCTATCTCTATACAGTGAAGCCAGAGGAAAGCACAGAACAAGGGGCTGGTGAACCCCCTGTAATGTTCTCTCAGTTGCGCTTGTGCTCCCAGATACACAGCAATCCTTCCACCATCACCCTGTGTTTACTGCATAATCTCCAACTATAACTGCTGCCCGCACTTCTGGAAGAAACATCCTATATCAATGTGTAGAAGTAGGCATTACGTAGGTCATTCATATGAGAGAGGAAAGGTGGAATATTGCACAGAAAAATTAGTAGTGACAGAAATATCTCCCAAATTTGTGGTATTTCAAAGATGAATTTGAGAATGAGTATTTTCTCTGCTTGCTTTGGCTAATGGCTTCTTGGGAGTCAAAAATAATTTTTCAGGGGGTCTTAATGCTGTTTGTTTTTGTTCCATGTGGATGTTCTGGTGGTTAGGTTGTTGGTTATACCAGAATGTGGTATGGTTTGCTTGTACTTTTTGTACAGAGAAGAAATATGGCTAACTGCATCCTGGTTTTTGTGCCCCATTCTTTTCTCTGGTGAGATAGAAGCAAGGAGGCGAGGTGGCTCTGGGTTTTCCAGAAAAGGAATTACACATAAATTACAGGTTTGTTAACAGAGCTAATATACTTAATGTATTCTTGTTTATAAATCAAATAAATTACTAAGTATATAACATTAATAAAGGCATATGAAACCTTTCACATTATGTCAAATTATTGGAATTAAGAAGCTTGGGAGAGGGAGAGCAAACCAATAAAACTTAAATATGCTAAGCGAACATTAGAGCTGGGTGTGATAATTGAAATTTGCTTTGCAGTAATATCATTAAAAATTCATAAGTATGCTGGCCTTTCCCCTTCCTCCCTGTGCTAGTGAGGAATTAAACCATGTCAGTAAATGATGCTTAGAGTGCACACATTCTGCTGAAACAATGCTGAGAACAGGAGACGAGTGACAGATGTAAAGGAAAGATGTAATGTATGCTATGGCTAAAATGCTCTCTCTGGATAGGAGTTTTGGTATTTTTCCTAGGAGCATGTAGGTCTCTAACATTTAGTTTTAAACTCCCAGGGAAGATTGTTTTGAATTTATAATTTCATAATGGCTTATTTAGTGTTTTGCAGTATTGAACACTTGATAGTTATCCTGAAAATATTAATGTTACAAACTATTTAATATCTTAGGATAATATATTCCATCACCTATTAAAGTATTATTTTTAAAAAATCTATATCAGAGACAAATAATCGTCACTAATGTCTTCTCTTCCAAATAGTCTCTGAGAATTCGAGAAATAGCATCATATATATAAACACTCGCTATGTGTCAATTGATACAAGAGGTGTTAAGGAGTATTCTTTAAGGAAATTGTCTGATGTCATCTCATCCGCATCATGAACTCGTTAATGCATTTTCTTAAGCTTTGGGTATTGAGTGTGAAAAATTAGTTATCATTTGAATTTTTCACAATTCTATACCTTGTATTAGGAGGGGTCTGTCAAATTTAAAATGCATTTTGCTGAATCCATTTTTCTTAAAAAAAAAAAAAGCTCTGTGAGTTTTAAGAACAATTTGGCCATGTGTTTTTAATCCATTTAAGAATAGCTCACTAAAATGTTTATTTATAAGATCTCCTTAGAAGTTCATGGAGCCTTAAGTATTTGATTTACCAGCCATTTAAAGCATTTATCTCAAAAAAGTATATCTCTATTTGCTAAGAGCAAACCAATTAGCATCTCTCATAGCTGAGTTTTCCATAAATCTTGAATTTCAAAATGTTTTGATACATTCTAAAAAAATTGAGTATCTGTGGCCATTCTCATTTTAAGGCTTTAAAAGCTAGATTCTAGATTTCATAATTGTATAATATACTAGGAACTAATCTATTCAAACCACCCAACATAGTTGCCCTAATGACACTGACGCATTAAGGGAACAACATTACAATTGCATATCATGGAAGGTCTAGTTGCACCCATTTATAAATTCTTTAAATGGTATTTGAAATGTTAAAGTCAGCATTTGCCAGGTTGATGCCATTTATAAAATATCAGCTCATACCCCTGATTACCCTATATAGCAAAAACTAAACAATAATTTATTTGGTCCAAACTTAGATTCTACTAATTTGCTTTTGGTTTTAAAAAAGTACTGATACAGAGTGTTTCTAGATTACTTGATATTAAAAGCGCATATTAAATAAAAGGTGGGTAAGTATATTAAGTTTTGCCACTGATTTTGCTTTCTAAACAAACATCAATATATAATCAAACTATCTTAGAAACTTTCAATAAGTTGGAACAAAAACATATCCAGTACTCACTAAGCAAGAAGTTAATGTGGATGACTTACATTGTTTATTTGGGTTATTTCATTTTTCAGCCTCTACATATTTCTGGGAAACATACAGAATCCTGTTGGGAAAACATCATTCTAAGGGATATATCCTTCAGGGGCATCATGTAATGAGCTGGAAAGAAATCATATTACTCTCAAACAAATGCAGCTAATATAATTTTACAGGACCAAAAAAAAAAAACACAATAGTCTTCAATGAAAAGCATGGACTCGGTTGATTCTCGTGCAACCATTTTTATGATTCTCCCCACTCATGGAACACTGAGGTTCCTGGGCAGCACTTTCCTTCAGTCATTATCCTTGTCTCTGTTTCCCTTGCTCTCCTCGTTCTAGGAACCATAATGTTAATTCTTTTTTACTCACTCAGCCATAAGGAGGTCATGCAGACCATGGGTATGATTTATGCTGAACACATACCACACTTTGAACTTTTTGTTGTTGTTTCTGTTGTTCACAGTATTTTTCTAAGAGTCTCTCAAACAAGAACAGTGCTCCATCTACATGTTTGCGGTGGTCAGCTCAGGACCCCAGAGGCTGATCCCTATTTCAGAGTGTCTTTACCTATTCTGTAGATACAGAATATCTCTTTCTGTACCTTCTCTTTCTCAGCAATATTTCTAATTCAAAACACTTTGTTTCCTAATTAGGAAAATTGAGAGCATCTAGGAGGAAATTTTGTCCATCTCTGTTCTGATCGCAGTACTTTTCTACCTCTGCCCTTTTCCTTCCAGAAATAAGCTTCCTTACCACCTTGGTGAGCTACATGTGTTAGTCAAGCTTTCCTTCAGAGAATCCTTTATTACCATTGTTTTGTGTGCTCCTATGATAGGCTCATCTGCACGCCTCCATCAGAGCTCTGACACTTCATGCTAAAATTATCAGTACATAGATCTCTCCTCAATGCATACCCCCTGAAAAAGAACATAGGCCTCTCAACAATGATGAGAATCTCTTACTCATCTTTGTATTCCATCAGTGTCAACCAATGACAGATCCAATGTTTATTTGTTATGCATTATGAGAGCAGAATTTGATGTTGTTTAATGAATGAATGAAGCTTGCGGTGGTCTTCTTGAAGTCAAGGGAAGATTGGCACATTTTTAGTGGTTTATTTAAGCTAGCATAATGTTTAAACTTCAAATCAGATTATTGAACATTAGTTACTATATTCCCAGAGTTAATAATGTCATTTTTTTTTTTTTTACCAAATCTGTACTTACTTATTGAGAGCTAAACATAAATCACCTTTCTCCTGGCCACTGTCAAGTCTGACAGCCAACTCTGAAAGTGCTGGGATGGTTCCCTTTTACCTCTTTAACAGATACATTTCTCAACTTGCCAGGACTTTTTTGTTCTCTCTAGTTTTTTGTTTGTGTGTTTGTTTGCTAGTTTTTTTGTTTTTTGTTTTCCATGCTGACTTAACCTCTTGATCAATTCTTCAGTTACCTGAAATTCATACCCCTAGTTTAAATTTCTTCTTTGATTGTTTTCCTGTTAAATATTTCTGCCTAGGTAAACAGAAAACCTCAAACTTCAATCCATCTAAAACATAGTGTATGATTATTGTTGTAAAATCATGCTACCTTTCCTGCTTTTCTCTTTCGGTTAGTAACATCCAACCAATGAAGAAACCCTATCCTGCTTCTTCATTGTATTTTACAAAAAGTTACTGAATCTTTTTGAACCTGCCTTTTAGAACACATATTTTCATAATTACTCTTGTTGGGTTAATTCAGGACTGGGGATACAAGGGCCTCCATGACCTGAACAGTGCCCTCTACTGCAGATTCCTTGGTTCTGTCCCACTAACACATGCCTGTTCTCTGTTCTTTCTTCTCCATCTACCTTAAACTCTTTTCTCACCTTCTCTTCACCTAATTTTCCTTCAATATTCAGATCAAAGGCCACATCACCCAGAGTCTCTGACAGCCTCAACACACACACACACACACACACACACACACCACACCATGCCACACACAAACACACACCCTCTCTTTTATAAGAACATATCACTAGTCTTTCCTTTCAAATTCCTCTCACAATCAGCTAAGATGACCTTCATCCTCTTGGCTCAAATATGGGGCCTTCAGTGATAATCCCAGTAAAGTTTGGGGAAAACCATGAGGGCAAGTCACTCTATAATTAACTAATTTTTTTACCTATAAAATGTTAAAATACTGAACAGATTTTTGTCTTCACTGAACTTACTCTTATTGGGCACTGAATTAACGTCATAGAGTGGAATGGTTGTTTAAACCCATTGCTAATATATTCTAAGTAAAACTATGCCATCTGTGGCATTTAATAGTATTTTAATGTTTTAAATAGTTTCTAAAAGATTTGATATGCATTGAGAATATTGCATTTGGTTTTCCATTTTTCATCCAGTTTTGCTCATATTTAGCCACTCTATGGCAATTCCCAAACTTCCTTATTCCTCCTGGTCAAGAGAGTCTACAATTTAGGCTTTCTTACAGTCAGTAGTTCATCAAAATGTGCTCGCAATTTTTTGGAGACACATTAAATCATTTCTATACAAGTAGATTAATTTTATGGAAGAGTTTCAAGTAGTATGTAAAATAAGCAAGTGCAGAAAAACTTGTGTGTATCTATCAATTATCTCCACTGTAAGTCATCTCAGAATTATCCCTTGAGAGGAGGTGAAGGAGAAGACCCCATAAAAGGGCCTGTGTGTCCTGGTGGTTAAGGACACAGGCATGGATTGATGGAGACTTGTGCTGAGTCCTCGGGATCAGAGTGAGCTTGACAATGTCTCTAAATCTGTTATCACACATAAAATTGTGCGTAATAATGTCTGTCCTGTCCAAGCACGCTGTGAGAGTTAAAGCTAATGACCACAGTGGCAACTGTTAGGGTCCCTGTTTCTAGAAGTCAGCAGATGTTGGCTGTTATTAATAAGCAATATTATGATCTGTTTTTTTATTTTCCTTCAAACTGTTGGATATAAAATGTCCTAGAAGAAGTTATTTGAATGTCTCCAATACAAAATATTATATATTTGGATTGTTTTCCAGTTTGGACAGGTATAACTTGTAACTTTATGTTCATTAAAAACACCACTATATTTCATCAAATCTATGAGTTATATAATCATTTTAAAATCATTCATCTATTTTTTAGTTTTTAATATATCCTATCCAAAAACACTGACTTTGTTTTTTATTTACTGACAAATTTTGGTAAAAATTGTATATATTTAAGATATACAGCATGGTTATTCTCTCTCTCTCTCTCTCCACACACACACACACACACACACACACACACGTCTGGGCAATTCTTAATTAACATCTTAAAACTCCAGCAATTCTTTTCTAATGGTAAAAAAGAGTGTTCCATGTTAACAAAGTTGAAAATGATTGAAACTTATTTTGTAAGTCAGGATTTAAAGACTGACTGGGTTCTAGTTGTGACATAACTGATTCTTTGTTTAAAGGTCTCAGGTGATTGAATGGATGGTGAAACCAACCTCTGGAGATTCATGTTAGAAAAAACCACAAGCTTCGAAGGAAAGATTGAGCTACTCAGATCTCTCCAGGTTCATTTTCCACTCACATATAGATGCCTGGTTTTCTAAATTGTTTACACACTTATTAAATGTCAGTCCTTTCTGTTGATGTCACCTGGCCCCTGTTTTCATTGGTGTCATTCTTGAAATTTGTTTTTATTTCTTTCCTTTTTCTTTGGTATTTTGCTTCTTTTTATAACTGGCTTGCTTTATTTTTCTGCAAAGGGAGAATCATATTTTTAAGAGATTGTTTGGGAAGCTGCTATCTGACTTCACTCATTTAAAATAAGCACAAACAGGAATTTTGTGGTGCATAAGTCACAGAGAGAGCCCCTTCATGTGAGCTACTGATGCAGAACCGTCTCAATGCCAATGTGCAGCAAACCGAGAGGAGATAAGCAGCCTTACTGCTAAATGTGAAAGAAAGAACTCCTTTTCAAGTAGTTGCATTTTATGGTTCTCAACTGATACGCAGGGGCGCCTGGCATAAGAACTGTCAACTCTCCCTCCGTAATGGGCAGGCTGAGTGTGAGGTGGGGGTTTACCTATGTGGGGCTCTGCAGGAGGTGAAGAGAGAGAGAGTCCAGGATCAGAGAAAGGGTTGAGGCAGAGAGGGGAATTGCAGATTTCTTGACAAAGTATAAAAGTTTAAGTTATGTAAAGTCTGGAGATGTTCATAATTCATTAGTTAAAGCCATGTACATCAAGAACATTAATTAAATTAAAAACAAAAGGCAAATATATTGAAGAACACTGAATTTGGATGTAAATATTAATTTAAAATCAAATCCTGGGAAGATGACACCTGCACACAGAGTCACCTTGGAAGCAAATCTCAGATGCGGGACACAGGCAGGCATGAGTGCAAGCTTCAGGATGAAAGACCAGCAAGTATCACATGTAGATGACTGAGAAGATGAATTTGGGGAAGTATTTGTTGCTCAAGGCAGGTGACCTTGACCATCGCACTTACCTCACTAAAAAACAATGAAAACATCTCCCTTTTTTGTCAATGGAGACATGCCCCACCCCCCTTCCATGGAATAGCTGTGGCTTCACTATCAGGTGGGGTCCGTGGCTCTTATGGTGTTTTCTATGTGGGATTTGTTTCTGGTTCTGTATAGGTTATGTTATACCTACAAGAAGAGAAAGTTATAGTTCTTTTAGCGTGTCCAGTTTGCAAATAACTACAAGTAGTAGATTCCATGAATGTGATGTCACACAAGTTTTGACAAAATCATAAGCATATCTAGCATTGATGTCCTCTGTCCTAGTACTGCTACACATGTGAAACCTTCTATCTACATAGTCCAAGTATTTTTTAGTACATTCTCTGCCCTATTGAATAAAACAGGTAGGCTACTGAGTGAAACAAGGTTTCTGTTCTAGAGGTACTCAGGTAGATGCTGATATTAGAAATATAATTATGCATTGGCAAAGGGGAAGAGGGGCATCTAATTTGAAACATTGATTCTATTCTGATGAATGTTTCAATTTTTCTCTCCCTCTCCCTCTCCCTGACGGCCTCCCTTCCCACCTCCTTCTCCCTCTCCTTCTCATGTTCTCCCCCCCCACCTCCTCTCTCTCTCGCCCTTTGTGAATACCAGCACTCTCCCCCAGGGCTTCTGCATGGCATTGATTGTAATAAAAACCTGGTGTTGGAGCAGTGGTGCTCTTGGTCATTTCACCCCGACTCACATCTTTTGCAGGAGTACCAGTGAGGCCCTGGGCAAAACTTTTGTTCTTATTGGTTCTTTTACCCATGGAGCCTCTGTTTTTGTTTGTCTTTGATTATTTTTTGTTTGGTTTTTATTTTGCCTCATTGGTAAACATAAGTGAATTTTAAAAATTTCTCCTTCTGAGGATCCTATGAAGAAGAAATGACAGGTGACAGTGAAAACACTTAGGAAGCAGATGTGGGACAGGAAGCCCAAACAAAGGATTGGGGCTGAGCTGCTGACTACCTTGAACTTCACAATGGGGCATTTGAGCTATAAATGATAACACCTACCTCAAAAAGTTACTGTGAGGATTAATTTAGATCATATTATTTAAGAATATAGTACAGTTCTTGGCACCCACCCCTGCCCCCAATAATTGTAACTCTTATAATTCTCTTTATCTTGCCTGTGTAGTTTTCTTATCTCCAAATACTCTAATAAAATGATTGTCTGTAACATAGCTGCTAGATAAGGGAATTAGCTGTGATCATATTTGCAAAAACAAAACAAAATATAAAAACAGGATTTCAGTAGGCAATTGCTTTTTTCTTAAATTTAATCAAAAGCCATCTTTTTAATGTTAAATGTCCCTTTAAAGGATTAAAAAGTTGTTCATACTTAAAAATATGTTTTTATTGTGGGAAATATTTTTCAATCCTGGCACTTAGTTTTTTTTTCTGTTGAAAAACGTCCTTTTTGTCCTTATTATCCCTAGTTATTAAAATTTCTAATATAATGTCTACTATTTCAACTGTACCATGTTGATGCAATTATTTTCTTATTTTTCTTACATTTACATTTTTTCAAATCTCCCATTAAAATAATGATGCAATAAAATCATTTATTATAAATATTTTATTGGGTATATTTCTATAAGTGGGTTTACTGATTCTACTTAATAGCTATACATTTTTAATATGTATAAATTTTTGGATATATTATGCTAAGTTGTTTTTATGAAATAATGTACCTATTCTTACACACACAAACAGTTTCTAAAAAAGGCTAAATTGCCAAAAGCTTCCAGTACTGAGTGTTATAATGTTTATGCTTTATTAACCTGATATGTTGAAAGATGCTTTATTTTTGCTTTTGTTTTACTAGCTATATTAATAGTGATATTAAACTACTTTTATGGTTATTACCAATTTCACTTTTTCTTTTATAAAATTTAAATTCATTTTATCCCCCCCATTTTATATTCGGGTATTAGTGATAATTATATGGATACTTAAAAGTTTTAGTATGTTAAGGATGTGTCTTATTGTCAGTGGTCCCCATAGTTAGATTTCCTCTTTTAATTTTATTGTTGTTATATAAGTGCTTCAAATGTAGTCTTTTCATTTTCTGAGACATATCACTGGTTTTCTTCTTTAGAGAATATTTTCAAGAGATCAGAAAATTATTTGACTCTGTCCCCTTAGTTTGTGTGATTTAATTTTTACATGTGTTTTTAATAATTTAACTGAAATTTCCTTGGTTTTCATAAGAGACCAAGATCTATTTTATTTAAAATGGAATAAAAATCCAACAAATAATGCCACATATTTTTGATGTCTCACTCAAGCGAAAGGGTCAGCATCACTCTTTCCAAGTTATAACTGCTTCTGCACTATGCTCTATGCTTTGGTTAGCTAATTTGAAATTGGGTTTCATAAGTCGTTATTCATCAAAGGCCTCCATAACCGTTTCAAAATCAACATGTCATGTTGTTTCCTCAAGGTTCTAATGCATTTACCATGAAAATGCCCCTAAATTAAAATATATTAATTATGACTTGGCTCCAAAACGCCTCTCTCGCTGACCTTCCGAAGGCTGTTTCCTGTAATCCAGAAATGTGCAGTCAGATGTGGCCTCTGAACAAAATGTACCTTCTCAGCACAAGCTGCCTGGTCAATAAGTAGATGACATGAATCGATGAGAAAGATTGGGAAGAGATCTTAATTAAAGAAGCCACTGCTGATACAAATTATGTTTCAGGTGCAGCGATAGTGAAGGGCGTGCTGGTGGATAGAGATGGGCCGGAGTCAGTGGGCAGTGCTCCATCAGGACCCAAGTCCCCCCAACCTTTCCTGATGTTTGTTCCCACACAGGAAAGGGAATCTAAAGTGGTCAGGGTGAACCTGGGCACATCTCTCCAATACACTCGTGATTTTGCCCCCATTTTTTACCCCTTCAAGTATCAGTCAACTAGAATTCTCCCTCACTTATTTTTAAAACTTTATTTCTTTAGACATTCTAATCTATGAAAATAAACAAATAATAAAATAAATCTATAATATGACTTGGACAGTATAATTTTATTTCTGTTATTATTGTGTGATAATGGTTTTACTAATGAGCCAAACAAATGTGTCATTAAGAAGCATCATCCACTTCTGCTATGTACATGAGAGCCTGCTTAAAGCAGCACCTGCACATCCCAGGGAGAATCGTCACATGTATCTTATAGGAAAGAAGATTTAACATGTATCAGAGCATAAAAAATGAAAGAGGAGTGAAGATGGAATAGAGGGGGAATGGGAGAGATTAGGAGCACAGAAGGTGAAAGGAGAGAAGGGATGGACGAGAGGTGAATGGGAGCAGAAAACCCCCTCTCCTCTGGCAGTACACCGAGCCATCTCAAATCCCTAGCCAGGGTCCCCAAGTGGTTTACTCTGAGACATAGTTTAGAGAGACATCCATCTGTGATGTCAGCAGTCTCCAGCATCTAGCTAATGGACCTTCAAAGATCAATATGCAAACTTACCCATAGTAAAGTCTGAAAACCTACTCCTTCCTCAACAGCTTTTGCAGGCCAGAAGGAGCAGCTGATGGTAAATAACCCATTTCTAACCCCCACTCAGAGAGTCACAGATGCTACAGTGAAATAGGCATTTCTCTTCCCCTTGGACCTTTATTTATTGGGAAAGACACCCTTTCTGAGGGAGCTGGAGAGAAATCAGCAGTGCAGGTCCACAGTAGCCATGCCAGTTCATCTATCTACATTCATGTCAGGGTGTTGATGATGTCAGGAGCATCCCCGCCCAGGTGACATTGCCATGCAGAGCTGTGTAGGGATGAGAGCTGGGACTTTTTCAGTCATTGTGAAGTACCACTATTGTTCAGGCAAGGAAGTTAGAAACTCTCCAAATATTTTTTAAAAAATAGTTTATAGCAAAGTCAGAGTAACTTAGAAGATGATAATGAGGATACAGTTCTGATTATTAATTAAATTGTATAACCTTAGAGGTCGGGAAGTAGCAGAAATTTATGATTTATTTGTGTGACGGTAGGCTGTATTAAATGTGCATACTTAAATACCTCATCACTTGTTATTCCTGAATGCCTAATTGGCCTCTACTGTAAAAATATTCTGAGAGCCTGATCTACCAGCCCATTTTCAGTCCGGTAAGGAGGGATTGGGGACATGACACTGTACTCATGTTTTACCTTCTCTTCTTCCTCGAAAAATTAAAGGGTAATGAATCTGAGTTTAGAAGAATAGTAATTTTCTTACATATTTTGTTGTTAATTCAAAGGTGGGCTAAAGTTTATATTTTATTTTTTATTTGGTAGCAAAATAGAAGGACCACTGGAGGTTCTCTCCACATCTTTCTCATTCCATTGTATGCTATTAGTTTACACTGAAAATGAGAAACTGAGTGTAGACACCTGCCGACCTCTGTTTGAAAATCCAGCTCCACACCAAAGCACGTCTCCATGTAGACTTAGAATCGGAGGGTAAGCTCTACTTGCTGGATATGCTGAAAAGAGAAGATTATGTTCCCAAGGAAAAAAAAATACTTTTAACACATACACCTAATATACATTTGGATATGCTCAGTGGGTCTCTTCTTTTGAGTATTAAAATTTAGCTCCAGGTCATGTATGAAGCTTATCAGCACCCAACTCAGCAAGAAGGGCCAGCTGTTTGCAATCTATGAAATGATATAAACCAACACATGAAAATTCAGTCTAAAGCCATTGCCAGCTGACAGTTCCATGTGCCTGAACTTGGAGAGCACACTTAAATATTATCTTACCTGAAATCTATCAGCAGGAGGAATTGATTGACTATTTGAAAATGAAGGTTTGGGACCCATTTGGTCAACTCATGTCTCTTTATTGCTCCATTGCTTCCCATATGGAAAATCACTTTCTTCAAAATGGCATGTGAGTACATGGGTAACAAAGTTCTAACGTGAGTATGTAAATTCTGACTTGTTAGGCTCAGAAGTAAGTCAGGGAGGTGAGTTTGATAAATATGTTATATCTCCATGATAGCTCCCTACACGATATTACTCTGATAAGTCACAGAGCTTGAAGTTTACAACATCTGAACGCTCACTTTTCTTCTCCATAGCTCTTCTTCCTCAACTCAGCCTGCAATGACCTTAGAAGTTAATTAAGTTCCTTGACTTGCTGGACGTGCTGAACACAGGTCTGGCGATGAATGCAGATGCACCTCCTTTTTAATCCACTGACCACAGATGCCCCCAAGCCAGATGCAGGGAGCTGCAAAGAGCACAAAGTATTTGGGGGTTAAACTGCTTAAAAGTGTCAACCTCTCTAATCATACCTCAAACTCTTGTCCAGACTTTAAGTTTAGAAATGGCACATCATGGGTCAATGTTGCCAGTTAGAAGAGGTGGCTCTCAGGATGTAACATAATTTCCATTGCTTTCAGAATTCAGTTTTCATAGCACCTGGAAAAAAGGAAACATTAGCAGAATAAAGAACTGTTCATTGATCCTTAAGAACAAGTCACTCCTGAGTGTTTCAGCTTGTGAGGAAGGAGGGCGTGGGACGATCTCCCATATGAGGGCTCCAGGAGTCCTGGATGGTTCAACAGAACACAGGAAATACAGATATTTTAATTTTTGTCAAACTTACAACAGTCGTGGGGCAAACTTAACTGCCACCATGTGGATCGGCCAGCCAAACACAGCTGGTCAGGCAGATTTCTAGAGTCCAAGGCAGCTGAGTCCCTGGACAGGGAAACTCGAACCCTGCTCTTATTTTTGGGTCTGCCATAGAGGGGCATGTGGATTTGAGCAAATCATTTAATTCCTCAGAAGCCAGGAATCCCACCATGTAAAATGTGAATAATGGTAACAATCACTATCAGCATGTTCCATAAAGAAAATGTATTTACTCTTATATTAGTGCAGAATTAATAGCTCTAATTTATGTGTGTATATGCATAAACACACATATCAGGTCCAGTTCTTCATAAGAAACATATCATTTAAATGCAAATTGCTATTATGGTTTTGTAAATAATTTGAAACTGAATAATGGTAGTCATAAGAATAATAGATATATCTTCCCCAAGCATTTTGTAACTTGCCATAATTAAGGTGTGTATATAATTTGTGTTTACATTGGATGATTCTTTTTCTTCTGATTTCTGTTATGATATGCAAACTGTAATTTGGATTGGGTTAATAGAATGATAAGTTATTTCAGACCGATTGGGTCCTAAAAATGTTGCTAAAAGACCAGCTGCAGGTTCTAGAAGAAGTAGGGGTTAAGCAGTGAGACTGCACACGTATGTGGAGAGCTGCCTGTAATGTAGCTCCCATGTCAGGGAGTCTGTTTGTTGGAAAAAGTAATGGGTATTTTTGCCAAAACTCGACTTTTTGAGGCTACCCTGCTGGGGTGACTTCTTTGTGGTTTTGTGTTCAATCCGGAGAGAATTCTAGTTTGGTAGACTGAATCTGTCTCCATTATTGCAGGGCAGAAACGCATGCCAGGATCAATCAATCAATCATCAATCAATAAACAAAGAAGCACAAGAGGAACTTGTCATTAACTTCATTTATGTAAAACCACATAACTAGCTGGACTACCCATAGTAGAAATAAATAAATAGAGTAGAATTCATGCTAAAGTGGCTATATTTTCAGGGTAGCTTAACTCTTATAAAAACGCTACTGAAAATATAAGTAAGTAAGTGAAAGAATTGGTCCTTATTAATCATTTTCCTCTCAGTGACAGTTTGATGGACCATGGTCCACTCTGAATTCATAGGTAAGAGGGAAGGTCATCATTGTGTTACACTGCACAGTGGCATGCATTTCATAACCTTATTCTTCTTTCCATAAGACCATCCCCTGGGAAGAGTTCTCAGGGGCAAACTCATTTTTGGGGGGAGTGTCATCATCTCTGGAGTTCCAAAGGATCATTCTCCAGTGATGCACACACACCTCAGAGACTCAGAGGTGCCCTCAGGATGCCCCCAGGATGCCCCATGCCATCCGTGATAGCCATGGCCTCCCACGCACCCATTTGCTGCAGCGGTCATCCTGTGCACGGGAGCTCTGACCCCAGTGCCTAGGGGTCCGCACAACAGTAAGCAAGTGGGCCTGGATCTTGGCCTCCTGGATGTGAGACAGGAACGTGAACTTTGGATGATATCATGTTGTGTGAGGACTGAGAGGTTTCCGAGGCAGCAAGTTTCAAGCACCGAGTCCAAAGCAAAGTAGCCTGAACTCCAAAGCCAACATATGCTTTGAACCAGGAAGACACACCTCTTCGACATGGAGCAGGCTTTGGTTACACAGCCAGACACATGCAGATGGTTGGCAGTTTATTTAGAAACAAAAACAAAACAAAACATGTTTCACAAGAATACTGCTCTTCTTTTCATTCTGTGTGAGGTTTATCCGGTCTCTCCCTAAAAGGCAGATGCTGTGCTCCCAGGCTCCCTGAGGGGGATGCCACAGTTCAGACTTTTGGTCACCATTGTTTAAATTTTGATTCATTTTTGCCAGGTGGGTTCCACAGGTTTTGTCTGGCAGGGTGTGGGCAATCTCGGAGAGAAAGGTGGGAAGCTGGATAACTCTGTGCTCTGATTTGGAGGCGGGCAGCCAGGTGTCCCATGGTCCCATCTTTTTGTGTCAGCTAAGTCAGCACCATTTGGATAAGTGGCTTCTTAAATGACTTAGACACAGTTGTTTTTTTTCCTTCTAAGAACACCCCATAGGTATCAGGGAGTGCCCAGGTGGCGCTGAAGGTGAGATACCCATGCTTCCGGAGGGAAGGCATACTTCATAGTTATGTTCCTGACTGTTGCTTCAGCTGGCAGTCACCGAGTTAGATGCCAGGAAGGGTTTAGGTGAACGTATTATCATATTCTATCCATTCTTTCCTATTTTATTCTATATTTTTCATTCTGATATTTGTTTTGATTCTATCTCCTTCTTACCCTTTTTTTTTTTTAATCACTAAGAAAAACCTCAACCAAGGGCAGCTCCTGGTTGTCCCTGCATGAAACCCTGAATGTGAAGGGGCTGGGGAAATAACAGCACAGTTTTGGGGACACCTCAGTTGTCTGTGCTTTTGGACACTTGCTTAGGTTCACAGGTGATACAGTGTGTCTCTTCAGCAGCGTCCTATAGTTAAGGGTCTTTTGATAGTACTTCCAGTGCAACACATTGAGAACTTTTGAGTGTACAACACTCATAAGTCTCAGATACTTCATAACCACTTTTCTGACACTTTTTTCCTTTCAGAACATTTTCTATACCTAGTGTGTAGGAGAGAGGTGGGGTGCCTAAATGACCACATCAATAAACAATAAATTATCTTAACTACAGTTGTGATTGTTTCACTTAATAAAAGAAATACACTTTTCAGCACACACTTGACCATTGGACAAGTTTTTGACAAAGTTGAACACAGATCAAAATTGGACAAAGTAAGGACACGTGAAAAGTGTCACGCATCCACTTTCTCATGTGTTTTGTAGTCCTACCTGTCAGTTTTACAAGTGATTTCAAGAAAGAGAGAATGCTGGGTTTCTTATTGTAATATTCAGACTTAGAAGTGGGAAAACATCATTCATATTGTGATTGAAATTATGTCTGTAAGAATTTTTAAATGAATGCTAAGATCACACTCAAATATTAAAAGGATGACAGAACATGACAAGTTAAAACATATGCATCTGTCTTGAATGAATGTCCTATAAAATAAAACACCTAGAATAAGAGTCTATGATCAATAATTGTTCAGCAGTGTTTAAAACCTACGTTTCCTCCACAGATTGCGATCCCCTTGCAGTCGGGGCTTCTCTGGGTTTGGTCTATCTGGTGCCTGGAGAAAAATACTCTCTGAATGATTATTGAATGAGTGACTGAAAAATGAAGGAAAAAATGAAGAGAAAGCCCCTACCACATCTCTCTAAAAAAGGTAGTTTCGTGGTGGTAACCTGGCTTTAGAATTTCATGTGATACGTTTTTGCAGGTTTTTATAATACACCATTTAACATTTCTCACCAGTCAAAAACTGTTCACATTTTCCTAGTGGTTATAAGCAGATGGGTTAAAGCTAAAGATATTTAAAAAGATCTGCAAAACTATCCATTTTTGCACCTTTGAATTAATTCTCTAGAGAGAGAATGACAAAAAATGTCCAATATATCCCATTTCTTATCAGAAACTAGTTAACATTCTGCCAACTCAAATACTAAACCCAGATTTGTTTTATTCACAAAAGCCACTGAAAACCTCCTCAGGAAATAATGCCCATAGAAGCATCATTGGACAATGAGAGAAGGAAGCAGCTCTTGAATCTTATCAACAGACTTGGATGGGTTCAGGATAACACCAGCAGAAGACAAGGAGCCGTAGCATCATTGCTCACCTGGAGCCTGTCTGGGCAGCCTTCCTTCTGAATGTGGTGAATTTGACCAACTGCAGGTTAGACCCAGGTCGCCCAGGCCTCTTGTGTCCAGTGGTGGCATTTCCACACAGAAAACTCCAGCAGTGATGCCCAGCAGAGTTGTGAATGTCACCCTCATGTAGAGGATAACAGAATCTCACAGGGCTTCAGAAACAGTTATGGGTTTGAATTGAGACCTTGTTTCTGATCAGCTCTCAGCCTCTCTTTCTGAGCTCTTGGCTTGCTTGAGGACACTGTGTAAAGGGAGGGTAGGACCTCTTGAATTTCAATTCACCGTTTGATTTTGTCAGGCTGGTTAGAGTTGCAGTTCTGGAAGGATGCGGCCTGACTGGGTTGCCAGGATGTACGCTTCGATGAAGTCTATAGGTTTACTCTGCACCTGTCAGATTCTAACCCTGTCGGCAATGACCTAGACAGAGTGTGTTATTCTCAGTTCAAGCGTCGGAGAGAACTAAGATCACCCACAGATTAGAAGCACCAGGGGCATTGAGCAGCAGCCACCTATCAGCACACTCAGCATGTGCAGGGATGGCCACACATTCTGTCACTCATGTGCCCAGAGCAAGCAGCATCTGTTACTTTCGTAGATAATTCTCATGAGAGAAAATGCTCTGGAGTACCTTGCACTAAGCTGCCATCCTGGGTTTCAAGATGTGAAGGGCCAATGCCAAACTTGGGATTTTCAAAATTGATGGTTTTTAAAGTGGTGGCATGAGTAAACCCTGAATGCACAGCCACCTCTGACAAATTGGATGCAATCAAATGCCCAGTATAATCCTGATAAAACACCAGGGAGAGAACTCCAGACAAGACCTGGATAGAATTTTATTTTAAATTTTTTTCAGAAAGCCCAAATATTCAAAATTATGGCAAGCAGGCACTGGTGAAGAAGAAAAATGGTAATATGCTTAAGAGAAATCTCTTAAATGCCACATATCTCGATAATGTAGTATCTCCACAACTGTTTCTGTTTAAAGCTAATAAAAGTAAACATAAGACATCCCCGTTCTTTCCTATCAAATTTATTACTTTGAGTGACAAAATGACAAAATGATTAGCAGTTAATAAGGCCTTGGCTTAAAAGATTGACTGACATTGCATTACTCATTTAATTTCCGCTTCTCTGAGCTTTTTTCCCTCTTCCTTCCAGCACGGAGGGAATTAATATTATCACATCAAAGGCTTTCCTTAAATGGGTAGAAAAATCATTTAAGAGGACACAGGCTGTGATTATTCAAACTAGGTTATTTGCACCTTGTATATATAACAATATCATGGTACAACTTCATTTCACTCAAAGTGCCGTCAGTCACTAATAGAAGAAATTTGCTTCCCTTTTATCAGCAGCATTGTGCGATGTCCGTGGGGGAGGGGCATGAAACGCAAGATCTGATAAGAAGCATATGAACAGAGAGCAAGGACGGGGCCACGTGACAGAGGACCGACTTCCAGACTAATGCTCAGTATGTAAATTCTTCTTCTCCCATCTCTTTTCCTTTCGCTTCTTTTTATTCTTTGTTTCTTTTCCATTCCATGGTTTTTCTTAAAGAGCTGTACACCAGGGAAATAAGTGCCAACCTCCATGGAATCCAGGAGTAATTATATGACACAGCTTAAGTATTTTACTTCCTTTCATTCCGAGCTTTGGCAGACAAATTCTATCAGGCCAATTTAATGCCTAAAGATGTGTGTCATATTCCAATAGAAGGGTGGTTTCTGTGACTTTACCTAAGTAGCTGCCAATGACCTATTAACATTTAGGCCTTGACAGATAGAATTACTGTCCTCTCTGACTGCAGTTGTGTTACAGCTTGAATGACAAAGAATTCTCTTGTCAAATGTTTATTCTATCTTCAAAAAAATGGCAAAGTGGGGAAAGATGTGCTGACCATAGGGTGAAGGGGTGTGATACTGACATCCACATGAAAGATGAAACATCCATTTCAAAGGTCAGGAGGCAGATTGTGGTCACCAAAGCTGCAGGTGGGTTAAATCCTGGCATCCTGGGGTGGTATAGAGGCCAACCATCAAGTGAGACTGAAACAGAGGGCCTCCGTGTCAGAACGTTGGAAGACAAGCCCTGCTAATTCAGGAAACTACAGAGTGAAATTAGTCCAGGCCCTGGTGAAAAGCGATGCTGTATATTGTGCCAGTGAGATAAATTTCCCCTGGCTGGCTCCCACACGCCAGCCACCGACAGGACACTGCTGTGCCTGGTTCATTAAAATGTCCAACTCATAGGAAATTTTAAAAATTTATAATGCTTCCTATGGATGGTGGGGTCAAGTTCAATGGGCAGGAAAGCCAGTAAAATAGCTCAGGGAATTATTCACATATTACTATTTCAACAAGTTAGCATTTTTCACACAATTAAGACTGTCTTAATGTCTTAATGTTTTTAGAAATATAACTCTAAATCACAGAAATAGACCAAAATCATTATCTTTCCATGCCTGATTTACAGTATGTTGAGAAGATGGTGTGTATTGTGCCAACAGTATTTTTAAAATTATACTTTATTCAAATAATACCTGAGAATGCATTGTAATGTCTGGTCATCATTAAGTTGGTAGAATGAGCCAAGTGGTTCTAGAGTCTCAAATTAAAAGTACAGAGAACTGTGGTTTAATTATATTTTTATGTTATGACAGGATTTTTCTAGTTTCTTCTGATTTACTAACACTTCCCATGAGTCAAAAAAATACCAATTTCTCGTGGAACATGCACTGTCCTCGGTAGCATTGCCTTCTTTAGACGTGCAGATGTTTTTCCTCAGATGTGTAAACGCTAAGTAATTATGCTTGTTTAAGTAGCACAACATTTTGTTTAAATGTTAAACTAGAATGCGCATGTTTGATTTAGTGTCTTCTAGTCATTGTTGAACGGAGGTAATTAACAAAACTTCGTTGGTTGATCTAGTTTGAGACTTTAGACATTGTTATCAGGACTCCAGGAGTCACTCAAGGAAGGGAAGTCTCACCTCATAAACATTCTGTGCTTGAAGACTTGCCTTGGGTTAACACCCAAAATTTAAAGGGTGGGGCAAAAGTAGATTTACAGTTGTGAGTATGCAAAACCCAGAGTTTATCCTTGTATTATTATTTATTAATTATTATATTATTTTCCATGTGAACAACTATAAACCTACTTTCACCTCACCCTGTGTAAAGAATACCTATAACTCAATAGAAAAAAGTGAGTCTTTTTAATTAAGAAATTAAAAACTGGACAGAGGACTTGAGTCAGTATTTCTCTAAAGAATATATACAAATGGTCAAAAGTATATGGAAAAGTGCTCAACATCAGTAATAACCCAGGAAGTACAAGTGAGAACCCAATGAGACATCATTTTACTCCCATTAGAATGGTTATTATTGCAAAAACAAAAAAAGAAAACATGAGTTGGCATGGCTATGGAGAAAAGGGATCCTTTGTACACTGCTGGTGGGAGTGTGAAGTGGTGCAATCACTTTGGAAAACAGTATTAGGGTTCCCACAAAAATTAACAATAGAGTTACTATATGATCCAGCTTATCAGTGGGCTAGCAACCGTGTCCCACTTCTGGATAGTTATCGAAAATAATTCAAATAAGTTTTTTAAAGAGATATCTGCACTTGCATGTTAGTTGCAGCACTGTTCACAATACTCCACAATATTGAAACAATCACAATGTCCATCAATGAATAAATTGATGAAGAAAATGTGGTACATATATACAATGAGATATTATTCAACCTTAAAGAAGAAGGAAGTCCTGTGACCACGCAAATACGCCTAGAGGACATTATGTTAAGTGAGATAAGCCAATCACAGGAGAAAAAATTCTGCATAATTCCACTTATATAAGGTATCTAAAATAGCAGAGATGAGAATGTGGTTGCTAGGGGGTGGGGGAGGGGGAAACAGGAGATGCTGTTCCCTGGGTACAAAATTTCATTTACACAAAAGTGATAAGTTCTGCTAGAGATCTACTCTAAGCACAATGCCAATAGGTAATGCTTTTCTATTATATACTTAAAAGTTGTTAAGAAGACCGATCTCATGTTGTCTTTTGTTATCTAAATGTTTTGAAGAATATTTAGACATTTCTGTGCTGTTCAATCAGAAGCCAAGACCAAATGAAAACTTGCACCTGATCAGAAGGACGCTTTTGAAACTGAACCTCCACGAGCCCTCAGAAAAAAAAGAGGTGTCGGTTATAGTCAGTAACCCAACATCCAAACTGAGCATTATCTATACATTTTTGTCAAACACAAGACAATTAAATATCAAATTTCTTGGGATAAAAATCAAAATAAAATAGCATTAACCTTTCACTGTTGGTGAAGCCTCCCCAAACAGTAATGTCCTGAAGGCACAAGGAAACACTGACCATTTATCAGTTCAGCCACCTGCCTGGGTATGTGCATCTTTCCTCCCTCCCCCTCTGCTCACTGGACAGATGGGGCCATCGAAAGATGCCCATCTGGTTTCTGTGAGGATCTGGGCTGCCACACAAGTACCACAAATAAAGAGAGGAGAAAGCTTCAAGAGGGTGCTTTTATGAAGGTGCCCTGGAATCAGGTTGTGAAGGAGGAAAGTGAAGTGAGGAAGGGCCATGAAGGAGGAGGGTGTAGGTCCAGAAGGGTGGAAGTCTTCCAGCAGTCAGCTTGGCCTTGGGGACCTTTATGGGGTCTGCTGGGAGGGAAACCTTCTGGTCAGGGGATGGAGGCTAGAGAATCTGATGGGACTGTATATCATTAAGTAATATACTACCAAGAGTGACAAATAACACACTAATAATCTATTTAGTGTTCAAAAGATTGATAAAATGAATTATGTTTATAATTGTTATGTCAAATATTTTTCAAGAAATAGGCAGCAGCAAATTAGATAAACAGAAACAAATGCATGGACAAAGGTAGGTAATGAGGTTGGAAGTTAATGCATCTAGTAATGGTTGTCTCAAGTTTTCTATAAACTCTGTGTCCTAGGAACTCATACCTACTGACCTTATAAACTGCCATTACTTTACTAGCTTTAGTCATGATAAAGGCACTAGACATTAGGCAACAGTTGCTGAACAAGTGAAAAATACCTAAAGAAATGCTTTGTGGCCAATTAAACACACCCCATATCTTAAGCGTCACCAGAAAGAGGTGAACACTGTGGAGGGTTCTGGTGGCCTAGATATGTTCACTGGGAGTTTCACAAAAGTGTTGATCAACAGTCTTTTTTATTTTAGTCAGTTCCATAAGATTTGCTTTCCCCCTTCCATTAGCTAATTTGTTCTCGCCTGCCTTCCCAGGAATTCAAATCACCTTCCCCCAGCCAGGAAGGGCAGGCCGATTTCTCCTGCAGACTTGTTTTCCCACTGGACAACCGGGCATTTCTCGGTCTTTTAAGCTGTCATGTGCAGTCCCTGGGTAGCCAATCTGTTAAATGAATTAGCCCTCTATTGTTCTACTTAGAGCTGCATGACCAGAAGGCCTGGCCTGGCCTTTTCTATGCTGGGTCCCCATCCTTTACCAGTACACAGCCCTGGTCCTGGCGCTGTAAATCATCCAGGGACCAGGGCTGCCCTTTCTCCCCTCCGTGGAGCTGGCTGCCCTGCTCACTGTGCATTTGCTGCATTTATGTCAGTTCAGCCGCAGAGAGCCTTGTTTGATGGTCCACGTGGTGTTTGGCTCTAACTGAATTAAGCACCCATTTCCTTTTCTCTGAGTCTGCCACAGACCTAGAGACAGCTGCAAGTTCCGAATATTGGATATTTCAAATAAAAGTGCAAACGCATAAATGTCCAATTATGACATTTCAGATCAGTCAGGAATACATTTATTCGCATTACATGTGAGGGAGGTGTGCAAAAGATAGATATGAAAAACAAAAAAAGGGAGAAAGCACTGATATTAAGATATCCTTGCAATGTGCCGCACTCGGCTTTCCTCGTGTTCCCTCCTACAGTCTCTACATTTGATTTCATCCAGGATATTGTCATTTTCACCTCTACTTGTGCCTTTCTGTGGCTGCACTTCTCATGGCCTCCCATAGGCAGAGGTTGAAAAATCTTGTAAGTATAACCCCTTTGTGAATGCTCATCTGAGCTAGTCCCTGTTCAGGAATGTGACACTGCCTAAAGCTGACGGCTCATTACCCACTTCTAGGCAGGTGCTATGACAGTGTAGATTCTGCAGATGGTGACACTGAGGCTGGGAGAGATCGAGCACACTCGCAGGAAGCGTTGATGAAGCTCCATTCAGCAGAGACTCCAGAGGCCCTGTTGTAAACTGCAGTTCACCTATATCTGCTTCCAGAAGAGAAGCCAGGTGAGACACATCTTGAGATGGCAGCGACTCTGGTCTTTCTGGACATCGACCTGGCAAGTCGGCTGATGCATTGGAATTATTTATCTCTTCATTGTCTGTAACTCGATTCATGCCCCAAACACTAGGATGTTAATCAGAGCAGTTCACATCAAAATGCCTTTTCATTTGGTATTGATTCATCCAATTACCATGTCTTAACTGACAACAGTGTATCAGTTGAGAATACAGAATGGGAATAAAACAAAACAAAACCCTGTCTTCGTAATTGTATAATTCCCACCTAATCTGTGGCATCATATAGTATGAAGAAATGCAATGTGCTTTGTTGCGGGACGGTCTGCAGGGAATGTGTGTCCCCTGCATGGGTGAAGAAAGCTCGCTGAGAACATCAGGTGAAAGGACATCTCTGGAGCAGTGAGTAGTGCAAAAACAGGAGAAAGAACAGGGCAGAGTTAGAAGTAAAGTAATTGACTGAGGCTAGATGCAGACTTTGTGACTTGCAATGCTCATAGAACCTTTAAGACAAACATGCGTCCTGACCTGAAAAGCCCATGGGAGGGGCTCTGAAGTTTACATGTTTTTAACTTCCAAGTCCACTGGCTTTGAGCTGATTTGTGTGTTAGCAGTGGCAGTGGCTGCTGATAAAGGGTTAGGAATGCCAAATGTCCATGTTTGCCAGGACAGTGAGCATGGACTCAGGCTGGTGGTGATGGGGAACCCCTGCAGATGTTCAAATTCAGTTTAACATGTTTGCTTTCTAGAAAGACTTCTCTGTGAGCTCTGTAGAGGAGCACAGTGAGCTTAGAGGCAGGGCTCTCACACACTAGCATACACATGCCCACTTGTGTGCACACATAGCTACACATATATGCACACATACATGTGCATGTTATACATGGTGAGTCACATGTGCATATAGTACATACATGTGCACACACAATGCACATGGCCTAGTCATAATAATGCAGAAGGAAAATGATCAGAATCATCCCCAAATGATCAGAGTTGATGTGCTTTTCAAGTGGTGGAAGCCCCAGAATTTATTTCCTGGCATGTGTGCAAAAAAGATGTTTTAAGAAATAAAGGAAAGGAAATGGGCAGCGCGCACTGTCTTAACGGGGCTGCTCCCAGG
This sequence comes from Mormoops blainvillei, assembly GCA_004026545.1. Classification (NCBI taxonomy): domain Eukaryota; kingdom Metazoa; phylum Chordata; class Mammalia; order Chiroptera; family Mormoopidae; genus Mormoops; species Mormoops blainvillei. The sequence goes on from PVJD01000688.1 coordinate 325,949, forward strand.
CACTCCTTATTGCTTGTTTTGCTTCATTCTGGGAGCAGAAGCTCATTCTTGTGGATGACTCACCGACCCAAGAAACACCAACTCTCTGCTTCAAAACAACTGCAATTGATTTCTTTTTTGTCATTTTTGTCCACATGAAATTATCATCCAGCTTAAGGTATTCAGAATATGTAAGCCCTAAAGTAATATTTTTTTGCCAAAGTAATAAACTCATGTAAATCAAAAGAAGGGATGCCATCACAAACTCACTTCTGGAATTGCTTCTGTAATGCCGTGGGTCCATAATTGTACCTTGTTTTAAATTCATATGTATTCATTTCATAAAAATAGTCTATATTTTATACTGATAAATTTATCAATAGAAAAAAGATACTGCACAAAGATATAAAAAATTACCTGCCAAAATAATGATTTATGCTGGTTTTGAAGCTTCCTCTCTATTATTCATGTGCATAAAATTTTTTTCATTTTGACATTTACTTCACATTATAAAAATGTGTTCCTCTGTGCCAATGTCTTTATTTGAATAGCAGGTAGGGAGGAATGGACCAGACACAGCCCTGTCAGGTTCCATGCTCGCCAACACGAACGGATCAGACAGGTCAGGCCTGCCTGCAACTGCTAAGTGAGGTGACAGGTCAGATGGAGCTCTGCCTGTGGGGACGATCAGTGTGTGAATGCCTTCCTTTCCCAATGAGCGATGGCGAACGTGGTTGGTTTCTGTTGACTTGTGTCATACTTATTAGAAAGATCGAAGGCAACATGTTGTCTTTAATATTAAATTGGAAGAATCAATGATTTCAGCATTGAAACATGAGCTGGGGAGAGGGTAGCAGGCAAAACAGAATCAGAGGAGACAACATCTGTTCCTCACTTCTGTTTTCCTATATGGCAGTCCAATGGTAGTTCTAAGTTCAAGGAGTTAGAAAGTATGTAGCTTACTGGGAATGCTGACCTGGGGCAGCAGGGGGTGATAAAGTCAGTGGGTACCTCTGGGAGCAGGGTAGGCATGGGAAGGGGATGATGGGAGGGATATGAGTCACTGGTGAGAAGAAGTCTGGGTCTTTAACTCAGACAAGTTCCTGTGTGCTCCAGGTTCAGAAAGAGGCTCAGCTTGAATTAGTTGATGGCGCTTTGCTGGGGATCATATAGCCCCTCCATTCCTCCATCTGATCAAAATCATAGCAACTGTCTTTCTAACCAAAGCTCCATCACCTGTCTTCTGACACCTGATCACAGACGAAATCTCCAACGCTACATTGGGTGCCTTTTCTACGTAGAATGAGGATAAATCTCAATTCATGGATTCAGGTGTGAAGGAAACAGAACTTTTGCCACAACCGCCCTAATCTTTTTCTTGAATCTTTTTTTCCCCTGGGGTGGTAGAAACAGAAATGTGTGTCAGATGGTGCCACTGCTGCTTTGTATCTGTTTAGGGTAAACCAAAGGGTTGGAGGTTATCTTGTTCTCAGTCATCTGTCTTCCTAAGATGGTGTTCAGGGAGAAATACCTGGGTCTGTGCAAGCTGTTATCATGTGCCCCCTCCTGCCCCTCTCCTCCCCAGGAGACTCTCTGTGGTTGGGTCCTGGTGGGGATACTCCATGCAGCTCAGGTCTGTAAGGATCTCTCATCTCTTGACAATGAAATGCTACCAGGAAAGTGCCTATCTGCACTCAGAGCACCATGATGTCTCCCACTCCTCAACATATACTCCATGTACTCCCAGGTACTGCCTGGGTGGCTGTTCTGCTCTGTTCCTCACTTTCCTCATCCTAAAAGGGGGTAGTTATAGTGCTTACCTCAAAAGGATGGATGAGAATTTAAGAAGGTAGTGTCTGGCACTGCCTGGCACAGGGACCCCCCTGCAGAAGAGTGGGCACTGTAAATGTCAGGCAGAGACAGGGGCATCCATTTCATTAACACATCCTCTCCTTTCTCCAGCTCCATCTCCTGACCTCCACAGGCACCTGTCAACAACATCCAAACTCTAGCCACAGACAACAGGATGATTATTTAGTAGTCAATGAATCTTAAAATAACCCTTTGATTTTCAACTAATTGATATTTACATGAGTTAGGTATCATGGGAGACTAACTTATTGGCGAGTGTTCACTGCTTATGCCACAGCGGTGAGTGAACTCCCTCTTCTTGACTTGAAAATGTCTTCTGACTTCAGCCTTCCCAACTCCGATCCCAGACTTCATTTCAGCCTTGAAGGGAACCGTCTGTTTGTTTTCATCACTTAGTGAGGTAAAATGTATAGTTTGGTGTAAGTCAATTAATGAATATACAAAGAATTAGTTAGCTAGGTAGATGACAAATGAACAAACATATAGACAGGAAGATAGATAAATAGATGTATAGATCACAGATAGATAGTAACAGATTCATACCAAGTCGACTACAGACCCAACATCAATCTCCAGTACTGGTTGAATTTTGTGTCATTTGGGAGATCTCCACTCTAATATGCATCTAGAAGCATTTCTACTATTTTTTAAATTACGAGATATACTTCTTCAAAAATAATTTGATGTGGAGATGCACATTTGAGTTGATTACAAAATCATCAAGGCCTCTGGTATGAAAGCTGCCTGAAGCCAGAACCAGCCCTCTCACCTTCTTCCACCCCCAGCTCTAAGCTGTCAAGGAAGAAGCAGCCTCACACTGTACTTTTTTTAAACCTTTGAGCAAAGACACACAAAAGCACAATGCTATAATATTCAAATACTTTTTCAGCACAAGCTTGCAAATCTATTTTCAGTGTGATCTGATATTTGACTTCTTGAAAGAAATATATAAATAACAAATTGACTAGGCATAGATATTTATCATTTGTCTTGACATATGCAAAGCAATATTTTTTAAAGTAATAAAAGGCCAGACTGAAAGTTAAACTATAAAGATGTGACATTTGAGAAAAGTTGCCAAAATAGTGGGTGACTATAAAAAAAAACAACTATGTTTTCCAAAAAGTAGGCAGGCTTGCTTTGAGAGACCACCAGACATTTTTCGTGAATTGCTGCTCGAGGTCCAGTGATTTATGTTCATTTAGCAATCATGGCCATTCAACTGGTATAATTGATCATAAGTTTTAACTGGGGCTTGAACGCTCTCAAATTGTCAATCAGTCCTATCAAGCAGGGTGTTTCTCTGCATGCACAAAGCTGTATTCCACCTCAGCGTCTCCCAGGGCAGGATGGAGTCCTTCTGTTTTACCCACAGGAAGTAAAGAAGGAAGCCCTCTTGCCAAGATAACTGAGAAATAGCCTATGCAGGTAAAATTTCAGCCCCGCCCCTGAGAGAGTGATTGGTCCTTCATTCACTGAGATGCTGACAGCATTCCCTCAGGCTGGGCTTTGAACCCCACAGGGCTGAGCTTTGGGGAGGTCTCCGCAGTAGAAACCCTACAAAGTAAGGTGGCTTTCCCTGTCAGAGGCCAACAAATCTCTCATTCAATGGTCTTGGGAAGACAAGGGAGCAGGTCTGTGTGCAGCCCTACCCAGATGGCGTCAGATTGAAATTCCTTAATTGTAGTGTCCTTTGGTCCCTAGGGGACCAAAAGGAAAGGGGCAGACTTGCCATCAATATGCATGGCAATTGAAGAGAGATCGGGACCTGTCAGGACTCTGTGTATCATCCCACACCCTCTCCATTCCCTCACTGGGAAAGACTGGATGTCATGCCTGCGTAGGAAGAGCAAGAGAGAGGAAGTGTCCCCAGATATACAGAACAGGTTGAGGCTTGGGTGCCAGCAGGATTCAGTGGGGTGTGTTCTGGCAAAAACAGGTCCTTTTTATTTTCTATTAAGACCTGAGTCATCAAAGATCCTTTGTAACCTTTCCTGTTAACTTGCTTTGGTGCAGCATTCCCTAAATTTGACCATCTGTATTTCGAAGCCCAGGGAGCCTAGGCAGGCAAAGTAAGGAATGGTAATCCAACAGGCCTCCACGACGGGTGCTCAGGGTGACAGCCAGCTGCCACCATCTGCAGGCTGACTCCCAGCAGCCTCTTCCCACCAGGCAGGGCTTCCCATGACAAATTCATCTCTGCATTGACGACCTTGAGGAGGTTATGCTGATTTTAAATATCTTGGTAAAGACAAGATCGCAAAGCAATTGTTTTAAGTGTTCTCTATGGTTCTCTCAGTGAACTGCTTCTCATGATTTCTCTTTTTGACCTTTTTTTTTTTTTTTACCTAATCTCTACATTAGAAATGACCTCAACATTTCTAATGTAGAGATTAGATCACAGGCAGAAGTATCTGCAAAGGTTTTGTAAATATTTTAAGGTCAAATGTCATTACTAATGTCTTATTGGAAAATACTAATTGCTGGTACAATGGGCCTTCTTTTATTGGGTTGACCAAAAAGTTTGTTTGGTTTTTCTCATAAGATGGCTCTAGTATCACTTAATCATCTTTAACTTCATTTGAAACAATTTTATTGGAGTGTATTGTGACAGCTGTCATATCAGCATGCATTTAAAAAACACTTACCAAAATTGGTGAATTTTTGTGTAACCATTTTAATATTGAAGATGGAAGAAAATAAGCAACGTTTTTTTAATATTATGCTTTATTATATCAAGAAAGGTAAGAATGCAACTGAAACACAAAAAACGATTTGTGCAGTGTGTAGAGAAGGTGCTGTGACTGATTGAATATAAGAAAAGTGCTTTGGGAAGTTTCGTGCTGGAGAGTTTTTGCTAAATGATACTCCGCATTCAGGTAGACTAGTTGAAATTGATAGTGATCAAACTGAGGCATTAATTGAGAACAATTAACATTATATCACATGGGAGGTAGCTGACATGCTCAAAATATCCAAATATCCAAATAAAGTCATTGGTGAAAATTTTAAAAAAAAGTGCCTTTTAGTTTACAAAAAAATATTAAATGGACTTTTTGACCAACCCAATACATTTCAGTGCTTTTACTTCCCTGCATAGTTTGATTTACTGCTGTAATTGCGTATAGAAATGTGCTTTGGGGTACTTTCACACTCCTCTACATTCTCTAATAACTGGATGTTTGGCTCATAAAGGAAGGAATTAAGCTCCTAAGCTCTGTCTCCTGGGTGTGTCCTATTGTTGCTGAAAGCCCAGTGGTTCTGTCTGGGCGGTTTCTTCCTCCATTCAGAACCATCAAAAGCTATAAATTGCTGTGACCTCTAGTCACAGGCTTTGGCCAACACCTAGGCCTCGCTGGGACACAAGGACCTTCACTGACAGACTGTTGGGTCTAGCCCCGACTGGTAGAGATGTCAGTCACCTAGAGGGAAACAAGGACACATCCACACAGGGTCTGGGTGAGAACCACATGGCTCGCAAAGTACACCCCTTACAGCAAGGAGGAGCAAGGCTGCAGGAGGCTGGGGGCAGAAAGGTGTGCTCTATGGAGTCCAGGTAGAAACGCCTTTACCTGCTGGAGGTTCTGAGTTGGGCCGTGTACACATTTTGGCTCCATTTTGTGCACTTCTAGACAGTGGCATTAGGAGATTTTCAACTATTAGCAAATAAGAAGCAGCTCATTAGGAAGAGAAAAGGCTACTTGGGTAGGAGAAAAGGTCCCTAGGAAATTCAACACAATCCCATCTGGGTTTTACCCTATCACAGAGTTACACAGGTGATTTCCAGATGATAAATCAAAGCTATCAGACAAGTTTAAATTAAATTTCAAATCGAAGCAGCATCCTTTTTTTTTTTTTTTTTTTTAAAACGTTGTTTGTCTGCTAGATGCTTGGCCATGGACAACCCAGAATGACCCACCCACTCTGCTCTCCAGAATTCATTGTTGGGAGGGAAGCATATGAAATATTTTAGGCAGATTTCTATCCAAATGCTTCATAGTTTAAAAAAAAAAGTTACACAATGAGGATAAACTTCCATTGAAACGAAATGATTTATTTCTTAATTATGACACATGGAGGGGATGTTTCTGCAAAACTCTTACAAATTTCTCCACTTTCACATTTTCCTGGGAAGGGCTTCTTGCTTTTATTCAGAATGCCTTCCATTTATTCTTAAAATTTAGAATGGAGAGGAGGATACTTTCTAATGATTCAAAACATTATTTCACTATTGATTCATACTTAAAATTGAGTGCTGCCAACTAAACAGAGAAGCAAAAAACAAAGAAAAGAAAGAAAGGAAAGCAAGAAGGTCCTTTGTGACAGGCACATGGTTTTCAGTGGCTTTTCTTTTTCTTTTCTTTTTTTTTTTTTTTTGGTGAGAGGACACAGGCAAGGAGCCCAGTGTTCTTTACTCCTCTTCCTCTCTCCCACCCGAAGGTCAGTGCTGTGTGACACAGACAAAAAGAATAGACCCCTCCCACAAAAGTGCCTGTCCTCTCAGCCCTGCAGCGGCACCATTCCTGAGGTCCCCACGGGTCATCCTATCACTTCCTACCACCAACAGGGCCACCTCAATGCCTGGCTGTCTCCTGAGCCCTACTGTTCAGGAGGAGGAAGAAATTCAGAGCTGTTGAATGATGATAGGGGCAGTGAATTAAAAAATAATAATAATAAGTGCCAGAGACAACAACAAAATAAGAAGGAGGGGGGCTGGTGTGGGAGAAAATGGTTCCTGAAAAATGTGAGAAAGATAAATAGGGCTCCTACTTTGTTTCATTGTCAGGATCACTCTGGGGTTATTTGAAGCTCTTATTTATGCTCTGTAAGCAGAACAATACGGGAGAAGAAATGATTAAATACCAGCTCTGTGAGCAGCAGACGTCTCATTGTGGCGTCGGGCTCACCACTGGGTGGTTTTGATAAAGGCAATATGAGTTGATAACTGATACAGTTTGCCAGGGAGTCATCTGGGGCTGCTGACAGCTCCAGTGCTTTAATAAAATCATTAGAATGTAAATGTTTTTATTGCGGAATAAAGAGCCTCCAGCGAAGTTGACACTGCTCTCTCTCTGCTGAATGGGGGTGCCGATTAGCATTCAAATGATATCATGATAGGCTGGTTATCTTTATTAAAATTTTTCAAATCGAGTCTTCATTTTGCATGATTGAGTTTTAAACAAATGCAATATCCAGTCGGCTGGCGAGCTGGCCTGAACACTCCTGAAATAATTAAAGTGTTCCTTTTATTTTTTTTAAACATGTGTTTCATAAGAAATGAATTGGATTTGCTATTTTAATATGACAATATCTAGTTAGCTTTGCATAAAAACAGGGATGTTATAGCATAATTATTGAAAGTGTACAGCTTTTAAACATATGTTTCATAAAGCTGAATTCAATTTTCTGAAATATGACAATACCAGTCACTTGGTGAAGTGTAAAATCAAGAGATGGCTTGATAATTGATTGAGATCAATCCTGCAAGTCTTTATAATTGATGGCCGCTCATGGTGCTCATTCCCGGTATTTCCAAAGGAAAGAAGTCTCTTTCCCCTGAACATTTCACACCTTTTCCGACTCTCCTGGTAGAAAGGGCTCAGTTCCTGCTTTGATTGCAGGCGCTTGCCCACAGAGGCATTGGTTACCAAGAACAAACTAAACCATCTTAAAAGCCAAGAGTCTTAGATGAATATGAGCAAAACTGCACTGTCTTGTGGGGGAGGCAGTTAACAAATGAAAGGCTGGCTGGTAGGGTGCATCTCTAGCCATTCCTTTCCCTGAGTCTGGGCGTCCTTTCTCTGCTCCGACCATTCTTAAAAGTCACATTGTGTTACAGACACAAAAACTTTTGGCAAGACTACTGTGCGTGGTTCTTGGTTATAAGGAGTTGAAAAAATCCATAGAATAAATGTTGCTTAAAATATGTGTCCCTGGAATAACGTGGGTATTGATTCCAAAAGGGAAACAGCTGCAGCTCTGATCTGCTTTAAGGGACGAAACTGGAGACCTGGCAAAGCCGGCCCATTGCCTCCGGGGGGGGGGGGGGGGGGGGGGGGGGGGGGCTGGACTCTTCTCCTTGGCCCTGAGTGTCTTTTGCCAATTGTGTTTGCTGAGATAAAGAAAATTTTGAGAAAAATGACAATGTATTTCATTAACTTGTATTAGCAGGATCTGATTTTGTAATGATACACTGCTAACCAGGACATAAATTATGACTTCGATGGGTTTAATTGATAGGCAAACTCATATTGCTTAGTATGATTAACAGAGCTAAGGTCAATGTGGGTATGATATGTTTAGTGTTTAGAAAATTTGATGTTAGATTCTGAACTGGCATAGATAACACACCTTAATGTTTCTAAGTCACAATTTTTGAGTTAAGTACATAAGGTAGAATGTTGAGCTTTCAGGGTAAACTGAAACAAGTATTTTTCTCAAGTCACTATAATATAGATGTAATAGTGGTGGTCAACAGAAAAATAATTCTTCCACAAGATACTCAAAATGAAAAGTTAGCATTTTGGAGCTATAGTCATTATAGAACAAGTCTCACTATCATTACAAAGGACGGAACCATTAAAGAGCAGAACCACGTGCTCACAGGCAGAGTTCATAATCCTGCCTGCAGGGCGGCTAGCGTGGTCAGTTTGATATGTCTCCCTTGGAGTGAAAACACGGGCAGGGGAGGGAAGGAGTCACAGGAGAGTCTGAATTTGGAAAAGCTTTTGCGGAAGCCCCTCAGAGAGGGTACTCCAACATATGAGCAACTCAAATTTAGTCTGAGAAACAAAACTCTGATGTGAGAAAGTGAAAAATGACCTTACTCCTAAAAGTTTGTCATAAAGAAACTAGAAACTGAAACAGAAACCACAGCTTTCCCAAATAGGCTGAGTATGAGTTTTCAGAGCAGATAATCTCTAGCAAAACAATGTAACATCCCTCACAGATCATCTGAGCTAAAGTTTCTGACACCAACCAGTGTGTTAACCCGTGTTCTAAGACGAGATAAAAAACTAATCTACAACTAACTCTGTGTGCACTTATGTTTTCTAAAGTAAGGCCAGTGATTTTGCAAGCAACACCTAGGTGTCCTGCCAAGATACTCTATGTGTGACTCCACTTCTTTAACTCTTATAAGGTTTTTACGTAGCCTTTCCTTAAAAATCTCTTCCAAGACACTCCAAGTGTCCTGTGGTGCACGGTGTCCTTTGCTGCAGCAAGTCACACACCTAACTAACTTAATTCACTACAGGTGACCTTTAACTGGTGACCACTGGTGCAAATACTAATTTGGGAATCTTAATCCTTCCCAAGTCTTAGCTTTTTGAAGGAAAGAAGATACACAAATGAATTGGAATTTGAAAGGTATCCTCTGACACATGGGAAAGAGAATTACCCTGCAGCGTGCCAGGCCATTGTGATCAAATTGTCCCCTGATTGCAAGTGGCACCAAACACTGTTGCACTCCAGATAGGTGGATAAATTGTGGGCTGTCACCATTGTCTGTTGGTGGGAGTTATTTCTCCATAGGTGCTCTTAGCCCCTGACAGAACACTGTGGGTTCTTGGTGGAGCTCTGTGAGAGAACTGGTTACTGAGCTGTGTGTCATAGAAGATGCCCAGTAAGTGAAGAAGTCCCCACCTTTAAGGTCACTAAGGAAATAACTAGAGGCCAGTGCTTAGTAACCTTACTTCTGTAGGCGCGAAACAGATGAGAAGAGCAGGGTAGTGTAGATTTCAGCCTAGAGGCTACAAAATCAACTCAAAGCAGCCACAAATGAATACAGAAGGAGAAAGAAAAGTTACCTCGTGTTGTGAAATGGGTTGACTTAACTATTGGTAAGATTTTTTTTTTTTAATCAGGCTGTGTACCCAGGTATAGCATTTAACAGGTGTCTACCTGATTAGTGCTGTGCTATCCCCATCAGCTGCTTTATCCAATCAGGCTCTCAAGTATTTAGCTATAGGTATTAGTTCTTCTAATAGCTGTGTTTGTTCTTTAAAAAAAAAACAGTTGAATTTTACCTGGCCAGTTTTTGAGACCTTTCATTGCCCTTTATGTTAATATTGACCACCTGTTGAGATAATAACAGTTCATATTTAAGTTAGGGTGTTTTTCTTTTAACAAATGTTATGTTTAGAGTTTAGGGGTGATTTACTTCAGAACGGTGGCTATTTTATATTTTTTCAACCTTTACATCGGATATTATATTTTTTAAGTAAAACAAAGAAGTGAATGAAAACATCAGGAAACATACCCTGTGTCTCTTACCTGAATCAGAGTTTTGTGTTTTCTATATACGAAATTTCCCAGTGTGGAATTTTATGGTAACTGCATGACCTTTACCAATTCAACTATTTTTTTCAGTTTTCTTACATTGTGCTACCTGAAAGTGTTCACTTTCAGAATAAAACTAAATCTTGGGTTAAAACATTTTGTTGCTAAAGAATAGAATAGAATAGAATAGAATAGAATAGAATAGAATGAAATAAAATAAGCATTGTGCGGTCTGCTGCAGATCATGTCCATCATCTGAACAGCGTAAGAAGCCCCACTCCGTACCTCTGGTATAAAAAAGAAGGGAAAACAAGGGACAGAGGCAGAGAGGAAGGAAGACTCCAGTGTCAAGAAAGCCAATAATCCTAAAATAGTCCTTATTTTATGCGCACAAAGGCCAAGTTATCTAAAAAAAAAATTCACTATATTTAATGTGACAACAAAGATTTGAACTCTTAGCATCATCCACTGATGTGAGCTGATGTAATATATTTCTCATATAAGCACATGGCTATGGGGTACACTGATAGGATAACAAGCCCATGCCAGAACTCCCTCATCTAGAGGTACCAGAGAAATTGGTCCATAGGTGGGTGAGTTGGGCTAGAAAGACCATTAATGTTCTGTCCACTCTTAGAGGCCATAGTGATATTGAATATGCACTCCCAACATTGCTCATCTCATGGTTTAGCTAATGTTGGTGATTTGGTGCTGCTCATTTAGCCTGAGGTCGGAAGAGGTTAGAAGACACACAGGTGTGCACTTGACCTTTGAAGGTGCATATGGAAGGCAGGGGAACTTCCTGTGCTTCCCTATCTTAAGGAAAGACCATCCATAACTCATGGCCATGTCTCATTTTATTTAATTATTTTTCTGTTAACACACATGATTACCATACATTTGAGTTTAAGGTCAGGAAATGTAGCCATGTGCACACTGTACATGCCTTGTCCTATGTCTAGGTCTTGCAAGAAAGACTCTAACGAGATAAGCCCAGGCCTTTTACCTGAGCCCTGTGCCCACTGCAAACAAGTATCATATTTTTCCATATTGATATTATCAAACATCGGCTGTCTCAGTAGTGACAGCACTACACAAATTGTCAAGGGAAGGAGGAAGTTTTTTTTTCCCCCCTCTAGCAGCTGGACTTAGAAAAGAAGACAGGCATGAAATTTGCGGGTAGATCTGTTTCAACAATAGCAAGAACTACTGATTGTGTAATCCGATTTCAACAGGGGATTTCTCTTTATCTTAATAACTAGTGAAATGGGTGGACCTCAAATTTCATTTCAGTTTGGAAACATGCCCAACATTTTGGAGATGTTTATTCCAAACTCAGCCAACTATATAAACCTCTCCAGGCTCTAAAATCTTTCTGGGAATTGCACCAAAGGGGATTTTTTTTTTTTTTTTTTGGTAAGATTCCTAATACTTCCGGCTTCTGGAATAGCCTCCATCTAAATCCTTCAGTAATTGAGCATCTAATCCAGACCACAAGAAAGAACACAGGCAATTCTGGAAAAGTAATGAACCTGTAAGAACTTATGTCTAAATTTCAGATAAAATTTTCAAGGAAGCTCTAAATGTATTCAAATTAGGCATCCCTTTTTAACAAAATGTAGTGAGACTCTTTCCCTGGGGTTTGTGTACTTTAATGTCAAAGCATTAAAAAAAGAATATGTCCCAATATGACCTGGTTCTTCACAATTGGGAAGGTCATGAATAGTTAGAAATTGTAACATTCAGATTGTTGTTTTTGCAAAGTGTTTCTTCATCTTCTGCAGTCTTTTCCAGTTCTAGAGATAAGCAATTCTACTGAGCTTTCCTCATTCCCCTGGGAAGCTCACTTTGTCACGTGGGAAGGAATATTAAGGAAATACCCTGCATGTCAGTCACTTCCCATGACAGCCAAGTTCATGCATATTTGCCATAGCTGTGCTTAATTTTGAAGTGTTTTCAAGTCTTTGTTGACTTAATTGTGTCCAAAGACGTATGAAAGTGTGCTGAGAGTGTGAAACTGTACAAGCACCAATGAAGATAGTTTGCCTTGTTGGAAGTAGCAAGAAAACAAACATGTTGCACAAGGCAGCAATAAATCACTGGAACGCACTCTGAAAGACTAGGCTTGGTCCTGCAGCACATGAAGAATGTGGGGCTGTGCAATCCATGGGAATCAGCAAGAGAGGAAAACTCTAGAAGAACTATGGGTATGGGACAGGTAGGCAACCCTGAGAGTCACCAGTCAGCTGCAACTCAGTTCCAGGGAGACTGGCCCACTGGGGATCTCGGAGTTGAGGGACTGCAGAGGATTTGTCAATCACTGGTGCTTCTATGAGCTCAAGGACTGATGGATTTTGCCCAGCAGCAAAGTGGGTGGAGAGTACAGATTCACAAGCTCATCCCTGGAGTTGTCTATAACCCTGGGGAAATCAGAGTATCTCAAGGCAGATGAAGCAGGAGCTCTTTAGGGAAAGACACCCAAGGAATTCACATACAAGGAGAAGAGAAGACTTTGCCTCAATATTCCCTGAACCAAATGACGCTGTAATGAAAATGCATCCAGGAAGTAGTTTAATATCCTCCTAGACACTTCGGATTTGAAAAAAAAGTGCAACGTACTTACGAAAACACGGACTCTGAAAAGCATCTGACTCACCTGTCCGTGTTTAAGAAGGGATGTCTATAAATTTTGAGTACGAAATTCTACTTTAGGTAACATAAGTGGAATTGTTTATTTATATATTTCTTCAGTCAGTCGTAAACATTTCATGAGAGCTCCTTCTTCTACCCGCAGGTTACCAGGCCAGAGCAATAACAGGAAGTAAAGGTGAATAATTAACACCACCGTTCTTGAAGAACAAAGAGGAGAGAGATAAGACAGAGTCACAGGGATCTCCAAAGTCCTGTGAAGATGTTTAGGGCGGGGCATGTGCCCCAGCTGAGAAGGGAAGGAAGAGCATCTGGTTAGAGATTATCCACTAGCCTAGTTTATAAGGATACAAGATTTTCCCTGTCTTCTAATTACTTGTGAATTCTGTTTATTCTCCCAAATATGTTACAAGGCAGAGAAGATAATATGGCATTTATGGCCACCCAGATTCCATAGATGTTAATAGCTTTATTTGCTTTAGGTTTACCTTTGTATTTCAGTTAAATATATAAAACATAAAAATTACCATTTTAATCATTTTTCGTGCAAAATTAGGTGGCATTAAGTGCAGTCACAATGTTGTGTAACCATTATCACCACCCCATTCTCCAGCATTCTTTTCATTTTGCAAAACTGAAACTCTGTCCCCATGAAACACAAACTCCCAGTGCTCCCTCCCCATGGCCCTGGGGAGCCACAGCTCTACTTCCTATGTCTGTGAATTTGACTACTCTGGGGCCTGCATATGGGTAAGATCATAGAGTAGCTGTTCTTTTCTGTCTGGTTTCTTTCAGTTAGTATAATGTTTTCAAGGTGTATTCGTGTTGGTGCATGTCTGAGCTTTTAATTCCCCTTTTCAAGGCTGAATAGTATTCCACCGCACAGATATTGCACATTTTTGGACCAATTCATCTGTCAGTGGATGCTTGGATTGTTTCCACATGTTGGCTGTTGTGACTAATGCTGCTATGACCATAAAATTTTAAACCAACAATAAAGGCAGTACCTGCCTCCCTGTCCAGGGCTCCTGTCCCCCTCTCGAGTGGACACCACCATACTGAAGTTACTTTTTATCTTTGTCAAATAAGTTGTTGAATTCATCAACTAATGCATGTATTCATAACTATACATAATATTTTGTGTGTTTTAAAATTAGCACACAATCTATTTGTCCAGTTTTGCAAAGATTTAATAAGCACTTCTTTTTGGTAGTGAGAGGGAGAGAGAGAATAGAAAACCAAGATTTTAGCAAAATCAAGTGCAGAGCTGAGGTATAATTTCTGCTTCTTGGACCACTAATTACTTTAGTTTTTATTTTATTTCTGCTCAAGTACCTTGCTTGGTATCAGAGACACAATGAACTTAAAATTGATTGTCAACAGAAGTTTTCAAAATATCTTTTCTTTTTTGAGGATCAAGAGCCCCGCATTGGGGAAAGGCCCTTTTAAGAGGAAGGGTGTTGGGCAGCAGAGTGTACAGACATCCTTTTTTAATTAACGCAATTTCAGCTGCAATCACAGATCTGAGGCTTATTTCTGTAGGGCTTTACTTCTCCCATCTGACGGCTGGGTGTCAGTGGGGATGCTATCCATCTAATCGCTGGGGCCAGGGTAGTAGTGTTTGCTATTTCCGCCATGTGGCTTCCCAGATGACCTTGGCTGTGGGCACCCAACAGGCGGAAGGGTGAGCAAGCTGCAACAGTCATATGGGAGAATCAGGGCTAGCTCTGGAGGGAGCTCGTGCTGCCTTCTTCCACATGTGGCTAGTTAATACCCAGGTCATGGCTAACCTCTGGGGCCTGGGTGGATGTGGAGGTTGGAGGTGGGTGTCCCATAGTCTATCTGGTACCTGGAGGAAAGGGAGTAGATTTGGGGGCGCAGTAAGGTGGTTTTGTGCACATTCACTTCACCTGCCATCACTCCATCCTTCACCCCACAACCCAGTAGTGTAGGGAAATGACTGGGAACACAGTACTCGTCCCACATAGGAAGAAAACCAACTTTAAAATGGAACTAAGCATGAAAAGTACATAATTAGGAAGACTTTGGTCCTCAAAGGATACTTGTGTTTTTCGCAATAACCAAGGAGGTATACATTTCTCCAGAATAGCCCTCTGTTTTCAGTGCCTACCATTTTCACTCACTTCTTCCTCTCCACTGGAAACCTTGATTTCTATCATCCTTAATTTTTTTTCTCTTTTTTCTCTCCTTTTTCCTCCTTAACTCTCCGGGCTCCGTAAGGTCCACAGATAATGTATAGACAAAGTAAGCCCCCCGTGGCCCTTTCTTTGCCTGTGTTAGGTCAAATTCCACAGGAAATGTCACATAGCTATTACCACCCCAGGTTTCACCCCACTGGAGGACACTGGGTGCCTGAGAACCACATGAGCTCTTGGTCCAAAGTTCACGGCAAAGACGAAGCCTATACAGTCACAGTTGTATAACTGACTGACACCTGGGACTGTGGTCAGCTACAGGCTGAGATCGCTCTGCGGGGTCCCCATGTGAAGAGGCCCTTTTACATCCAAAAAAATTTGATTCCCAGAAGTCTCTGCTCTGCCACTCAACTCGTCTGGCTGCCAGCATCAACCACAGCAACGCATGAACGAAAAAAAGAAAAGTGTTCTGTTTCATGTTAAAAAGTACAAATATTATATTATTGATTCAGAAAGGAAATGTGCTGAGCGGGAACTCAAAGTGCACTGAAGTGAACCCTGGGGATGGCTTATGGGATGGGATATAAGAACAGTTTTAGAATGAAAACAGATGTTGTTCTACACTAAGGAAAAAGGAAAGTTTGCATTTTTAGTTAAAGCAGCAGCAGGCTAACACCTGGACAAAGGATTTCAAAATGAAAATGTACAATTGTGTCTATTCTTGAGAACAGTGCAGAGAGAGGAAAAAGGTAGCTCCCATTGTGCAAAGTAACAGGATCCACGTGGAGCCTTGCCCGGCTCCAAGAGAAAGAAAGTGCACATGCAGCTCTCATTTCGTCTGATGATTGGAAGACAAATGGAAATGAGAGAACCATTGGAGAAGCAGCTGGGACATCCATTTCATTTCTAGGCATGCGGTTCCTGTAGGCTAAAACACACATCCTGCCTCTCCTTTCTTGCATATTTAAACTCTCCCGTGCTTATGTCAAGTCAACCAGGCAATTTTTTCCCTAAGTTTGAAAGATTCTTTGCCTTCACTCATCTGTCACTGCTGTCATCAGTACTTAGAGTATTTCACCTGCGACTTGCAATGTGCTTACTCAGGTCTTTTATCCTCTCCACGTCAAAATAGTTTGATACCAAGTGTAATTTTGCAAAGAAAAGGATCCCGGGGGAGAGCTTTAGGAGATGACTCTGTGTTTAACCCTGCTTCCAGAAAGAGTTAGATGCAAACACTTCCACTTAGCTCATTTGCTTCTCAAGTGAAAGGATCCCTTCTGCTATCTGAACATGATACAATGGAACACTTAGGAGATGAATTTGAGAATCACCACTTGGCTACCAGACGCTTAGGCTGTATTGACCAGATGGTGACCAGATTTAAGCAATCTTAGAGTCTCCTGGTCAATGACAAAATTTCCTGTGCATATTTGCTTCCCATTAGCATATAGAATTCATAGTAGAGCTGTGGCTCGACACATAGAAGCCAAGTTGGCAGATTTTCAGAGAGTCCCTATTCGGCCTGGGTAAGGCCTGTCCATCGTTTGCCTGCAAAGCCAAGCTTGGAGTTGGGGGTGTCTGCTTTAGTTTTTCTGGCATGGACACGCCTTCTCTCTACGAAATAAACAAGGTCAGCAAAAAAGAAAGAAATCAAGCATCTGTCCTAGTCTTTCTGTTCGTACTGAAGAGGGAGTAGCTGAAGAACACAGGTCTCTCTCAGCTGTGAGAAGACTGTTCTTTATAATCTCTTCCCTGCAGTCTTTGTAAACACCCACCCTAAGGTCACCCACTGTCACTGTGGAGAGGAAAGACCTACTAATCTCCTATATCATATTAACCCACAACTCCAGCAGGACTAGTGTGGTTATACACTGTATGTCTGACCTATAGCCAGGTCGGTATCCGAGACCCAGGGCATGATTTCAAGGGAGTCACAGTCATCCTGGGAGCCCCCTGGAGGGCCATCTGCTTAACATTCTACATTATAATATAAAAGTGACCACAAAAATAATCACATGAAATATCAGCTGAGATTATTAAAATAACATTTTACATTTGCCAAATAAAGTCTCGTCTTACCAATCCTGGAATTAAAAGAGGTATCTTGTACGTTGGTGCTCAGATACATAATCTAAGATACCTAAACAACCTAAGCAATTCAAATAACCTGAAGGATGTGAAGAGCTAGTCTGCAATGAGGTAAAAAGGATCCCAGAATAAATAAATGGCTCCACGGGAATGCAAAGGCAGCCACGTGTATTTATCATGTGCTGCAGGCCAGTACAGCATCCCATTGAATTGTCCATGACGAGAAGGTGCTGCAGATGTCTCTGTGGATGAGGAAAGAAAGCGAAGCTTAGCATCTGAGATTCAAACCCAGACCCATCTGGGTCCAGACCGAGAGCTATACTGGAATCTACCACATGAGTCAGTCCTACAAATGAAAGGCTAATGAAATTTCAGCCTTAGTTTAGTCCTATTTTTAGCTGCGATCCACTCCATTTCTCCTTTAAAAATCACCTCTCAAAAATGCTTATGGGACGTGTGCAATGAGGTTAAGAGTGAATGGAAAGTCCCCTGAGAGGCTGAGCTGCTATAACAGAAAAGTTGTTAAGAGGAGCCCCCACCCTCGCAGAACCCCTGGCTTCCTGGCACTCCGGAGACTCAGGGGCCCCTGCCGCCCTTGCCAGACTAAGCCCTCAGTTCTCCCCCTTCCACACCCAGAGGCTGGGAGCCCAGGTAGCCCCCAAAACCACAGAAATCACGCCCTTGATTTTTTACATTTTTGTAACACATGAAATAAAATGGTTTAAGATAATGGGACTCAAAGTTTTCATTTTTTTCCGCTCCTGCGAATCCCAAGTTGTATTATATGCATGGCTTTCAAATGGAAGTCTATTGGACTTAATAACCTCCTGTTTCGGTGGCTTTGCTGACACAATACCCTGTTAATTATCATTCCCAGCTCCTCTCCCTCTGTCCCCCAAGCGAGGCGGCCTGAATAGTGCCAGGCTGATGTGGAAGGGTTCTTTTTGCTTCAGCAAGAGTAAGAAGTAAGACAATGAGCATTCAGGGAGGCTTGGGGGCTGCTCTGGAAGCTCACTAAAGATTAACGAGCCTCCTCTCACTCACCACTCCCCGTGGAAATAACGGGACCCCTGGCTTTCAATGGGAGTTTTGCGGGTAGAGCTCACAAAGGTGCAGGCATAGAAAAGATCCAACCCCTGGTGGGTCCTAAGATGGGTGGGCATGGCCACATTCGGCAGCAAGTGACCTTTGGGGAAGTGCTCATTTAACCCAACTTCAGAAGTGACCACAATAACCTAACACAAAAAGGGACGTAAATTGGCAGAAAACCACAGTGTAATAGACCCTCTCACACTGTGCTCAAGGGGACTCCGGGGACCAGCCAATCCATGCAAGAATAGTACAAGCTAGACGGGCGCCACAAGATTAATCACCACCGCGATGCAGATTTAGCGCGTTAGGTGAAAAGATAAATGTGTAAAAAGCTGTGTCAAAACCCATGGTGTGGCCCACATGGCATTTCAGGGTCAGTAATTGAACTTCACTCTAATTATCCTGGGGAGATAATATTAACTTAGAGTCGAGTGCGAGCCAGCGAGTCCATAACTCATCACTCGATGGGCTGCTCATCGCATTGTGTTATTGAAATATGATGGCTCCATTTTTATCCTGTCATAATGACAACTGATGTGCTTATTTTCTTTCTCTGCGCCTCTAGGGGATGATGAAATAGTAAGCAAACATTCTTTCTGGTGAAAGAGCAGCACTTTATCACGCGGGCTTCAGCTCTGAAAAAGCACTGCGAACTCAGAAATGATTTCCTGGAGCAGGAGATGCCCCGTTGCTGTGCCGGCCAGGGTGGTGGTGGGCTGGCCAGCAGGAGGGCACTGGCCCTGGCAATCCTTGCTCTTCTCGACGACTCAAGACCCCTCTTGGCTCAAAACCATGTTACTCATTTCTTGAGATTCCAAAGTGTCCAGGACACCTTGATTTACTCTCATTCCAAGGTGGAGTATTTGGGAAGGAGTAGAGATTTATTAAAAACTTAACTCTTGTTGTATTGTTATGCTTCTGGAGCGGGCTCCAGAATTCACCATGTCCCCCTTCCTGCAAAGGGGCTGGCATTGCAGCTGTGCTTTTAGAATTGAGAGCTGAAGCAGCTAAGGTTCCTTTTCCAACTTTTTTACTTTGCTTCCTTGACGAAGCTTTTATTTTCTTCACAGATTTGTATTTGCATCCTCAGAAGCATTATTAATATATTATAATCAGAGGCATGGATGAAGGCTCCTGCATCATAACTTAAGATAAAATATCACAAAATTTAAAATAAATAGCTTCCCTGATTATTTGAAATAAGGCAAATGAATATACTTCTGTGAGCTGGAAAGAAAGAGAGTTCATTCTGAAATACAGAAGAAGGGGTGAGGAGAGATGTGGAAGAAGCCGCATGCTCCCTTCCAGGCAGCGGGAAAATTTGAGGTTGGCTGTGGGGACCTTGAGCATTAACCACCCCCTCCCCAAGAGAAGTGTGAGGACAAATTCAACTTCAATTAAGAAACACAAGCGGGTGGGACACAAGTGCCTTTGATGAAGAGGCTGCTGAGAGGATGAGAGCTGGGGTGGAAGAATGAAGGCAGCCCGGCCCCTCCCCAAAGCCTCTCATGACTGGAAAATTAATGGAGATTTTCCTTCTCAGGGACATGGTGGTAAATAAAGGCATTCAGAAGCCCTCTGCCCTCCCTCTGGGGAAGTTTATACACAATTTGACAGTTTGCTATTTTAATTGAGAACAGAAAGCCAGTGCAGAATCCAAGATCTCAGGAAAAAAGGAAGTTTGTCTAAAGTCATCTTCATTTGGTCCTTAACCTTGTGGTGCCCAGGCGTGGCCCCTGAGGGCAGAAGTGTCTGCTCTATTGTTGGCTGGGCAGCAGTGAGCTGGCCTCCTGGAGGGATGCTTCTCCCAGTTACACATTAGCTCTCATTGTTTGGTCTTCAAAAGAGTCTCCAAGAAAGCCTTCCCTGTGAGAGGAAAATCGTTTCATGCTGATTTCAGTGGCCAAAAACAAGGCTCCAAATCACCTGGTCCCTGCTTTCCTGGTCCTCGTCAGGGCAACCAACGAAATACAGGGCTGAGGTCACATTTTCAGGACAATTTATGGGACAGACTGAGCCTGACTGACACTGTCTATGAATTTGGAGTTACTGGGAAGACAGAGAGTACAGGTTGACTTATTACCATCTGCTTGGATCTTTGAAGGTATCAATCAAATGTCAGGGTCACTGTAGTAAGAGTCTCTCTCTTCTTAGTTATCCTGATTTCTGAGCTAGATAATCAGAAGGACATCACTCATTCATAATCATCAGTTGCAGGCTTTTTAACAGGGGAATCGCAGGAATTTTCATTTATGTTTCTTTTTGGGTTTTCTAGTCAGTCATCACCTTAACATAGGTATAAACACACAGAACAAAGCACCTTGGGGTTGAAGATAATAACTTCTCAGAGAGCTAGGCTTCCTTATGGAAAACAAACAAAAATATTGATAGTAATGTAGATAACCAGTTCAAACCAACTAAGTCCACAAGGACACCAAGAGGCTGGTCTTTCTGGGAATGAAGCAAGTGGAACAAAGCAAGGAGTGATAAGATGTTTATTATGTGGAGAAAAGGCACCCCCCACCAGGCTTCAGGACTTTGCACTGTTATCCTGGACATCTGAGTATCAGCAGGAAGGGATTTGTAGGATGAATGTCTACTCACACAAACTACCAATCCCAAATAGAATAGCCCCGAATCATTCTCAGAAGTTTATTGACTCAAATTCATTTTCATAGTTTTCTAAATATAATTTTAAAGCATCCACTTTCTTTAGAGATATCCCAGTCAGCTGGGAAGACAAAACAACACTTTAAAAAGACATTAGGTTCATATTTACATGAAAGATCATGACAGCCTGGTAAAGTATTACTCTCTATAAAGTATTATACATTTTAAGGGTCCTCGTAATTTATGTTTTAAAATTTTTTCCCTACACATTTGCAGTATATAATGGAAGTTTCCTATGACATTTATAAAAGAACAGCTATGATCTGCTAGCTAAATGGTATGCAATGTTCTATAAATTATAGTCTGAAATTTCCTCTAATGTTCAGTATTTCTGTGACAGATTTTTATCCAAGAAAAATCAGAAGGAAATGTGGAAAGGAATAATCTGTTATAACTGTGTTAAAGGCGTGACTAGAACATTACTCTCAAAGTACTTGGGGTAGGAAATGGGAAGATATTTATTTGTGGTTTATTCTACTATGCCTGGAATCTTTTTATTTATATAGACAGGTATTGGTGTCTTAATAGATAATATCATAGAACATTCTTCAACTTTTTGTTCAAGATAACTTTGATTTGTTAACTTAAATCACATCCATGCCTCTTATCATTGCTTCTTTCTAAGCAACCCTGGTCTTAGCTGAGGTCAGGTCACGTGGAGTAAAGGAAGGCCTCTCAGTTCACTTGCAGTTGAATATGACCACGTGACTAAGCTTTGGTGAGTAATGCAAGTGTTGTGTGGCAGCTTTGGGGAGAAAGTCCTATACAAGAGGTGTCATATGCTCTTGGCATCTTATTACCTCTTGCTTCCAGCTTTTCTCTTGAAATGTGATCTGATGAGTACCACACCCACTGGAACACCTGGTGGGCCCACTCCCAGGACATGGAAGTACAGAATGGCTGAGCTCCTGATGCCTACTCTGGATTACCACCACCCAAGCTATCCAAACTGCGATGTAAAACAGAGGTGCGAAAACTCTGTCTGGAAAGAGCCAGAGAGAGGATGTTTTGCATTGCATGCCATGAAATCTGTCACAACCATTCAGTTATACTGTTACAGTGTAAAAGTAGCTGTAGTCAGTTAATTAAATAATGAGTATAGCTGTGTTCCAATCATACTGTACTTTATTTGAAAAAATAGACAAGAGGCTAGATTTGCCCCATAGGCCATAGTTTACTCACTCTGTATGTAAGAAATAAAAATCTCTGCAGACTAATCTCTGTCAAATAACAAATCTCTTCACTTAGAATAGTGTCTCCCAGGTTCATTCACATTGTCAAAAATGGTAGGATTTCCTCATTTTTTAAAGCCAAAAAATATTCTGTTTTATATACATATAAATAGGGATATGGATGGCAATAGAGATAGAAATAGAGACAGAGACAGAGACAGAGATAGAGATAGAGATGGACAGAGAGATAGATCTCACAATTTATTTATCCATGTAGATAGACAGTTAGGTTGCCTGTTGGGAATAATGCTGCAATAAACATGGGAGTGCAAGTATCTATCTCTTCAAGAACTGATTTTATTTCATTTGGATACGGACCCCGACTTGGAATAAGGCAAACGCAGGATAAAAAATATTGCATGACCTCTCTTATACATAGAACCTATGAAAACGGAATTCATAGAACCTGAGAGCAGAGCGATGGTTATCAGGGACTGGGGGAAGGCAGGGGAAGGGAAGATGTTGGTAAAAGGCATAAAGTTGCAATTATGTAAGAGAGATAAGTTCTACAGGTCTAATATACAACATGATGACTATAGCTAGTAATACTGTATCATGCACTTGAAATTTCCTGTGAGAGTACTTCTCAGGTGTTCTCATCACACAAACACACACAGTGACTATATGAGGAGATAAGCTTGACTACGGTAACCATTTCACAATGTATACACTTATCAAAATATGTTGTACACCTTAAATATATGTATAATTTTTATTTAAAAATCGTTGTGGTTCCAGCTTTATATTATAGGTCTCTATTATGCACAGTCTAACCTAACCCTTACTGACTCAAGTCCTCGTGACATGGTTATTTATAGTGCAGAATTTTCCCTTCTCTTTTCCTCCTAACTCTTGAATCTCTCCTCTTTTCTTTTGCTCCAGTAAATCTTTCTCTCTGTTGCTCTCTCCTCTCCATTCTCTTTCATTGTCCTCAATATATTCCCTTCTTTTCTCATAAGCTGTATATTAAATGACAATAGCCCTGTGTATCCCTTAACTGATGGAGTCTAAACATTTGTAGAATGAAAAATTTGTCACAGCAAGTCTCCCTGAACTTACAGCTGTAATACACCAAAACCTTTTCCCTTGAACACTATGTTTCCAAAATGTTGTACTGCTATTCAGAGGTTAAGAATTCAAAAAAAGAGCAAAACACCCCACTTGAAAATAATTAACACCAAGATCTCTCAGCATGATATGCCACCCTTGACCTGGACTAGGCTCCATGAGCAGATCATAGTGCCTTTCATAGCTCCTGCCTGTGTTGAACAGAACATTTTACATGTGTGAAATGAGGCACCTAGCAATTGTATCCATCTCTACTAAGAATATTATTCTCCTTTTCTAAGATTCTTTTGTCCATCTATATAGTGCAATTTAATATGGATTATTTTTCTCTTGTTTTTACCAACAAATGGGTACATAGATGGGAGAATGGCATGGTTAATTTAGTATCAGTGCTCTGTTTCTGATTTATTGGCAAACTTTGTTGAAACAAGAAATAAAAGAATACACACACCTGAACATTTATGTTTGTTGATAATTATTTAAAAATTCTTACATTTGTTTTGAATTCTACCACTACAAAACTTTTACCAAAGCTTCTTGTCTGTAAAAGTCCAAGAGAAAAATGGTGAGTTTATGGACAGTTTCAAAAGTGGAGGGTCCAAGTGGAGCTCCATGAAGAGAGGGGCTGGTTCTCTTCTATTATGTCCCCAAGCCCCATAGGGAACACAGAATAGGTTTCTGAGAGATCTCTGTTCAATAAGTAAATACAAGAATTGATAGGCCCTGGTCGGGTAGCTCAGCTGGTTAAAGTCTTGTCCTGATATGCCAAGGCTGCAAGTTTCATCCCCAGTCAGGGCACATATAAGAATCAACCAATGAATGCCTAAATAAGTGGAATGACAAATTGATCTCTCTCTCTCTCTCTCCCCCGTTTTCTCTTCCCCCTCCCACTTTCTTCTCTCTCTAAAATAAATAAATATATAAAATTAAAATTAAAGCAAAAGAACTGATGAAATAATTCAACAAATTTGCCCGGTAGATTTCTTTTCACCCATTAGAAAATAGTGAAAAAGAAAAGGTCCAGAGGGTTGATTAGGGTTCAGCTACAGTTGACTGAGTGATGCCTAAGCTCCTCAATAATAAGATGTTTTTGAAAAAAAAATGAAACAAGATTAGACATTTACTTATCCTCATTCAACTTGATAAAATTGTCACTAGATTTGAGAAACTGTAGCATGTGGAGATAGAAGTTACTTCACTGTAAATTGATAAAATATAAGATCTACAATTATACTGACAATTAACTCACATCAATCGATTCTTATGTGGAATTATTCCTTATTACCTTTTTATGTCCAATATTAAGAGAAAATAATTGTTCTAAGAATGTTATTATACAATAGTTGTATCAAAATCACAATGAAGCTAATATATCATATGACAGTTCAGTGAAGAAAACATAGTTGGAAATTTGACATTTAACAATGACGTATAGTCAGTTTTCCATTAAAGTTAGTTTCATTAATATATAACAATCCATTATATGTTAATTATATGCTCCATTAGAAGTTTCTCAAAGATAAAAATCTCAGATCCTGTGACATCTCAGGAGACAGAACTATGGTCCTTTATTTTATTTAGTGTTGTATTGAATAGAGGAGAAGAAGTGTAAAGATAAATTTAAGTAAGAGAGATACAGATGAAGTGTTAAGATGATTTTGATAAGTCCAAGTTGAGCTTGTTAGGACTCTTAAGTAAATTCAAGGGCATCGAGCTAAACCTTAATGGATGTGGATGATTTAGACACAGGCCCGAGGGCCTGAGGAGTAGAGTAAACAGAGACAATCATTGTTGACTCTCCTCTTAGTTGGCTTCCCCAGCGGCAGAATCTGAGAGGCAAGAGGTTGGGAGGTGGTCCCAAGATGAACAAATTTGAAAGTGTTAAAAGAATAAACTAAGGGATCCTAATAAGTAGGGTACCATTGCAGCAACCGTGACTTTATTTCAGGGGAGTGGAGGGTACAAACTCCAGGGTGGTCCCCCAGGGAAGAGAAGCTGGGCTGTACTCTCTAAAACCCTCCCGTCTCTGGATGAGAGCTATCGCTGGCTCCTGGCTTGCTAATTCTACAGCACACTCAGCTGCCCTGCAGTCTACAGGCAGAGGATGCCCTCAGCAGACAGTGCCTAATGTAGGAGCGAGCTTCATTAGGAGGCCAGCTGGTGAAGAGGGTTAATGGGCAGGTCATCCAAAGGGTCTCTTTTAGTTAGAAAAAGAAAAGAAATCTATTTTGGGGGGAAAGATTTACTTTTTGAAGTAATACAGGGAAATGACTCAAAAAGTAAGTGGACCATTTTGTGTTTGTCTTTAAATGAAGACACATGTAATTCCAGTTATGTTCACTCATTCGGTGTCTATGGACTGGCTAAAATTCAGATTCCATGGGATCATGGTTACTTACCAGAAATGTAATTGTATGAATAAATTCAACAAAATCTAGAGAAAGTTTACTGAATCCAAACTCTTTACATAGACAATATACAATATAAAATGCTTATACTATGTAAAGAATATACAATAAAAAATTACTAGGTATGGAAAAACTCAGGAAAATATGATCTCTTATCAGAAGGGAAAAAAGTTCAATGGAATAGCCAGAGAAGACAAAAATGTTGGAATTAGTCAGCATAGATGTTAAAAGAACTATTACTCCTATGTTCAGTCCTTCACGGGAAAGTAGCGGAAGGAATGGGTAAGCCGAGGGAGAATCTTAGCTGAGAAATGTGAACTATGCTGGCAAGAAATAAAATGCTTTATATGGACCTAAAAAAATCAATCCCAAATTTAATCATTTATTCACCCAACAGGCATCAAGGGTTTTGGGCAGAAAACTCTTCAGGACTGCAGGGCACAGGGTGATCAGAGAAATCACATTCTGGGAGGAAGACATTTAACATATAATTATACAGTATAATGTCAGGCCAAAATTACATGTGATGTAGGAAAGCTGAACAGGATCTAGGGATAGAGGTGAGCAAGGGAAGATATGTCAGCAATTTCCTGAAGGCAGAGAAAGCCCTTGCACCCAAGGCTGGTGTGAAGTCTGGTGTCTAAATGGGGGAAATAAAGCCAAAGGCAAAGCTGGGGACAGATGCAGATGGCCAGGTCCTGAGTGACTGTGTTGAGATGTTGTAGGGGAGTTTTCAGGCAACGGGACCAGGCAGTTGCTCTCTCTCCCTTCGCAGTGTATGTTTCCTTTCTCCCTTGGCTTACCCCTGTCTCTGAGGAAGAATACTTCCTCACCCTGAGGAGAACTCAAGGTAGCCTACAACTGAGACCCTGACTTCTAAACTTCTCTAGGATAAGGTGTATAAGTTATATGTAACCGATGAAAACCCGAAATAACAGAGATACAAGGAGGGGTGAGTGTGGTGGGTGGGGTTCCTCCTCTCATTATCTGCATTCAAGCAAGAAAACCTCAAGCTTGACAAGCAGCGCTGGGCTTCAGCACTCTCCAGTGTCAGTTACAGTGAGAAAGGACAGAGGGAAACGTGTAGAAATGTCTTATTATGGCCCAGGATGAGGAGAGTCAAACTCTCTTATCAAATACAGGTTTATTAGTTTACAAAGGACAGGGTTGAGGTCATTAACATTTGTGTTAGTATCTTAAAGTTTTTCATCAAAAACAGATGTTGATCTTTGGAAAGAAATTAACTCATACAGTAAAAAAAGATGTATTTAATTTTAAACATTTTGAAGTCAACTGGGCTAAGAGTCAAGGGGCCTCCCCCATTTTCAGGAAACCTGATCCTTTCGCCCCTCTTCTCCTTCCCTGTCACCTCTCCACTGTGGGCCCCATCTCCAACACAGATGAATGCAGGGCCTTCAGTTACAGTGGTCACTGATGTTCAGTGGACACGTGGAGCTGCAATTGTGCAAGAGGAAACACCAGATCGTGAAGGTGAAGATTAATTCCTTCTGTGTAGTGTCAAAAGTGTGTGTTGGGGGTCTTGGACAACAGGAGAAGGAAAGTAAAAGAATAAAGGGGAAAAGGCAGAGAATTAAATGTACATGTCAAAGGGTGGGGGTGGAGGCATCTCTTTCGAGGCGTGCGTACACACACTCACACTCTGTTTTTTACGCCTCTCACACGCACACACATTCACATGCTCACACATTCTGAGCAATGAAGGTCAAAGAATTAAAAACAATGAAACACGTGAATTAAGTGATACAACCTTCATTGAACTCTTCTCTTCTTTCCTCATCCACTTCCTTTATCAGCTATGTTCATGTTGGAAACACTTACCTCAATTTGACAACAAAAAATAGCTGAAGTTTTCCTCAGAGTCGAGAATAATCTGTTCAGGAAGAGGGATGTGAGGCTTCATTAGCAACAGGTGAGAGGTGTCACCCTTCTTTGCCCCAGCATCAGTGCCACCTTCCAGTTCTGATGAGAAAACACTAAAATGGACCCTCAAACTTTTTCTTTCCAAGGGAAAAACAGAGGGCACACCTGTGAGAGTAGTTTATAAAGAATTTTATATGTGCAAATTAATAAAGTGCTATTGCAGAAATACATACTCAGGTATCCCAAAAATCTACATGATAGCCCCAGGTGTCATCTTATTTAAGCACATTTATAATTTGTTCATTTTATTCGGTGCCTTCTCCATGCCAGGGCCTGTGCCACATTATAGGGAGCTCTGCAAACGGTATGTAAAGACCCCAACAAACTACCCACTTTCCCAGGAAGCAAGTACTGCAAAGAAGAGAAACAATCAGATGTGTAGAAAGAGACAAATCTCACGAAATTCCACCAGACTAGGCTTTGGAAAGCTGAATTAGCTTCTCGTCACTCCCTGGCTCTACAGCAGGACAATCCCTTTAACCTCCCCAAATTTCAGTGTTCTCAGTTATAAGATTTGGACTTAGAGTTCCAGACGTCCAAGGTTCTTGCTAACACTCAATGACTTTCTGTCTTTTCAGACCTCAATCAATTTGCCACAACTCTCGGTCAGCCACTACAGCTTCTCAACACAAGAGAAGCAGTAACTGGGTTTCCCGATATGGGGTTTCTTCCAGTCGTCACTGCAGATTCCTTGAGGCAGGTGGGTTTTCAACTCTGGACTCCCAAGGAGATAGTTCTTGCCCCAAACACGAAGACATACCTTCTATCCTTTGCCAGATATTTTTTTATATACATTTTACCTCTTAGTCCTTTGATTGTAAAGTATAATTGAGCCTTCATCTTTCATAGTTTGTCTCAATCTTTTGTTGATTAAAACTAAAACCATGACATTTACTAAGGTGTCGAGAAATATATACATGAAATGGTGCCTCATCCATGATCCAGAAAATATTTTTGACTACTTATAAAAGTAGTTATAATTTAATAATTTAAATATGCTTCTTTCTATGATTACAAAATTTTGCTAATTTTCATTCTATGTAGATATTGCATAACTTCTGAAAATTATGTTTTCTACATCAAATCTTCATTTGTTGTAGAAATTCTCATTTCTTAGAGACTACATCAACCTCCATTTACATACTACTTGATTCCTCCAGAGTTTATGGTTAAACATTCCAAAATGCAAACAGATCATTACTGTTTTTTTAAATGACAAATTATTTTTAGACACATGTTTTATTTCACATATCCAAATGAATATGATAATTAAAGAAAACAGTATAGATCAAGGAAGAAATAATAGAAAACCTAGTACCCAACACCGGGCTAATAGAAGTTTGGCAAGCCTATGGACAGAGAGGCCATTATTTGAAGCAGAGCAGAAGCATTAAAACTGATCACAGTTCTGTCATCTAATTAATATAGCATATTTATAATAGGAAATATTCCCATAACAATGTAAATTAAAATGATGTATTATGTACAGTTTTGGACTGATGACTGACATAGTCAGTATGTCCGTAATTACCGGTTACATAGTCCCTTGCAGGGATAAATTGTTAGTGCATTACCTACACCTTTGTCGTTTGTGACTTTTCAAATCATTGTATGTGCATAACAGAATTTGACTATGTTCAGTGAATTGAGCCACTTTTCACTTCTGTTCTTGCATTGGCTGAATCCGTTTTATCTCTTTAGGGGAAAGGGTCTCCATTTATATTTACTGACTGGTACGCATAAAAGCCTAATGTCAAGAAATCCATTTGTTATTTAATAAAAGTTATCATAATGTCTTAAACGCCTGATTTATGGAGAGCCGGCAGTCACCTTGACGGCCTGCCACTTTCCTGTTGCAATTAAAGACCCAAGACAGGTCATGCCATTTACACTAGGCCAGAATAATAATGTCCTTCAGATCATGCTCCTTGACAACACCCCATTTGTCTCATTTAAATAATAAACATGATTGGTGGAAATTGCAGGCTGCAACCCTAACACACAAAGGAAATGACAAACACACTGCAATGAATAATAAGGCAAACGTTGACGGTTAACATGACCTGCTTGCTACAAATGGCTGGTCTTATATTTACTTATTTAGCTTTCACAAAGCAGAGTTGATAAAAATCGAGAGGGTTAAGAGACAGAAAAATAAAAATGTTTTGTTAAACGTGTTCTGATAAGGGAACCTGCTTCTCAATGGTAGTGGTGCCCTTCTGATCAAGGGTTGTTCTCCACCACCCACCAAATGTCAGCGCCGCTCCCCATAGAGGGGGACTATATGTTACCCCAAGATCACCTTCACTCTACAACTTGCAAAACTCCAAATGCAGCCAAACCTCACTGCTGAATGTGGACGGCATTCCATCACCCCCAACCAGAGGCCCTGCTAACCGCTGACAGGAGTTAGGCCTCCTGATGACTGACATTGAGCAGGGTCGGCTCACTCCAGGCAGCAGTTGGGCAGGGGGCTGGGAATGTGTTTGGGGTTGGGAGGGCTCTGTGAGGGGAGGAGAAGGGAGAGACGGGGGGATACGTGCAGAAGGAATGCAAAACCAGGGCTCCATTTTTGGGTAAAGGGATTGAAGTACGAAACAATGAAACTCACCAGCAGTGAGCACAGAAGTAAAATAATCATTCTTTCTTACTTTTTTTTTTTTTTCAATGCGAAGTGTCAGGCTATTAAGGTCATGTTCTTAGGGAAGACCTGGGACACTGGAAGCTAAGAATAGTACCCCATAAATTGAATTAACTAAATTCGTTGATTTGTTGTTGTTGTTGTTGTTGTTGTTTTCCAAAATGGATTCCTCTTATCTGAGACAAACTGTTTCCTCCCACCTCACAATCCCAGGTCTCTAGGAGTGTTCTGGTGGAGAAGGAGACTTTAGGTAAATAAGGAGAGGCCTTCCAGGAATGAAGGAGGGGAACTTCCGGTAAGAAAGACTGCAACTGCCAATAAAGGAGAAGTGTACTTCTGGTTCCCAAGGAAAGGGAATTTCTGGTAATAAAGGCAGAGACTTCTGATAAAGAAAGAGAGGCTTCTTCCTGTAAAGAGGGAGGAGACTTCCAGTAAAGAAGTCAGATACTTCCAGCACCTAGAGAGGGCGTATAATAGGTAACGAAGGCAGAGACTTGGGTAAAGAAGCAGGAACAGGCTTCTATTAGTGAAGGAAGAGACTGTCTGTAAGGAAGGGGGACACTTCCGCTTAAGAAGGAGGGAGACACTTCTGGTGAAGAAGGAGGTCTAGAATCCAGATACAGGGTATGGATCCTGGCCAACTGGACTTGGTAGGCCATGGTTGCTGAGGTTGGTTGGGCAGGGTTAGCGAGACAGTGAAGCGGGTATGTGAGAGATTCGAACCACGCTCAGTGTACAGTTTTGTTTCCACCTCTTCTCTTCCGTCACTTCCCCTCACTGTGCCCCAGAAATCCCTTCACAGGGTCACTTGTGCAACCAGCACAGCTTGATGTCACTGACATAACCCACCTTCTGTTCCTTTGAAAGCATGCCATTCTCTGGTGGCTGGCATGTGCACGGGCACGGACCTCTCTGGCATTCCTTCACTAG
Organism: Mormoops blainvillei; assembly: GCA_004026545.1. NCBI lineage: Eukaryota > Metazoa > Chordata > Mammalia > Chiroptera > Mormoopidae > Mormoops > Mormoops blainvillei. The sequence goes on from PVJD01000688.1 coordinate 356,955, forward strand.
CGGTGCATGTCACATCTTCAGTAGGTGACTTAACATCTTGCAGCTTTTTATTGATTAAGTTACTTAAAAACTCCAATAATAGCACTGACTTAATATTAATTGTTTTAAGCGGTTAATGAAGTGGTCGATATTCTATTCCTTCTCCTCGCTGGGGTCTTTTCCTCAGTCTTCCTCCTCCCAAACAAGCCAGTCTAAAGGTCATGGTGTGTCCCTGACCTTTTTCTTCTCCTTCTGCTGGTTCTTCTGACCAACTTCATCTTCTCTTCTGGCCTCAGTTATTAACTCTGGGAGCTCAGCTGCAATTTGGAGCTCTTGTCCATGGCCAGTCCATTCATTTCCTCACTTTCATGCATGTTTTCACTGGAAATCCTACTTACTCTTAAGACTCAAAATGTCTAAAGTGTCTTATGTCATCTATAATTCTCTACTTAAAAAAAAACAAAAACCCTGTCTCTGGTGTTTCCACTTTGCTCGAAAGGATCAGCACCCTCCCAGCTGTCTCGCTGGTGCCCCAGTGCAGATTTCCTTTAGCCCGCCTCTGCTTTCCTGGGCCCGTTTGGCACTGTGCCCACTCTGTTAGCAGCCAGGGTGACTAGACTGGGCCTCATGTCAGGTGCTCAGCCCACAACCTCAAGGATAGTGTGGTCCGTTTTTTATGTCTTCTGATTAGTTTTAGTTAATCTCAGTCCCTGCAATCATACTGAATGTTTTTCAGTGCACTGATTTTGAGCACTTTTGTGCCCCAGGTGTCTTACGGATAGCTCCTCTCCCCACAATCTATTGAGTTCAGATCTTATCTGCCTTCAGTGGTTTCTGGAATTGAACATCAACTTCCGCCCAGCCTCATCTGTCCCACTAGGGTGGAGTGCTTTCACTGTAAAACATTTGTCACGCCCAGCTTCCTGCAGAAGTCTCTTCAGATAGGTCTGGAGCACCATCCTGGGGTCCTGAGCACTGCCTAAAATCCTGCCTTATACATAACAGGAGCGCAACAAAGACTAATAGATTGCTCTGGCTGGTGTGGTTCAGTGGATTGAACACCGGCCTGCGAACCCAATGGTTATGGGTTCGATTCCCAGTTTGGGCACATGCCTGGGTTGTGGGCCAGGTCCCTGGTGGTGGTGGTGGGGGTTAGAGGCAACCACACATTGATGTTTCTCTCCCTCTCTTCCTTCTTCCCTGCCTCTCTGTCTAAAAATAAATAAATAAAATCTTTAAAAAAAAATGACTAATAGGTGGAAGGAAGGCTGGAGGAACAGGCCAAGCTGGAGAAACTGCTTGTGCGGGACGTTCTTCAAGCACGTTCAGGTCCTGCAAAGTGTCGAGGTTTGAGGACGACTCAGGGCATGCCTAGTACAGCTGCATTAGCGTTGTTCAGGGATTTCTTCATGTTCTTTTACTAGCCTGATGCACGTTTAGGGGACTCCTTTTTTGTCTCAGCAGCTAAACCTCAGGAATCGGGGTTCATTGACCCTGTTCTGTGCCTCTTGATTCACCTGTGTTACACTGAAGACCCAGTATTGATTAATATAACCTATGACATACTGAAGGCTCAATATTGGTAAATATTATCTGTGTCTCGTGCAGGGTCAGTATTTGTTAGCATCACCTGCCTCACCCTCCAGGGTCACTATCGATCAGTATCATCTTCTTCACGCTGCAGGGTCAGTGCTGTTTTGCATCCACAGCTGCCCGCAGTCCAATGAGGGGAACTTGTCTTATTCCTGAGGCCATCCTTCACCTGCCTGGTTGCAGCCCTAAGAAGACAATTTACATAATTGTAAAAACTGAGAAGAACTATACTTAAAATTCAGAAGTGTACAGTGGTTAATGGAATTCCCTCATGCATTAAGAACTAGAATGAATTTGAAGTTCACTTGGACGTGCCAGTGGAAGGTGAGCTGAAATGACTGATGAGAAATAAAAGATTAAAACAGAAAAAGAGGCATTTAGACCATAGATAAAAGTGTTATCTTGTCTGCCTGGGGTGAATGAAGAATTATCGCCAGTAGAATTCTTAACCAGGAGATTCCAAAGTGTTCATAGGAGCCCCTGGCCTGCAGCAGCCAGCACTGATATCAACTCACTCTGTAGAAAAGCTCTATCATGAGGCCAGCCATTGGGTGTGATTTTCCCCTGTATATAACAAGCTTTCTGGTTGCCATTGATATATTGTTTTATTTCTAATCAGTTAGCCTTAATAGGAATGGAACCTACCAGCCTAGTGAGTTCTGATTGCATTAGTGCTAAATCACTTTAGTGTTATTGATAATTATAATATCTATGGGACTAAGGTCATTTCATCATACTTTCCACTAACCCTGTTTTATTAATATTGTAGAATTTATAAAATGATTTTGCTCTTTCATAAACTGTGAGATCATAAAACAAAGAAGAGTGTTATAAAATATGGCTAATTACAATGCAGTTCTCCAAATATGTCTAATCTCATGTCTTAATCATACATTAGTCCCCTTGCAAAATAACTGCGAGATGACCCACCTGCTGTAGCATGATAATGTAAGAGAAGGCAGCATAAATTTAATCATGGACCACAGGGGCATTGCCTGGATCAGGTGAGCAACTTAGCTTGCCAAAACCTCAATAGAGTCATCTAGATAACGGGGTGCTTCAAGAGTTAACTGTAGGGTGTATAAAAAATACACAGAAAGCCTGCAGACTCCACCTAAGATAACAGGAAAAAGCACTCAGTAGATGGTGGCAGTTATTATGAGACACTGTGCTACCCTTGTACCTGACATGTGATCAAAGAGCAATGGTGAAGTTCAGTGGTGTTAAATAACACAATGCAGTAGTGTCTCTGATGTAATGTGCTGACATCTATTAAAACTTCACCTTGCAGCCCAGGACCACCCACACATGATTCTTGAGGTTTTATCCATCCTACGTAGTCAATGCTTGCTGTCGGTTGGATAATAGATGAACAAATAAAAGACGTTTTTCTACAGGTTTGCATATCTCTCTTGGAGAGACCCCCTTAGAAATTTTTACAACTGAAAATTTCTGTCACTGAGACGCCTTCTAAGTTGTGTTTTTTCTAGACTTTAGAAAATCACTGCTATTGTTTTAGCTAATAGTTTTGGTTTCTTGAAACTTTTGCTCATATGATGTGATGGGAGTGAAGGATTGAAGATAGTGCTGTTATATCATGGTGGTTACAAGGCACATTAGACCCCTTTCAACTTGAACAGTGATTCAGAAGTGAAAAAAGGTGTTAGTATTAATCTAAGTTTTGTTTTTCGCCAATTCATTCTAATTTTTGAAAAGTTTCTGGCAGTATCCTTGAAGAATTTACATACTCCCGAACACTTGTCTGGCAAATACTAGTAACCCAACATGACTGAGAGTGGCCAGGATATTGAACGTCAAATATCAGGGTTAATTATGGGAAATCTGACAAAACCCTAAACTGTGCGTGGAGAGAGGAGGAAAGACTGTCGTTTTTTGACATTCTAACGGCTGAGAAGCCTTTACTCTGTCAATCAAGAATCTCTGAATGGTCTGGAATTCATTTATCATTACTAACTGTTGTGGGAAGCAGGGAAAGGACATCCTGTTTTCAAATGTAAATATCACTGGCATTTGAAAGCCCGTTGTAGACTTTGTTTTTAATCCTAATGTATCAAAAACCACCAATATCTGCTGTTACAATAGGTTTATCAACTGGTTTCGTTAAAAGCTATGATCATGGTAAGATAATGAAGGGTTTGTGAGGATGTGGGTTGCATTTGTGACCTATATACCCAGGAAATTAGCATATGCCAAATATGTCATGGACTTGCTTGCTGTCAGGGTGCCTGGCCTTAAGTCTCCCTTAATGCTAGGTAATGATACATATTGACTAAGTCACTCTGCCACTATTTTTCTTTCTAAAAATAGCTCAACATTGCACTGCCTGGCAATGAGACTTCTCAGGATAGCTTTACAAAATAAATGGCAATTTTTTTGTGTTAATACTGCCAATCAATGGGACAGCCACTTACCCAATCTTACTAACCAATGCACTCTAGAAATGAGACTGCCTTGGAGTTTTTTCAGTAAACGCTCACACACACACAAAAAAATTGGAACTTACGTATATTTCTTAACACTGTTTAAAACTTACAAGTGAGATATCATAAGCCTCCTACAACTTATGTCCTTATGTCCAACATTTATCTTTATGGCAATTAATTTAAATACTTTCAGGAGTGGATTCTTGCTCTCTGTTAATGAAATACCTTCAATAATAAGTTTTACAATGGCCACTTTGAGGGACTCAAGGGAAAGGTGTGGTAGACAGTTCCTGGGCATCTTAAGGGGCATCTGTGATCACTACAGCAAAGGGGTGAATCCAAGAAAAAATCCAAGTGGGCTTTTAAAAGCACTGAATGTAAATGTAATTGGAATATTTACATGTTTTAAAGTGAGAGGACCTGGGTAATGAAAAATCAGCTCTTACATCCATATTAGTTAAATTATTACACATCTTAGCAGCTCATGACTTTCTGGGTAAAGCCGGTGACATGCAATTCACTCTTCACATGTCTAAAGGTATGCTGAAGGTGAGACTAGAAGAAAGGTGACACTGTGTATCACAGGAGCTGACGTGATGTCAGGACAGGGCAGGAATATTCCCATAGCCAGGTTTCCATCAGGGCAGCAAGGTTCTGTGGAGAAGTAACACCGTGACTCCCTCCGTCTTCCTCTGCATCCTGGGGCAGGCCGAGTTCGGCCTGCACGGCCTCAGAATTAGGCCGCCGCCCATTCTGTCCCTTCGTTTTCTGTTCTTCAGTTTTCCCTGCACCTTCTCATTGTGACCTGATCTATGGCAGACCAAGGAAATAAACATTAAAAGTGAATAAATGTCCACCACTACCGTTTAATTTATTCTCATTTTATACAATACATCATTGATTCTGACTGGCCCACTCCCATAAGGAGGAATAAATATGGCTTATGAGATAAGGAAAATGGCTTCAGACACCCACTGAAAAGATACTGTGAGCATAACTTTATTGAAGAAACTTCTCCGGGGGCATGTCCCAGACACTCATCATTAATGTCCCAATCAATCATTGGAACAACAATCAGAGAAAACTCTGGAACCTGAATTTGAGAGAAGGGCTTAATTAGGAGCAAATGAGACATTATTCAACCCCTTAAAATTTGGGAGTTTGTAACATTTTCACATGTGATCTTCCCTCCTCCCACAGTGATTCTCTTGTGACCCACACAACGTATTTCTTCTCTTGCAAGATGAGGTGAGTCTTCGAGAAATGAGCATCCGACCAAGGCAGGAAGTCCCCATGCCTGCCCAGATCCTTGAGTCCTTCCCGTTTCTGTCTCTTAAACCATGTTGCCTTGGCCCAGGTCTCTGGTGATAAGGAGGTCTAAACTGTCCTCTCCAAACAACTGCCATAATATGAAATGAAAACAGTTACTTCATTTCGTATAAAGCTTTTACACTTGTGGACTGGGGAATGTACTTTATTAGCTTATTACCCACCTGTCAGTCCAGACTGTAACACCCGTTGCTGCAGAGAGCAATGAAACCGGAAATTCTCAAAGGATCACTTTAAGAAATGAATGTTCAAATGCGGGGAAGGGAAGGGGAGGTAAATAAAAGTTATAATATATAGTCGTGTATGTATTTCTGTTTTTTAATGCATAGATGTGCATACTGATTATACTCAGTCACATTTTTAAATGAAGTGGCTTCAAGTTCATCTTGACATCAATATGCATCTTTCATTCTGTTAACTACTAAGGCAAATGTAATAATGCAGCTTTCTGGCTTATACTGTGGGGATGATTTATCTGTCTCTTTATAAGGACCATGTTAATCACGTGTTTTATTCCAGTGTGCCATGTAATGTTAGTGACTTTCCGATCATAGAAGTGAGCTGGTTCCGCTTCAGGAAGTGTTGCTTATTAACCTGTAAAAACAAACTCAGCCAGTCAGTCAGAAGATGGAGGGGTGCCACCTACAAGGCCTATTTAAAACCTCTCACAGGCTAGAAAATACTTGAGATGTCTAGGATTTCTATGCAATTCCATGACACTGTTTCCCCCTATTCGAAAGTGTGGCATTCCTGTGAAAACTTTCATAAGCAAAAATGGTGTAAAGCGAAGAAGCAATTACCATGAATTTATATGGAAACATTTTTAGCATTCCCAGACCACCCCCCCACCAAATAACCTACCAAATCACACCAAATAACACATCAAATCTGAAATTATACTAACCTAGAGTAAAAGCAGTGCCACTCTCCTGGTTCGTGTGCTGCCTCTGTAAATGCTCACTGCAAAAACAAACGCTAAAGGCTATTTTCACCTTCCACTTTTGTTCTTAAAAGTGAAAATCCTCTTCAGATTTCTTTGGCTTAGCAAAAACAGGTACTAAGGTATGTCTCCCTGAAAAGCCAAGTGGTATAACGTGAACTTTTGAAAAGCAGAAGATAACCTGGACTTTAAACTAGAATGTTCAGAGAAGAGAAAAGAGAACTGATTTACTATGTGCCATAATTAGGCCCAGCTTTCAACCCATTACTTCTCCTGAGTAATGACTGGCCTGTATTCTTCCCAGTGAGATTAAGGATGGAACCCAGACCTCTTGAAACATTAGCTCCTCCTTCTACCTGAACTGAAGTTCACCTCTCTCCTCCAGGCTATTATTACAGAAAGGAGCTTTGATCAAACAGTTCGAATACCAAATCGACACAATCAGTCCCAGAGACGTTTCTAATAATACTTGCACAGCTATGAAGAGCACTCTGCTCTACTGATGTAGATGCGTTTGATGTTGTTGTTTACACAAAAGCTATTATTACTATGGAACAATGCCAAAAACAAAAATAATTTTGTGTCCTTTAAGACAATGTCTTTCTTGGACTACCTCAATAAATCTGTAGCTACCTTTCAAAATCCTACTTGTTAATGTTGGAATTTTACCTGTTTTCCACTGCTAAAATTTATTGTATTTACTTATGTACTTAGGGGTATTTTATTTTGTAGGAACAAAAGTATTCAAAACGATTTATCCCAACTTTGTTTCTGAATATTATTATATTAATAAATCTTTTGTAATGTTTATTAATTTTTCCATACTTACAAATAACTTTTGGAGAATGTCTTTTTTAGTAGCTATTATTAGCAATGAAAAAAAAAAGTTGAAAACTAGGTGGGGCACCATTTGTGAGAATTCCTATATAAAACGTGGACATATCTCTCTGACTTAATTTAGGTGAAACATTGACTGATAACATAGGACATTTTTATGGCTTTAATTTGCATAGTGTTTTTATTTACTGAGTAGATTTTTATTTGTTGCTTTTGATGATAGAATGAGAGAGAAGATGGAGGAGGGGAAGAAACAGGAAGAGAAGAAGAAGGAGGAGGAGGAGGAGGAGAAAGGAGAGAAAGAGGAGGCAGAGGAGGAGGAAGAAGAAAGAGAAACAGGGAGTGATTTATGGGTGGGAAGCAATTGATGAGTTGTCAGTTGCATAGCTTTGTTTTTTGGTCCCTCAGAAAGAAGTTAAAACAAATCACAACCATATTTTACATCAGAATCATTCAAATTGCTTAGAAAATTCAAGATACATAGAGTGAAAGTACCATCGCAAACTGGAGAATACAGAGGTCCACACATTGCAGGTGGTAAATGGTTTGAGTTGCAGTTACCCATGCTATCCATCATCTCATTTAAAACATTTAAAGGAAGAGTTAGGTAGTATTCAGAAATTTTTCACAGGAGCAAAGTTTTTAGGTCTGCAAATGGATTAAAGCATGGTTCCACGGGGAGCACATATGAATACAAATGAAATGGCCCGTGGGTAATCAGCCCCTCCCACAATACCGAGGACAGGCACATGTTAACAGAAAAAGCACTGCATTTGCCTTTGCTCAGTGAAGTCATGGCCTCTGTGTAAACATTGTGTCTCCTAGGGATGGAAAATGCCTTCTGCAAAAACGTTCAGATCCTTGCTCTGTAGGCAGCAACCTGTTGTCATGTTCAGTTAACAAAAATGCAAAAGCAATGGCTGCAATGACTGCGTACGATCACACACTGAAATGGGCAGTGTTGGATCCCTAGGAAAGGAGGCTTTTGGGGAGTTTTACCCATTTGCAACCCAACTCTCACACAGAAATTTGGAGCTTTACAAAGATGTATCCAAACCTATCTTAGCAAGGAGCGGGCAAACACTCAAGACAGGTTTGTTTTGCTACTATAACAATTGCCTCATGGAAGTGATAATAGTGATTTCTCTAGGCAGTCCCATGCGGTTTTTGTCCTGAGGGCTTGTTAGTGTTCGTTACTTGAGTTAATATTGCCATGGTCATCCAAGTGCCTGATCTACGAGAATGATCTTTCAGCTATTTGATAGTTTTGCAGCTATCAATTTCTTAGCTAGATTGTGGAGAGAACTGCAACGTGTAAAATATGTTTAACTGGCTTCAAGTTCAAGAACTTGAAGAACTTGTCACAGAATGGTCAAACTCTGTGACAATGCATAGCATGGCATCAGCACTGTGCATGGTGGACGGACCATGGCTTGAAGTTCTCAAAAACTGATGCAAGCACGTTGCCTATGTGAACCCTGAGAAAAAAAAGATACCCACTAAGAAGGGCTCTTCGTGACTAACAAGGCTCACATTTTATACAATGGAGCTTAGCAGCCCTTTCTGTACAGGGGCCTCTCAACCAAACTGCCCTTTGTGGAGGAGCCTCTGCATTAGACTGCGTACCTCTGTGCTGAACTGCCTGCCTGCACTGCGTCTTTGCCATCTGGGCCAGCCTTCATAACAGACTTCCTAGAATCATACTTCAACCTATAAGACTGAGGTTTTCCCCATCCAATCTGAACCGAGCAGCTCTGACCAGTCGAAGCAGCTCCATTCTGATCCATCAGGCACTTGGGAGTCAGGATTCTGTCTATATAAGCCAGTTCCCCTCTGAGTGAAGCAAGACAGAGTGGAGTTGTCTAGCTGAAGAGGGGCCTGTCCCCAGGGGAGCCCAGGGGCAGTCTCATGGCACTGACATTTTCACAGCCACTTGTAGCACTGTATAGCTGTTCTATGGCCATGCTGTTTCCACAACTGTGCTGCATTATCATTGAGCTGTTTGCACTAAATACAGTTCCTTTCTTCACTGCACTTCAAATTGGGGATTCCTGTCGAGTTGGCACCAACAACGAATTGGTTGGCATCTAGAACAGAGTGAGGGTTCACAAGAGGTAACTGTTATCATTTAGGACCATTTGGAACAAGATTCAGCTAGCAGAATTTGCACTGAACATATAACATATGGTCCCTGTCATTTAATTCATCCACATCCATTGCTGTAGCTCTGAAGCTGGAGTTCTCGTAGATGTAACGCCCACATGAAAGTGTTGAGGTTTTGAGTTTTTTTCATATCGTCTTTAGAATACATATACAAAGAGTAATAGTAACAAGACACACTGTTTCTCTCTACTATAATATTTTTATTTACTCTTTCACATGTAATTATTGTCCAGTTGTTTAGATGAAGAAACTAAAGTAATTGATAATGGAAGCAGATCTAGAATGATCTAGTTGTCCCCATCATGTATCAGGGCAAAGAGAGTGGTGAAGGTAGAGTCCTTGCATTTCCTTTGTGCTCCTGGAGAAAAATCAGCAAGTGGCAACACTGAACCCAAAAACAGTGGAGTTGGGGAAGCAGGAGTATTGTTACATTTCTGCATCTGGATTTTTCACACTATGATCTTGAATTTTCCCTGTTGTAGGCTTGGTTGCCTTATTGGAAAATAGAACAGTTTAGAGAGAGTAGACTAATTTCATCAAATGAGAAGAAGTCTCTACCCCAGGTACGAGGTAAGACTGGAGTGATGCATGTGATCCATTGTGATGAACCTATGTTGGAAGGAACAAAATAAAGTTATAAGAGCATTCGGGATAACTTCCTGATTTCTTTTATAATTACAGTACTTGGAATTTAAAAAAAAATTAGTAATGGACTACATCTTTCATTTGACATTAAAAGAAATAGCATGCGTAAAAGAGATGAGGCCCATCTCTGGTAAGAAGAGTTTGTTAAGATCTACAATGCAATTGTATGGAAACACACATAACCCAAAACAAGGGCAAGGAAACAGACATGGGAGCAAGCAGTTAAAGACTGTGAAAGGACTTCAAGATCTATGTGGAATCAGTTCACTTCTCTAGTGGGTTTATGCTATGCTTGGAGAAATAAACTAAATTGGACTGTGCGTATGAAAAGAAGAGGGCTGCTGAAAGGACCAGAAAGGGCAGCCCTATGCCCTGAGCTCTGAACATGCGAGAGACCTGCTGTCAGAAGAACACTAAGCAATGAGCTGAAGAATGTATTCCTGGTGGGCCTGGACAGGTTCTTTCGATGGCTGCTGATTTACTTGTAGACAGCATGGCTATCCTGGTGGAGATTTAGAATCATTTGGGGGTGCAGTGGAATGTTTCTGTTCAAGATGTGAGTGAGTGCAGTGAGGACAACTCTTTGCAAGAGTCATTACTGCAGCGAGGCCCACGCCTAGCATTTGATGCGCCAGCACAGTTTCTGACAAGAAAAGTTGTTTTGACAAGTTCAAGATCCTTCACATCCAGTCTCCTCTCCTAGTCTGAGGCATTTGCTATCAGAAGTGGGATAGGGACCCTGACATGGTCAAGATAACATAAAGCAGTTCCCTTCCTGGGACATAAATCTCAATGAGAAGTTGGGAGAGTGGACACGTTCACTGGATTTCATCATAGTTCTGCTGCTTTTTTTTTTTTTTAAATCCCCTGTTCCTTGTGTGATTAAGGTACTTTTCCCTGACCTGGAGACCTGTCAGGAATCAGTATGCTTCCTTAAAATGATTTCAGCTTCAAAACATTTGACCTATGAATATGCTCATCATTTAACCTATTATACTAAGACTTTTCCAATTTAATGACACATTACTCTTGGGCTGCCTTCTAGGAAATACCCTATGGGAAGAGAAAAGCGACAGTCTGATGACATTAGATGTAGTCTTTGTGAAATATATGTTATTAACCTATGTTTCGTAGGAAGAAAATGGTGTGATTGATTATAGAATGAGGAGGGTGAAAATATTCAGCATTCACAAATAAATAAGAACTGTATACAGTAAAATATCTGTTCTGTTTATGTATATCACTCTGCTTTCCACGAGATATTCTTAAAAAAAGACCAAGCATACTAGCTGGAGTGTAGTAGAAACTAAACAAGCCTGTGATGGTTTTGAATTATTAATTATGCATAACACTGAATTCTTTTTGGGTCACCTTTTTGGCAAAAACAAATATTTTTCATTTTAGTATCTTGCTGCTGGTAACATGACAAATTTTTATCAACAGGTAACTATTTATTAAGTTAATTATATAAAACAAATTTTGTTAATTGTAGCTTTCAAGTTCATTATTATTTGCAAAGTAAGGGAAAGTACAATTATTCTGTCAACAATTTATGAACCTTAGCTAACATTTTCTGAACTTGTTCCTTGTTTTCTTCAGAATATTATGTTCACATGTAAATCATCTTGTTAAATTAATGCATTTCCTCAGCAGATCATTGGGTCCTTCTCATGACCACGACCCTAGAACAAAGTCAAGTGTGTGGGTGACCCTGAAGGGTGAGAAGACCTGTTGTCATTCTCGAGAACTCTAGGAGAAAAATTGATGATCTGGCCTTTTAGAGAGTAAAGGTTAAGGAAACCTGTGAGCTCCACGGCAAATAAGGTTTTGAGAGGTCAACCCCTATTGGGGAGGTGATTTAAGAAACACAACAGCCTGCAATGGTAGAGAACAATTCACAGAGGATTAAATCATATCGGAAGGTCATTGGAATATAAAACAAGGGAGGAATTTATTATTTTTTGAATAGCTCAAAATTTTTAAAACAATGATCAGTTTTAGAATATTGCCAAATACCAGTTGAAGCGACCATATCTCCCTAAGTCATGCTGTTAATAGCTGTGAATAGTGATGATCTGTATTTCTATTTTCTGACTTTCACCATTTGCTTTCTTATGATCTTTTTTTTTGATTACCTGAGCTAGCAAAAATGAAAATGTGCAGGGGTAGCTTTAAGTTATATTTTCCTTGAATATCACACAAGATCGCTGTGATAACATGTGAAGCCAAGATTGAAAACTGATTGAAAAAATATTATGAAAAACCCCACATCTGCACAAAACCCTTTAAGATGCCAAACATTTCCCCAAGACCCTATAATTGAAAAATAAAGTAAAAAAGTCATCCGTCATGATGTTTCTAAAACAAAATATTAGCCACCCCATTCCTGTCAGTGTCTGTGGCTGTGTCTTCTCCATCAGCAGCCAGGGGAGGCAGTATACTTGTTTGTGTCTATGGAATTCAGCATTTTTAAAACTGTTTCCTCCTGGTTCATTAAATTCACTACCCACCCTTACACTGTCAGTGCTTGAGAGCAGGGCAGCCAGGGTCAGGAAAATCACTGAAGAACACCCCCAGCCCCAAGCGGGAACACATAGTTGAATCCAGCCTGGGATGAAAAAAGCAGAACATGTAACAGATGAACCCAGGAATTTCTTTAAAATGTATTTCAGCCAGAAATTAAGCACAAACTGATTGTTATGTAAAGAGTCACTACAGAGAGAAAGCTAGGAGAATGTCAGGTTCTCAACTGCCCTGAGCCTCTCCTTCCACCTGGATCTACCCGAGGGCGATCATCACATGGTAGTCAAGTCCCTGGTTGCTTGCCTCTCAGGTGTGCATTGGAAAGAAAACTGTCCAGCCGGAGTGTCACGGTGTCCTTCAAATAAAGCCTCCTGGTTGTCTCATGTTCCGATTTCTTCTTTAAACCTTTAGGTTGTTCTCTCAAAGGCATTTCTGACCAGCGATGTGGCTGCAAACATGGCCTACTGTTATGGGTTGAATTGTTTCTCCCAAAGGTATGGTGGCTCCCTAACTCCCAGTACCTGTGAATATAACCTATTATTTGGAGACAGTCTTTCCAGATAATCAAGTTAAGATGAAGTTATTATGGTGGGCCCCTAATCCAATATGTCTGTCTGGTGTCTTTACAAAAATTGGGAAATTTAGACAAGGAGAATGCAATGTGAAGACTGGAGTTACACTGTCACGATTCAAGAGATGCCAAAGATTGTCAACAAATGAAAAGAAGGTAGGAGAGAGGCTGGAACAGACTTCCCCCTGGAGACTTCCTAGTGTTGGCCTAAGTAGTTAGGTAGTTATTAATAACAAAGGTGAACAAAGGGGATCAAATATTAAGAAGCCTGCTTGCTTTGCCAGGAAGCTACAATTCATACATACCAGGGGACTGCAGCATTACCCTATCGAGGGGGAGTAACACTCCTACCTCTTCTGCATGGAAGGACTGGCCTTTCAATCTCCTTGGTCCACTAGCCCAGACTATCGGAGGAGGTAAGCACACACACTGTAGGTGCCAAAATGGCAACTATAGAGGCCTATCAGTCTAACCCGGAAAAGAAATAGATTTGTTGGTCAGTGGACTCCACCAGGCCCATGAAAACTTGGAAAGTTGATTGGTTATTTCAAAAAAGTGCTTTGTCCTTCCCAAGGCAAAGATAATATAATCTCAGCTAACAAAGCCCTTCTCTCTCTTGCTGGTTAATACACACTAGCCTCATTTGTTCATATGTTCTTTCTGTAGCAACCGTGTGGATCTAGCACCACCTGGGGCCCGTGGTAGATGAAGCGGGCTCCAAAGGACGAAGCTTTAATATGACACAGAACCTCTGGACGCTGGCTCTATTTCTGAGCCTAATGAAGGCAAGATTGGATGTTTTCCATGAGGGGAGGGAAACTCCGGGGCACTCCTTTGGTTTTGCATCTGGTACCACAAGTAAATCTTATTACCAGACCTCATCCTCACTTGTGAGTCTCCTGGGATTCTTTCCTTGCAACACTGCAAGAACCCCGCTTCCACTGGCAATATCCAGTACCAAATCAGAAAGGGAGAAGATGTGGTTTGTGGTGAGAAATCAGTCAGTTCATAGTACTTTGTTACAGCAGCTTTAGCAAACTAATACATGCTTTATAAGGAAATCCACTTTTCAGCACTGAAGACTCATTCCTGTGAAAAGTGACTATGGGGTGCATTGACTGGCTGGGCTTCTGACTGTGGCATGGACAGGGGAGGGTGAGACATGAAAATACAATTACTGGCTTAGAGCTCAAACTCAAGGAATGTTGTGAAAATCACTAATTTCCCCCGAAAATCTGTGTTGGACATAAACTTTCACCACATTTCTTCTTCTTATGTGGAAAGAGTTCCTAAAGCCCTTACTAACTTTAATCTCCAACAACGAGGGATGGCACCTGAAAGGGGCCCAGTAAGGATGAATGAAATACCTGTGACTAGCCTCATAAAAAATTCAATTCCTGCTGTTAAATTCTAAAAAAAAAATCACTTAAACTTGCCAAAATGGAGCTTCTGGTTTATTAAAGTTCATTGTGTCTCAGTCATCACTGATGTGTGGTTGAGCTTTAAAACACACACTATAGTAAATATATATAACTGGGACTCTCGACCAGCTTAACAACTTACATTACATTGCATTTTTTTTTTTTTTCTTAAGGTGCAGGCTACACACATTCCTCCTGTCCCCGGAATTTGTCACAGAGGCACATGACAGGCAAACTAGAAATCTCACTTCATTTATAACTAAGAATTACCTGACTGTAAAGTCATGTTTCAAAGTGTGTATTTTCAGACATATACATAGGAGACTGAGTATCCATATATAAAACCCTTAGTGGCCACCATCCTGACCCAGCACCATGCATGTAATATTATAGTAATTTGGACAGAAAGGTGTACATTTACAGAAATGTCAGCGATGCCTTGGTGACCTGAAACTAGTAACCAGGGTCCTAATTCTGATAAGGTTGTAGGTGTAGAGATGGAGACAGGCAGAGCTAAGATAAATATGCCCCAGTGCTTTCTGTGTAAGAACAGTTAATATTTTGTGTAAAAAAATCACCTATGAAAGCAGATTATGAGTCTCTAACAGTTTGCAAGTACTATACTTGTCATGCCAGTGTAGAAGCCACTAAAGAGACCCACTAGCAGGGCAGTTTAGATGAAAAATTGGTCTCATTGATTGCTTTAGCAGTTACCTAATCAAAATAGCTAAATTCAATTTTCTTAAAATGCACCGTGTGGGGTTGATCACCTCTCATATTTTGAAAATGTTCATGAACTCAAACACTACATTAAAGCAAATTTAATCTGACATGACCTAAGGATGCCTGAAAAACTACACTGAAAACATTTCTCCTTCCCCAGCTGTTAGGTGAAATCTTGATAACAAATGATAATGGTTGTGGGGTAATGGATCACCTCCAGGGGCTCAGGGTCCTGCCAGCTCTCCGCCAAGCTCACTCTGCTTGCTGCAGTTTCGCTCTCCTCCCCTATCTGTTATTTGTCCCATCCAATATATCTTCCTAGATTATCTCCATGATGAGGGAACACCTGGTTAATTCCGAGGATGCTAGCAGAGGAGGGAAGGCATCCCAATGAAGTTCAGCTGGTTGTTTTGGCATCGTCTAGTTTCCGTTATAAAATGTGCTGGGTGACGTGTTTGTCATTCATGTAGGCTTCTTCCATCACACCTGCCCTTATGTAGCTCGTATACTACTTCCTAGCCACACCTTGCATCAGTCTGAAGCTCTGACTGTTTGTTGCTTAGAGAAACAAACAATAAGCATGGACAAACAAAACCCTCCACTCCCAAAGGATGCAAAGCCTTCCCAGGAAGAGCGCTAGCCACAGCACCACAGCAAACGAAGGTGCCGCTTGATTATCTCTTGCTGGA